>CM070014.1:13721472-14321472 GCA_036247105.1 Cirrhinus mrigala | reverse complement strand
CTGATGATACTGCATTAATATCTGTGCTGAATGATGTAGATGGTACGGGATTGCACCAACAGGGGGTGAATAAATTAGTGGAATGGTGTGATAACAATGCTCTTGTGATTAACATTAAAAAAACAGAGGAGATTGTATTTAGGTCTACATCTGATGTATTTACAAAGCCCGTAGTTATACATAGTGAAAACATTAGACAAGTAGAAAGGTATAGGTATTTAGGTGTAATAATAGATGATAAGGTATCATGGAAAGATCATATTGATAGTTTGTGTAATAAGACAAAGCAGAGAATTTATTTTCTGCGTCGTCTTAGGTCTTTTGGAGCATCAAAACAGATTCTTGGATTATTCTTTATGTCTGTAATTATGAATGTTTTACAGTATTGCAATTCTGTTTGGTACATGAGCTTGTCTGCGAGGCTAAAGACAAAGTTGAGAAACCAAATTAAAATCTGTTCAAAGATAGTAGGACAGCCTCTTGAAAAGTAATAAAGAACCTCTTAAGGCTGACTAAGAATATTGTTTCTAATCCTAGTCATGTATTGTATCATGAATTTGTGTTCTTACCATCTAATCGTCGATTTAAAGTCCCAATATTTAATCGAGTGAAATTAAAACATTCCTTTGTACATCAGGCTGTCCTAGAACTGAACAAGGTCCATATAAAATGACAACAAAGTTTTTTTTTTTTTTTTTGTATTATATTGTATTTGTTGTGTTTAATGAGTGTGCAACAAACATACAGTTATGCAAGAAAAATTTCAGACTTAAAGTTTGACAATAAAGTATATCTATCTAATATATATACACTACCGTTCAAAAGTTTGGGGTCAGTAAGACTTGTAATAGTCTTTAAAGTAGTCTCTTATGCTCATCAAAAATATTAAAATATTAAAATCTATATTAAAAATATAGAAAAAAAACCCAGTAATATTGCAAAATGTTTTTACAATATAAAATAATGTTTTTTATTTTAACATACTTTAAAATAGAATTTATTCCTGTGATGAAAAGCTGAATTTTTATCAGCTGTTACTCCAGTCTTAAGTGTCACATGATCCTTCAGAAATCATTCTAATATGCAGATTTATTATTAGAATGATCAATGTTGGATAATATCAACAGCTGTGCTGCCAAATATTTTTTGGAACCTGTATTTTTTTTTTCAGGATTCTTTCATGAATAACAAGTTTAAAAAGTACAGTGTTTATTCAAAATATAAATATTTTATAACAATGTAAATTATTTATTATTAACTTTTAATAAACTTTTAATTATTAACTTAATACATCCTTGGTGAATAAAAGTATTAATTTCTTTAAAAAAAAAAAAAAAAAAAAAAAAAAAAAACAATAAAAATGTACTGACCCCAAACTTTTGAACGGTAGTATATATATATATTGTTTTCTTTCAATTAGCACAAGTTATGTATTTATTTTTTTTTTAACTGGTTGGTGGTAGGCTTTATTGAACTTAGCTTACGCATCTCAGTTTTTGAGTGATACAAAAAATTTTAACATTATTTGTGGATACTTTTGGAAATATTCAGGTGCACAAGCTTGTTAGCGCTATGTGAAATACAACCGAGTTGTAAAAAAAGTACTACTACGGATCATTTAGAGTGAAATTACTTCACCTGTAAAACAGTCTTGGCGGTGTTGGTGGAGGCCACGGTGGTACAGATGGTCTCTTTACCCACGTAAAGTTGCCCCATCGTTAGAAGCATCGGGGAGGCGAGAATGAGCGACGCGCACCAGAGCGCGAGGATGAGTCTCCTTGTGCGCCCGCGGGACATCTGACTCTTAGCTTTAAACGGGTGGCAGAGCGCCATGTAGCGCTCCACGCTCAGACTCACGATGTTAAACGCCGTTGCGTACGAGCAGCCGTCCCGCAGAAAGTAATAGCCCCTACAGACCACTTCACCGAAAGCCCACGGGTGGTGAATCCAGATGAAACTGTACAGCTCCACCGGCATGGACAGCACCAAGATAAGCAGGTCGGACACAGCGAGGCTGGCGATGTGATAACGAACGGTGCCTTGGAGATGTTTGATGGATCTCCTCTGCAGTGATATGTACAGGGTCATGGAGTTTCCGATTAAACCGACTGCAAACAGCACAGAGTAAATTAACGTCACGAGTACTTTGGAATAAATATCCGTGTTAACATTCAAATCATCCAACGGCGGGGATTCTGTGCTGTTGAGCGCGGACTGCTGGGTCCGGTTCTCCAGAACACGATGAGTCCGAAGTTCTGTCATTGTTTCATCACAAAACCTCCAAATGCTTGATAGAAAACATTGGTTAATCTTGGAACGTGCAGCTGTGATGAACATCTGTGTGTAAATATGATATCACTGCCTTATATGCCACACAGGAGCGCGGGGGACTCACTCTGTGCTGACGCGTCAAGGCAAAACAGGGACTTATTAATTTAACTAACTCACATTTAAAAACGAGCTAATATAAATGCATAATATAAGTACATATTAAACCAAATGGCAGTTTAGCAAACAAATACAACACAAAACACAAAAACAGCAAAGAAAACAAGAAACACGTTAGGTTTAAATGCTAAAACAACAGATGAACTATTTTAAAACCCATTAGAGGAAAAGAAGGCAACAAAGATGTCACTTCAGTTGTTTAAAGCTACATTCAGTATAACTAGACTACACAACAACAACAATACAAATACATATTAATATTAAAAATAATTAATATTAATTATGTATTATTAAATAAATAATATTATGATAAAACATTTTTATAAATATTGCTACTATATATTGCACATCTTAAAAATCAAACCTATCAGTAAGTATTCAATAATATAATACAATTCAATAATTCAGTCATTTAGTTTTACAGAACAAAAGTAAAACTAATTAGTACTACTGCAGTACTACTAATTATGGTTAATTAATTTACAGTATTTGAATGAATCTAATTCCCAAGGCAAAAATATATTGATTCTTTAACTGTGCCAATAAATAACCATGCAAAACTATGATATAGTGTGAAAGTATGCCTCACTCTTGGTGATTGTGTTAAGGCGAGACACCCCAGGTGAATAAAAAAAAAATAAAAATAAAAAAAATAAAAAAGATATCACCATACTTACACAGTTGATTGATTACGTTAAGAATCACAAACATTTTTTTTTTTGTATTAAACATTTTCTGAAATGCCATGTTGAAATATGCAAATTGAATGCTAATTAAATATGCACTAATTTCCATACATTTCTAGAACAAAAATCTCAACATTGGATGAAGCCAGGTTCAAAATTCTTGTTTCATGTTGCTGACATATTAGACTTAAAGGCTTTTACAGAGGGGATTTTGGATATCTCTTTTTGTCACTCTATAAAATGCCTTAAAAAATCATGCCAGAAAAGTTTTTTTTTTTTTATATATATATATAAATAAAACATTGTATAAAACCAGGCAAATTATATATGAACAAACCCCTCTGTTAAAAAAACCCTTCAGAATAGACAGTAATAAAACTGTTAAGTTTGGTGTATGTAAGTGTAACTGAAGTGGAGATTTTTGGCTCAGTGCAGGAGAAAAATCTCATTTTGTAAAAACAGCCTTTAAAGATATGTATTGTAATAGACATCTACAGACAGATATAAAGTGCTATAAAAGAAACACTTAGTGTATTTTGAGTGTTTTCTTTCTATTAGTCTAAAAACACTTAATGAAAGCCAAAAATCTCAAAATTGACCGGTGCATGAAAAAACTGTTTTGCCTGCAGTATCTTGCCTTAAATGATCCGGTTAAACTGCACTTTCAGAAATACCCCTAACCTAAGCAAAAATGTTCCTGGAAAAAGTGTGACAACTAGCCAGCAAGCACATGTGCATACAACACATTCTGTGAACACTGATCTATGCATGTGGGTCATCCTGTCTGCCTCCTCCTGATCCATGCATATGTGTCATATGATTCTTCTGCATAGAGATATTGTTACGGCCAACATCAGGACTGCACCTCTGGCACTAAACCCGTCTGAAACAGTGCACTTGACTAGACAAACCATGTGCTGATGTTGTAAAAGAGCTTCTTTGAGATTTGAATCAGCAGCATTTTCATGTTCCAAACTAAGATGAAATTATTTCACACCAGTGGTATTGCTTTACTTCAGGGCTTGCCAAAGACAATTTCAGTTTCTCCTATAGTCTACATTTAAACAATCACCTTATTCTGCTCTTGATCAGTTACATTTCTATAACTCGGCTGACAAATAACCATTGTTTGTATTTGCATTAAGCATGTATTATGATGAATATATCCTGTTGGCTTAAGCATACCCTAGTAAAAATGTTATAGATTTAAAATGCATGTATTTTATACTAAGTATAGTTCAAGTCTGTTAACATATTTGGTGACATATCGCTTGAGACTTAGTGATATAAAAACTGTAATTAAACTTTATTTAGAGTACTACTTGTGCACATGTGCACACTTCAAGTTCAAATGCAGGGTATATTAAGTACATAATATTGTAGTATACTAAATGTATTTTAATTACATTTTAGTATTTGTTTATTACATTTGATCACATTGTCAACTCAAATTTTATCATACTATATACGTATCACACAGGCTTGGAATGATATGAGGGTGAGTAAATGATGACAGCATTCTAATTTTTTGGTGAATTATTCATCAAACACTTTGTTGTCAGTGTACAGTTCATTAGAGCAAAGACTGCTTAAATTCAAAAGCATTATTTTGTGACTCACTGAGCTCTGACTGTATTCATTTTAGATCATTGTTGGTGCATGAATTAATATAGATGGCTTACAGAAGCATGTACGAACAGATTCTGAGCCTTCAATGTGTCAACTACCTCCAGCACAGCCCCATTTGGCCTTGTATAAAATCAATTTGGATTTCACACAATAGAAACTCTAGAAAATGCATGGCAGACTGCATAACAGAGGAAGTGGCTTTGTCGAGTAGAAATCTTTAGAAAATCATAACCGATGACTGGGGACAAATACAGTCATGGCCAAAAATATCAGCACCCTTGCAATTCTGTCAGAAAATGCAACACTGTCAGAAAATTGTTCCAGTTGCAGATGTTATGGTACTCACATGCTTATTGTTTTTGTTTGCACTGCAACAACACACACAAAAAAAAAAAAAAAAAGAAAAAACAGAGAAGAAAAGTCAAACTTGATAAAATTTCACACAGAACTCAAAAATGAACTGGACAAAATTATTGGTACCTTGGCAAAATTGTAAGAAATAATTGCTTTTCAAACATGTGATGCTACTGTAATTTGTATTTAGACACACCTGTGGCAAGTAACAGAGAGAAATTTGAGAGAGAGAAAAAAAAAAAAATCTCAAGGCTACAAGTCCATTTCCAGAGATCTTAATGTTCCTGCGTCCACTGTGCACAATATAATCGAGAGGTTTACAGCCCATGGCACTGAAGCTAACCTCCCTGGATGTGGACAGAAGAGCAAAATTAATGAAAAATTACAATGGAGGATTGTTCGAATGGTGGATAAAGAACTCCGATTAACTTCCAAACAAATTCAAGCTGATCTGCAGACACAGGGTACAACAGTGTCAGCTCGCACCATCCGTCGCCATCTGAATGAAAAGGGACGCTAGGAGACCCAGGAGGACACCACTGCAGACACAAAGGCATAAAAATGCAAGACTGGAGTTTGCCAAAACTTATTTGACAAAACCACAATCCTTCTGGGAGAACATACTGTGGACAGGTGAGACAAAAGTAGAGCTTTTTGGTAAAGGACATCATGGCAGTCTCTACAGAAAAAGAAATAAGGCCTTCAAAGAAAAGAACACAGTCCCTACAGTCAAACATGGTGGAGGTTCAAAGTTGTTTTGGGGTTGCTTTGCTGCTTCTGGCACTGGATGCCTTGACTGTGTGAACGGTATCATGAAATCTGATTACCAAAGAATTTTGGAGAACAACGTAGTGGCCAGTGTCAGTAAGTTGCGTTTCCACCAGAGGTTATGGGTCTTCCAGCAGGACAATGACCCGAAACACACTTCAAAAAGCACTCAGAAATGGTTACAAACAAAGCGCTGAAGAGTTCTGAAATGGCCAGCAATGAGTCCAGATCTGAATCCCATAGAACACCTGTGTAGAGATCTCAAAACAGCATTTGGGAGAAGACATCCTTCAAATCTTAATGACTTGGCGCAGTTTGCAAAAGAAGGTCCAAAATTCCAGTAGAGAGGTGCAAGAAACTCATTCATGGTTACAGGAAGCAACTGATTTCAATTATTTTTTCCAAAGGGGGTGCTACCAAATATTAAGTTAAGGGTGCCATTGATTTTATTCATTTGACTTTTCTTCTCTGTTTTTTTTTTTTGTGTTGTTCCAATGCAAACAAAAATAAATAAATTAATTAACATGTGAGTACCAAAACATTTGAAACTGCAACAATTTTCTAAGAGAAGGCTTGCAATTTCTTTCAGAATTGCAGAATGAAATGTTCAGAAATGTTATTTAAGCCTTTTTAAAGTGAATTTTTTTTTTTTAAAGTGAAATTTTTTTTTTTTTTTTTTTTTTTTTTTCAATTACTCCACTGATGCCATTCAAACCTGTGTGCATTTATTTCTTCTGTGGAAAAGAAGATATTTTCAAGAGTGTTGGTAAAGCACCGACTTTCATCGTATGGAGAACCCTCATCCCCCCCGCTGAGATAATTATTAAAAATATTTTTTTATATTCCACAGTAGAAAGGAAACTTGGCAGGAGTGACATGATGACAGAATTTTGTATTTTTATGAGACTGGGTTGGAATTTTCATTTTTGGTTGTTCTTTCATGGCTGCTCAAGGCTAAATACAATTCATGAAAGACATGAACTGGATGAGAAGCAGCTAAAATGTAGGAAAACATTTGAGGATATATACTGCGGTTTATTGTCATGGAAAAAATCTTTGTCACAACAAGCACAGCTGTATGCAGTGCATGCATCAATGATTTTGTAACCCCATGATAAAGGTTATTTGGCTGAAGTAAACCACTTATGACAGACCTGTCAGAAATTGTCAAGTGTAACAGAGATTTTATAATATAGATACATAATGCATAAAACAACACTGCTGATATATTTTAGGAATGTCTTTTTTTGGTGTCAGATTTGATTGTTTTGCTTTATAAATAACAGTGTGTGCACTGATTTGCAGAATGGCAGCCACTCACTGGTGTTCTGCAACTGAAACACAGTCAAGGTAATGACGTGAGAGCTAATGGTCCCAAGAATGTAATGTAAGAGTGAAATCAGAGGTGAGTGGTTTCATTCTGGTACCAAACTGAGGGAAAAAAATCTCTACTATATGCATCAACAAGCCTATTTTATTCAGGTGGTCGTATAAACATGTATTCGTGAAATTCCAAGGACTATGTGTACTGTCAAGATGACCAGAAGAAGATGAACATGAGGATCAGCCAGCACACCCAATATGCCTGGAGAAAAATGAGTCTCCTCTGGCATTCAAGCTTCTGGGAATCATTATATCCAACTCTATCAAATGAGAGAACAACATTACGATAATAATACAGAAATATTTTTTTTTCAGACTCACCAAGCTCAGCCTCTCCTCTCTTGTACAAATCCATGAAGGATCCTCAGTTATTTGTGTTGTCCCTTTCATCCTACAATATGACCAGGATACAGTGTGTGACCTGTTCTGATGAAGATCCTCTCTCTGTTGGACTTTCCATCTAGACTTGTCACAACTTGAGCATTGGTGCAGCCAGGTCCAGCTTTAAAAAAGCATGATGCCATTTACTCCAGTTGTTTAAAGAAGTTTTATTTGAGTATTGATTGTTCATTTGGGTTTTTACAAATTCACATTTTTGTAGTTTACACAATGATGGTAATGGTATTGTTTTCGAAATCTTGCACTTTGCAACCCGTTTTCAAAATTTTGAATTTTCAGGCCCCCAAAACACCATTGGCCAAAATGTATGGGCTTTCCATTTTTGGTTGAAAACGGTGTTGTGTAAACACCCCCCTAAACAATTTAAAGTTTTCCTTTAGTTTAACTTTAAATCAAGATACTTAGACTTTTATTTGTGTAATTTACTCAGTATCCATATTTTCACGCAAGTATATTGTTTGAGTAATTTCATACACCCCTGACTATTCAGCTCCAAATTCATGGTTCATCCTCTGACAGCAAAGGACAAAAATGTGTCAATAAGTGCACCCTCAAGCCAAGCATCTTTAAAGAGGACAAAAAGGTTTTTTGGTAATACAAATCTAAGCTGAATTTTTTTTCAAATGCAATTCCAATTCGAAGAACTCCTGCTCCTGTGATATTGTCCATACATTAAGAAGAAGAAAAGCAGAAGAACCAACCGTGAAGTCTGCTTCAACAAATTCTTCTTATAAATCATGCAAGACAGAGATTGAGCTAAGAGTGTGCAAGCTTTGAGGAAAGTGCCAGGATGTTGTTGTCTACTTTTATGAGAACAGTCCACATTGTTACTCATCTTAAACATCTTTTTATACAGAAAACAATTATGAAATCCGTCAGATTCTCTTGAAAACATTTCTTAGCACTCAACAGAGAAGTTTGAAAAGGAACCTTTGTGGATTAGGAGTTAATTGAGTCAACTGAAGATTTGTTTTAGAAAAATAACTTAAAATGAAATATTGAGGAAATGCTACAGGAATAAAAAAAAAAATTTGCTTTCTTACCTGAAACATTCAATGGTTTCTGGGAGCTTCATGATACACATAATCTGCCTTCAAGCTGAACTCACAGCTAATTATTAGCATCATTACTTATTAATTATTAAATTATAAAATTTATCATTTTAAGTTATCTTTTTGAAAAAACAAAACACACACACAAAAAAAAAACAAAAAACAGCACAGGCCAATCCATGAAATGAGTTTTCTTAACCATAACACTAAATAAAAATGGGTTCCCGGTTCCCGGACCTCCTATAAGCATTATGGGACCCCCCCATAACACCAAAACAAATATAACCAGGGGGTCCCCTGTTTTTTCAATAAAACTGTAATACTTCAAACATGAGAAACTAGTGAAAATGAAAATTAAATGAAAAGATTTGATCGCTGTATTAAATTTAGACCTGCTCATGTTACATCATATTTTATTTTTGCATGTTTTTATAGCGTTGTTCATTATAACCAAACACACACGACTCTGTTGAGTTTAGAATGCAGTGGCCAATCAGAAGCGTTCAGAATAGTCATAGTCATAGTCATAGAAACCCAGAGTCTTGTTAAGACTGAATCTTGCGAATTCCCTCATGATAAGCAACAAGTGCAGATGTACGTACGATGTAAGTAAGATATTATTTTATTATACAGTGTGTGGACAATTTCATTTATTATAAGAGGAGTTACGAGTGCTTAAACAATAGCTAGACTGACTGTGCTCATTTAGAGTGTGTTCTTTCACTGCGTGATTCAGTCTAATAAAATGCATTTAGAATGTTCCCAAAATTCAAGGTATGGGGGCAGAAAATGTATATTCATATAATTTCATAGGCTATAGTTAATCAATATCATACAAAGAGTGCCATTTTTCCGCAAAAATCACTAATGTGATATTGATTTTATTCAACAGTTCAATAAACTAGAAGTTAATATTAAGAGACTTATAGACCATATTGCCTATTTTTGTTCTGTTTCGCCAACAAAAATGGTTCCAAACACAGCAACAGCACTGTTTTACATCTTTGAACATTAAACAACAGAATCACAATGACTTACTTATTAATAGTGACTTGCTGCCACCTACTGGTGGTTTTAATTTCACATTTAAAATCCCTTATTTTTTATTATTATTATTTTTTTTTTAATAATTTCAGATATCAGCATTCAATGTTTTAGGATTAAAATATCAACACATTATTTATGCATTTAATGCATTCATGTCCTGCATTAATCAGTGGGTAATCTGTCTGTGTCTTTACTTTACTGATTAAATATAAGAATTTGATACAAAAGATAATGCACACTTTTAGAAAAAAGAATGGCTTTGTAAAGGTAAAAAATGCCCATAAAAGGTAAAAATCACTTTAAACTTGTTAAAAGATATACATTTTCAACACTCTGTCACAACTGACCACTGTGAATATGAAGAATATCAAGAACTTTAGAACTGTCTGATTATTGTTATCAATAAAATCTCTCAAAATATTGAATAGAATTATTTGTCAATATCGCACATTCCTTGGCTAGATACTTAATTCTTCTTTGCTTAGTGATTGTTTGGTACAACTAATTCACTGATCATCATAACATTAGCTTTTTATCTTAGAATTAGGTTTTCTCAATGATAACAAGGACAAGACAAAAATATGAATCATATTTATATAAGGTTTTATTTACTGATTTTTTAAAAAGGGAGCTTTGACACAATTCGAACACTGGTTGTAACACTCAGTTTGACAAGTCAGAAAGGAGCTATGATGATGTCATCAGTATCATACACTCCAGTCACATTTTTAATGCTACAGGAGAAGTGTCATGTGAATGTGAGCAACACTGTAGATTTTATGACTGAAAAACTGATTTTTAGGAAAGAAAGTTTTGGTTTTTTTTTTCATTAAGATTATTTTTTGCCTAGCAATCATTGTGTTATAGAGACAATTATTTGACTTACATAACCTAAAGTACCTGTTTCTCTATTTTAATTTTATACTTTGCATTCATGCTAACTTAAAACCCAAATGCTAAACAGTTTGCTATGTTATGGCTGTTTGGGGTAGGGATAGTTGTAACAGTCAATTAAAAATGTTACAACCAACTCCTGATGATTCCAATAAGTCCAATTATCCAATCACATCCTCTACTGAGGCAAAGTCATGTGAGGTTTTTGTTGCACATCAAGGGATTTATGTAAAATGTGTTTCCATTATACGCATCTTCTTATTGGATAAAAACACTATCCACCTCAAATGAGCACAAAGGTTTTTTTTTTGGTTTTTTTTTGGTTTTTTTGTGCACGTTTAGAATTTATGTGCATCTTGTCATTTCCATCCAGCATTTTTTATGTGATATTCCAGAATTAACATAAAAATAGGTAGATGACAACACAGCTAGTGACTGAAAACAGTACACACACACACACACACGTTTTTGTGCTAAATTTAAAGTCCTAAAATGAATACAGCATAATGTTTTCGTCACTTCAAATGGTTCACTTTATTTAAAAAAAAAAAAAAAAAACTGATTATTCTTTGCTCTTCAGTCAAGTTTTTGCATTAATTTTAAGTGTGGGTCTTATTTCAGCAAATTACTTCACACTGTTACATCTATCCCCAGCCTGTGCTACAATTCACCCCAGTAGCGGGGTAAGTTGTAACAACAGAACTCTTTATATGTGACCCTGGACCACAAAATCAGTCTTAAGTCGCTGGGGTATATTTGTAGCAACAGCCAAAAAAACATTGTATGGGGCAAAATTTTTCTTTTATGCCAAAAATCATTAGGAAATTAGGTAAAGATCATGTTCCATGAAGATATTTTGTAAGATTCATACTGTAAATATATAAAAACGTAATTTTTGATTAGTAATATGCATTTTAATGAACTTAATTTGGACAACTTTAAAGGCGATTTTCTCAATATTTTGATTTTTTTGCACCCTCAGATTCCATATACTGAAATAGTGTAACACCACGCCAGCAGAGGGAGCCCTCACCCATGGACTGACTGTTACTGCTCCCTCTGCTGCTTCTTTGGTGAATTCCTGTTTGGCAGTCTCTGGTATTTTGACCTTCTGCCTGTTTTTTGGCTTACGCTTTTGTCTTGCCCTGGATATCAATGTTTGTTGGAGATCAACCTTGCCTGTCTGACTATGTTCTGTTCAATAAAGCTCACATTTGGATCTATTTACGCTTCAGACGAGTCCCGTTAGAGAATACGTCGCCTCCCACAGATCCAGCAGCTTTTGTAACACAGATCACCATGGATCCAGCATCACGCCTCTTCCACCTCCGTCAAGGCAATCATCGTATTGAATATTATACCATGGACTTTTGTGGACTGTGCCACATGGTGGCTTTTAATGATGTGGCGCTTAAGGACATTTTTCGTCAAGGATTAAACAAACACGTTCGCTCCCAGTTACCTGGGGGGAAAATTCACTGGACTTTAGAACAATACATTAACTTCACTTTGTTCCTGGCTGGTTCACCTTTTACTGTGGGTGTTGCAAATGAACAACCATGCAATCCCTCATTCCCCACCACACCAAAGCCTGCTCATGTCATGTCCACCAAGCCAAAGCCTGCTCAAGTCATGTCTGGGATTATTCAAGTTGCATCAGAGCCCTCTCACGCCATGCCTGCCGCTCCAGGGCCTGCTCACGCCATGGCCGCCCTTCCAGAGTCTGCACCTGTCATGGCCGCCCTCCCCAAGCCATTTCACAAGATGGCCGCCACGCCCAAGCCTCATCATTCCAAAATCATCTCATCTGAATCTCATCTCATCATGTCTGCCATACCCAAAGCAAGTCAAGTGATTAGCTGATCCTCCGGTGTCAAGTCAAGTTACAGCTGTGTTTCCTGAGCCATGTCAAGTCACAACTGTTGTTCCTGAGGCAAGCCAAGTCACCGCTGTTGTTCCTGAGTCAAGTCACGTTACAGCTGTTGTCCCTGAGTCGAGTCACGGCAGACCTCCTAACAGAGCCTCTTCACGACATGGCTGCTAGCATAGATCCTCGCCAAGCCACGGCCGTCATGCCAGAACCTCGCCACGTCCCGTCTGACCTTCCAAAGCCACGTCACTTCGCAGCTGTTCAACCAGAGCCTTATCATGTCACAGCTGACCTCCTAGAGCCTCATCACGTCTCAGCTGACCTCTCAGAGCCTTGTCACGTATCAGCTGACATCCCAGAGCCTCATCATGCCTCAGCCGTCCTTCTGAAGCCTCGCCAGGTCTCATCTCATCTCCCAAGCCACGCAGAGCCCACACTCCTGTTTTCCTGTTTGGCAGTCATATAAAGAGGGCCATGCCAAACAGGAGGTTGCGAAGTCTTTTTTTGCCTGTGTGGACTCTGCCAAGCATTTTCCCTGTTTCTTTGCCTTGTTTTGTTATTGCCACGGTTACTGTTTTGTTTCATAGTCATAGTTTTGCCTTGTTTTCATTGCCATAGTTTTTGTCTCCTTTCATTGCCTTGTTGGACTGCTCTTTCAACTGCTTTGGACTGCTCTCTGGTATTTTGACCTTCTGCCTGTTTTTTGACTTACGCTTTTGTCTTGCCCTGGATATGATTGTTTGTTGGAGACTGACCTTGCCTGTCTGACTATGTTCTGTTCAATAAAGCTCGCATTTGGAGCTATTTATGCTTCAGATGAGTCCTGTTACAAATAGTTGTATCTCAGCCAAATACCGTTCTATCCTAACAAACCATACATCAATGGAAAGCTTATTTATTCAGCTTACAGGTCATGTATAAATCTCAATTTTGAAAACTTGACCCTTATGGCTGGTTTTGTGGTCCAGGGTCACATATTTGACATTAACTGTGATTATGCAGTACATGTCCAAGTGAGTTTTATTTGTAGTAGACAAATGTGGCTACCGTATATCAAAGTTTGAGAGATCTAGCACAAACAACCACTGAGTTACTGAGGCTCAAAAAGTTACAAAAAGAGTTACTTTCATCCCTGGTCTCCCCTACTGATATTCATTTGTCAGCAAGCCATTAACCGCTCATGCTAATGTGCTTCCACATTATATACATACATCTACATATACATCTTCAAACAAGCACAGTTAGTGTTCTTGTTTATTTCTCATTGTAAATAGCACTTTTTTTAATATTATGAGGTTATTATTGTTATTTGCAGCACCTGTTCTCCCATGGTGTACATTTATTTACATTTTGGAAATGTGTATTATATATTGTGAGTTTGAATAGACAGTCAGTATGACTTCAGACATGCAAGATAATTGCTTGTACACCAAGTTATGGAGCTTTAAGTTTTGGAAGTCTACTTTATTTAAAAAAGAAAAAAAAAAAAAAAGAAGCAGAAAACACACACGAAGCATTTGCATTTAAACAACATTACATCTGTGTAAATCTCAAAAATCTCACAGTCTCTTAATGAAGATTGAACCCATTTCTATTCATTAATATAGTGGTAACATGAAAGTGAAAGATCTAAACCAGGGTTTAAGAATAAACTTTTTCTATACACAAAGACTCATGTCTAAGTCCTACTAATGGTTTGTGTGTAATTCTGAATAGATGATTGAAAGTATGCAGGAGTGTTTTTCTGAGGTTGGAATATTATAATGTAAGATTTCGGTATGAAATAACTGAAGAGAATTCCATTTATACTGGATATCTGGGCCACTGCATTCAAAATGATGACATGTTTGCTTTTGATCGTGAGATATGCTGTGAAATATGCAATCCAAGTCAGATAGTACAAAATGAGACTGAAAGTTGATTTGGCCTCATTGTAATTCTTCGGCAGATCTCTTGCCATGTAGGAAAACAACAGACACAGGAAACTAAGAAACCAACCTATGAACACAACTATGGTTAAGGTTATATTGTTCCCCCTTTCACAAATAAGCATGAGTTGATCTTTATAAGTCCATGAGTCAGCAATGAGTTTGACAGGATTGACAGTCATCCATATCACACAAGAAATAAAATGAATGAAAGTTGTAAATGCAATGAAGAGCCACTGGCCATTGTGTTTTACCCAAAGGCTGTGCACTTTAGGGAACTGAGCAGCCATTTTAAAAACACAAATAATTTGAAAGGAACGGACAGTCAAACAGGAAATACAGACAGTGAAGAAAAATGCAAATATGGTATTTCTCAGGAGGCAAAATACAAATGTAGGTTTTCCAAAGAAAAAGAACACACTTATGCTAGACATAATCAAACTGGTCAACATGAGGAAACACATGCTGCCACCAGCAGACTTCACCACTGGTGTGTCATAATTGTAGACAAAAAGGCAAAGTATGGCAATAAGGAGAATAATTAGGCATGCAGCAGAAACCATGACAATGATGGAGGGGATCTGTGAACTGAGGATAGACAACAGAACGTGTCTTACATGTAGCACTGCTTTCATCATACCATTCACTCTCCGCACATGGAAAACAATTATAAGGATCCCCTGAAAAACAGTAAAATAATATGAATGTTTAGTATAGTATTTTGCCAAAAGCCATAATAATAGTAACTGGATGTGGGGAAATACTTTCCAGTCTTCAAATCACACTTCAGTCTAATATTGTGGAGATAAAATGGACTGATGAAGCTTAAAGGAGAACTCCACTTCCAGAACAACAATTTACAAATAATTTACTCACCCCCTTGTCATCCAAGATGTTCATGTCTTTCTGTCTTCAGTCGTAAAGAAATTATGGTTTTAGAGGAAAACATTTCAGTATTTTTCTCCATATAATGGACTTTATTGGTGCCTCGATTTTGAACTTCCGAAAATGCAGTTTAAATGCGGCTTCAAATGACTCTAAACACAAAAGCTTGTGTAGCACAGGCTCTGGGATGCACGTCCACGATGCTACAAATTAGTGATGGGTCGTTCTTGAATGATTCGTTCATTTTGAACGAATCTTTAATGTGACTTGGGAAGAACGAGTCATCTCGGGTTGTGATTCATTCAGTCATGCATGTGCAACATCCTATTAGGTTCTGTACTGGAATTAGTTCACCTGTTTTGACTCTCCGGGTTTTTTGAGTCATTCGTTCATCTTATGGGGCTCTCATTTGATGAACGAACGATTCAAACCCGAAAACTTGTCAGATAAGAGGTGAGGTGAGCTAATTATAGACTAAAGACTAAAGGTAAACAATGAATTAATCTTTTTTGTTTCTTATAGCATTATAGTTTTGTCTTGTTTGTAGTGTGATCAATGTTTGTGTACGCAGTAGATGTGTTAGGGAAGTACCGTAACATTTTAATTATATTTTGCTAAAATGAACAAAATTACTCAAAAAAAAAGATTTGTTCATTTTGCTGAACGAGACTCAGAGGTCAGAGTCGGTAAAATGATCCGAACTTCCCATCACTACGAATCACATCTAAGTTCATCGTCTTTTTACTCCGGCTCAAAAAGGTAGAGTATGGCGGAAAACTCCATCTCATTTTCTCCTACAACTTCAGAATCGTCTGACATCATTGTACCTTTTTGTTTGTAAACAGTGTTTGACTTACTTGCACTTTCTTAGTCTTTGTGCGTTCGGGTCTGTAATTCTGCCTACATTCCGTGTGACCTTTCGACGTGATTCAATAGTACGTAGCATCGTGAACGCGCATTCCAGAGCCTGTGCTACACGAGCTTTTGTGCTTAAAAAGTATACAAATTTTTATTTTCCAAAAAAAATGACAGATCGTTTCGCTAGATAAGATCCTTCTTCCTCTGCTGGGATCGTTTAGAGCCCTTTGAAGCTGCATTTAAACCTTTTTTTTTTTGAAGTTCAAAATCGGGGCACCAATGAAGTCCATTATATGGAGAAAAATCCTGAAATACTTTCCTCAAAAACCATAATTTCTTCACGACTGAAGAGTGAAAGACATGAACATCTTGGATGACAAGGGGGTGAGTAAATTATTTGTGAATTGTTGTTCTGGAAGTGGACTTCTCCTTTAAAGGGGTAGTCCACACCAAAAATTAATCTCTTTAAACCAAGTTGTCATTGACCAATGCCTTATGGTACTTACGAGAAAAATCCACGTAGCTGTTACTTGGACATTTTTTACATGTAAAACAGCAACTATGAAAGCCTTCAGGTTGCCTTGAATATCCTGTCTTACACTCAACAGAGCAGTTTGAAAAGGGAACCTTTAAGGAACAGGAAAATGTGTTTTTAAAGTTACTTTTTCTTCATCAGTTTTACACAATTCTATAAAATACGATCAGTGTTTTCAAACAATTAACAATTAAACATCTTAGGTAACAACCATGGTTCCCAAAGAAGGGGAACGAGACGCTGCATTTTGGAGTTGATGCTGTGGGGAATGCCATCAGCCTGACTGGTGTCCAAAGCACATGTAAGCACTCACCAGTAATCATTGGTAGATGATTGGCCATAACATCACGAGCCCTGGCCATGGCAATGAGACGCAGAATCTCAATAAGGCTGTTAGGGAGCAGGCTACCAAAGGGAGCATTTCCAGGAGAGATTTTACTCAATTTTAATGACCATAAATTTAATTAGTGAAGAAAGCTTATATCCTGACTTGAGTAAATTCACTTCAACAGAACTCACTATAGTGAATGGTTAAACTAAAAAATGCTACAAGGACAAAGAGGGACACAATCAGTGATCCAACTCTGCTTTGCCACTAGTTTGTAATTCTGATTGTCTGGAGAGACCTATAGAAGCACCGTACCGAAGAGGAGCATACATGTCTTCTTCAAAACCCAACACTAGCTGGGGAGGGAGGTAAACGAAACAGAGGAAGTCTTAGGGTTGTTCATCATAGTTGCATTCACCCTGCTCTACCCTAAGGGGTACTTGAGCAGCCCACCAAAGGGAGTATGCAAGGCTCTCAGTAATTAGCACTTCATACAGTACTACAACCTTAAATGTTGCTACTTCTCCACGAGGAAGCATGCATTCTTACCCTTATTCAGGAAAGGGAGGTAAACATAAGAAGTACGTAATGCAGTCCAATGCCCAAATTTCTCATCCCCCAGTTTTAGGAGCAAGATGGATGTCAGAAACAACCTCTGCCAACATCCACTGACCAATACCATTCTCAGTTGGCAATGGTTGGTTTCGATCCTCCCTAAGGAGATCCCCATTTTTGATTGAAGGCAACCATTGCCCATATATCTCCTGAAAGCTGCTTCAACAGCTCCGAACAGAGCTGAACACTGCCGTCTACTGGCAAGGCGGGAGCCTTCAAGGAGGATGCAGTTCCAGGGGATATAGCTCACAAGCATCTCCTCAGCTGGGATTATCCTTGCATATCGCTACTCATATAGCCTCTCCACATGCAAAATAGTTTGACTATACATGGGAGAGACTACATGAGCTGAATACATATTCCTCCATTATCTAAACACCTTAATGTGGAGATCCAGGATGGATGAAAAGGCTATATGGGGTGGCAGATAAAGCAGATTATTGAAAAAACCTACATGAACTTTCTCTGCTTCTAATTCCTTTAATTCCTAGAATTCCTGCATCTAATTCCTTTAGAATTAGACATGCCATATTTAATCAGTCAGGCTGAAAACAGCCACAGTGTGACTTTATAAACCAACATGAAAGCAACACAGCTAGCATGTCCAAAAGCGAAAACACTCCTGTCGGACTCGTCCCTAAACTCCTGCTACAATCGCCGTGATCGGTCGTGCCTTGCCACCTCGATGGCCACAGGACCCGAATCGTCAAGCGCAGCAAATGCATTATAATTAAAACATTCAGCTCTCTCTAGAGCCGACCACGCTGTGGGCTAATGCAAGATTCTTATCCCTCAGGAGAATATAAAGCAAAGACAGTGTTTAACACAAATGCACCTGTATATAAACAAGTTGTGCTTGAAGAAAAAAAGTTGATGATGTGTGTTGCAGGTGACCTTTTATAGGGGTTCTCTGCTTATGATGTTATGAACTACCATCCACAACTGATTACTGGCATGTGTCTACCCATGCTTCACACGCTGGTCATGCTGATGGTGTTCCCCATAGCGTCAACTCCATGACGCAGTGTCGAAGTTCTACTTTGGAAGGGAAATGAACACAATGTAATTTCCATAAACTGACTGTAAATTATAAAATTTAAATTACATAATAACTTTAAATGCACAAAGATTTCTTATATTCTGCTTTTAAAAAACTTTATTCAAATGGAATTTGCTATAAATGCATAAAAAGATATAAATGGATATCTGCTGCATGGATTAGTATATAAAACTTAAGCACATACAAATTCAAGACTAGTCAAAAATTTCATAGCCCAGAGAAACACTGGGCAGAACTGTGGTGGAGATTTTAATCTCCACAGCAGACCTCATTACTCATTCATAATGATGATAAATCGAATTGCTTTGCTAAAGTAGAATTCTGTTAATTGATGTTCATTTGTAAAAATGATTGAGAAAAGCTGTAAAGCAAAACTAACAAATAAGACTTACAGAACCATTGTCATGCCAAGGCAGGAGAGAGCTGTCGATGGTAAAAGTAATTTCTGAAAGCTTATCATATGTGCCTACAATCTCAAACTGTGGAGGATTCACATCAGTGTGCCAGAGCACAACTGCATAACTGATGGTTGGATCATAATTATCATCGTATTTCACCTGACGGCCATTGAGTGGAAAATCCAACTTCTTTATCTCTCCCAGAAGCTGTGTGAAGTATGTTCAAATAATAATAATAATAATAATAATAATAATAATAATAATAATAATAATAATAATAATAATAATAATAATTATTATTATTATTATATTGTACAAATTATTATAATATCAAACAACTTCAAACATGTATTTGAAATAATGATTCACTTTGCTTACCATGTATGGCTTGGCCATTGTGTTTTTGGAACATTCATTCATGTCACACTGCAGAACATTATGTAAGGCATGAGCTATGGTATATATGGCAGCATAGATGGAAAAGGAGAATGTGGGATTTTCATTTATAATCTCCTCTGCAGTCAACAATGAGCAGTAATAACAAACTTGATTACATGCCTTGCTCACACTCTGGACATCACCTGCAGCACTAACGTCATGGCCAACATCCATTGTTCCTCTGGCTTTATTGACAAATTTATCAAATCCGGGCAATGACAACAGTCTCTCTGAAATCCCAATGACTGTGCCAATTTTCTCGATTCCTGGCTCTCTTGGAATCTGTTGATTCATAGCCCATGCATTACTTGCAATCCATACTTTGTCTTGGATGTTGTTCGCTATGGCTGCTTTGATAATTTTGCTTGCATATTGTGTCAAAGCAAAAACTACAATGACATTGATGTTGAGCATATCAATCTTTTTAAGTGTTAGACTGTAGTTTGCATTTAGCCTCAGACCCTCTTGGTAGGCCAAACAAATGCCAGTATTGCTTATATACTTGTTAAACAGCTTTAGTCCATCTGAACCGTAATCATCTTCACTACCAAGAAAAGCAACCCAGTTCCATCCAAACCATCGTATGATGTGAACAATCATCTCCACCAGGTCTTTGTTGCTAGGAATTGTTCTTACAAAAGAAGGATAATGGAGTTTATTGCTTAACGCATAGCTGGAAGCTCCATAATTCACCTTTGAAAGAGAAGGAAACACTCATATATACATATATATAGGGTAATTTGGTAGTCCCAAACAAAAGGTAGGAGGTAAATGTGTATTTTATGTTATGCAAGCTTTATAAAAAGAAACAGCTTACCAATGGAATCAGGTCCATTGTAGTCAGTGGCGCGATAGTCATAGTTCTTGTGCTTCCATATGGTCCTGTTAAAGCAATCACTTTAGGCTGATAGTTGTTGAGTTTTTCTTTAGGTTTTACTGAGCCATTCTTTGAGATAAAACTTAAGACTGCATTGAAATTTTTTGTATTAGAGCAATAGTCAAAAATTTCATAGCCCAGAGAAACATTGGGCAGAAAAGTGGTGGAGTTATTAATCTCCTCAACAGCAAACCTCATTACTTGCAACATCTGATAACCAGATTTTGAGGAACTGTGCCTTGAAAACATCAGTGAGGAAGTTAATAATATGTAACTGAATCTTCAGTTCAGAAATGTGACTTTGAAGAAATACAGCTTTGATTCACATTACTGCGTATTTATAACCCTAGACTGGTAAAAGGTCCTTACTTACCTGAAACATTCAGTGGTCTCTGCTGAAAACAGGGTTGTTTCATGTTCAATTTCATGTAACATGAAAAGGCCACCCAATAAGTAATCTCCCTCCAAGCTAAAGTCAGATGTCGACCAAGAAACTCTGAAAATGAAAAAATTAATAAAGCCCACAAGCAAAATGTAAATTCTACTGAGAAGCATGGTTTATGATGGCCTGTTGGTCCTGAAACAGGGATCTGTACTGGCTAGCCATTTATGAGCAGTCAGGCTCATATTCTAAACTTAATTTTCTTAAAACATGTTTCAATTTGCTTAAACCATCATATACGTGGATACAAATGTCTATTTCCATATCTAACTCACAAAGTATGTCAATCAATTTTTAAACAGAGCATTACACCACAAACATCTCTTCATACACAACAAATTTTACACATTTTTGAATTTACAAATCCAACTCCTGTGAAACAAACTATAATCTTCTCAACTCTCAGCAGGGTTTTAACAGTTGGATTAGAATCACAAAGTTTTCAGAGATAGTGGAGGACTTTAAGTATTAAAAACAACAACAACAACAACAGCAACCATAAACAGGCTTCCCTCCTTGCTGGCTAAAAACCAGTGCTGACCAGTTTGCATATACTTTACATTTTTAAATTAGTGTGCATTTAAGATAAACCAGTTCCTGCATAAATTTAAATGTTTTTACATATCTGACATTAATCTAGATTTGTCATCCCACAAGTGTCACATTAAGGACCACTGGTATCCACAAAAAATATATAAGGACAGTGCAGTCTATGCTCTATTATTTTGATGTAAGACACTAGAAATTAGGGCTGCTCTTGACTAAAGATTTTTCTGGTCGACCAGTAGTCGTTCATTTTAAGCATTAGTCGACTACTGGCCGCACGTTTATTAATAAACCATATAAATCATAATAAGGAGCCTTTAATTGCCTAAATAACCTAATAAGCACTCAAGTGCATGCAAAAAAAAGCTTGCCACAGCACATCGACAGATATAATACTTATGAATGTGTCAGGGAAAAACAGTAAGGAGGCTGCATTAACATTTTAATGATTTATTAATAAACTAGTGCTTTCTTTGTTTTCGACTTAGGAGATGAGAGATGCACAGAACAAAGTAGTGATGCACCTCTATGCATGTTTCATATGGACTAAAAAATCTGAGAATATTTGTTTTCTATTTGAATTGGTTCATTTAATTGGTTCATTGGTTCATTTAATTGGTTCAAGTATACACCGAGTTTCGAGATTTCGCGCTCATGTTCACAGAGACCAACACGCCAGAAAGTGCATCCTGTTTGCTTTAATTATTTTACAAAAGCGCAACGTTTTGTTGTTATTGTGAGTGCACACAAATAAACATAGAGTCTTTACAGATTCAAAAGATGTATTACTCTTATCTGTATATCCAAAAAAGACGGCGTATTTTAAGAGCAAGTGACCGCACCGGCTCCTCCATCTGTCATGCAGGGAGTGCGCTTCTATTCAGCTTCCACACTTTGCACCGATACTTGAATAGCTTACATTTTTCTAGGTTAACGTTAGATTGAGCTGCCATGTAAAGTTGCTACTACATACATCTTTCAGATGAAAAGCCATATTTGAAATCGATGAATGATAGGTGAGCGTTTACCACATAGACCAGCTGTTAACGATCTTTCTGTCAAAACTAACGGTTAGTCGACTATTAGAGGGCAGCTCTGCTAGAAATCTTGATTTGTTTAACAAACCTGTGTATTCATCACACAACCCTCCAAAAATGTACTCCTGAATTATATTCAACAACCCACACTGCATTGCAAGTAACACAACATTGAACTGATGCACTACATGTAAATGCTATTTTTTTTCTTTTTTGGGGGGTCAAAATGCGGGGCTTGTTTGGAATATTTGTCATCGATATATTAGCTTTTTAGCAAATCAGTTTGAGCATAATTAATATTCATTAGCCCAACAACCACTCAGTCCTTATCTTTTTATATTATTGTAAATAATTAGTATTAGCATTAATAGTATTTTAGAGCCAGGGACCAAAGGTGCAATATTGGTGCCTCCTTTTAGGGAGGTTCTAAAACTTGAAAAACACTTGATGTCCTAAAGCTACAACCAGGGACAAACACTTTACTCAAGATAACAACACCATAACCCAAGTGGAAAAACAAAATTTATATGTAAAGCATTCTATTTCCATTTACTCCAAGTTTAAATGCCTAAATAATATATATACTCCTGGCTGCCTTGGTTTGAGAGCATATACATGCTTCACAACTGTGTAAATATCACTTACAAGTGATTCAATATGGATACACTTAGGTGCTCTATGTGCCCTAATGTAATGGCATGGGAATATTTTTAATCAGTGTATCAGTCCATCTCTAATAAACATGTTCCCATTAAGAAGTTCAGGATCAGTGATAGGGATAATCCCAGGTTTTCAGAAAGTGTTTCAGAATGAATTCATTTAAAAAATAAATCATGGGCACAGGCTAGATTTTCAAACACCCCTGCTGATTGGTCTACATTCAAAACACTAAAGAATAAGTCTTGATGTGTTTGTTTTCAAACCTGTTTCAGTAAATCAAATTGGTAAAGCATTGAAGGGCACTGATAACAAAACATCTGTAGGCCCAGATAACTTAGAGCCTTATCTTTTAAAGGTGGCAGCGGATGTTATTGCTGAGCCAGTTACTCATATTTTTAATCTAAGTCTTTTTTCAAATTCCTTACCTAAAATTTTGAAAGCTGCTTATGTTCTTCCATTATTTAAAGGTAGTGATCCATCAGACATGAACAACTATTGTCCCATCTCCAAACTCTCAATTTTGGCTAAGATTATTGAATCTCAGGTAAACTTGTTAAAACAGTTTTTGTTTGATAATAATATTTTGAACTCTTTTCAATCTGGTTTTAGAACTGGTCATAGTACCACTACTGCTGCTACGGAAGTGTTAAATGATATTATTGGTGCCCTGGATAAAAAACAGCACTGTGCAGCATTATTTGTGGTTCTATCCAAGACGTTTGATTCAGTGAATCATGAATTGCTGCTAAACAAACTTTCAGACATCGGTTTCAGACCAGGGACATTGAAATGGTTTAGAAATTATTTGGTAGCTCGGACCCAGTGTGTTCATGTGGAAGATCTCACATCTGATTTTCTTGATATATCTAAAGGGGTCCCCCGGGGTTCCATTTTGGGACCTATTTTGTTTTCCATTTATATAAACGATTTTTATATATACACTTGTTCAATCTACAACACAGGCGGTATAAGAGCTTCAGATTGCATTTCAGTCACTGGAAGATGCTCTGCTTAGTTTAAAAATTCACATTAGTTCATTAAAATTTACAGAAAACAAAGTTTATGGTTTTCTCAAAAGCTCAGTCACAAGTCCTTTATAATCTTAGTATTTCTACATCTGATGGTAAAATTATTGAAAGAGTGCCTTCTAAGTACTTGTAGTACTTGGGCATTTGGATTGATGATAAACTTTTATTCAATGTACATATTGCTAATCTAATCAGGAAGCTCAAACTGAAGCTTGGCTTTTATTTTAGAAATAAATCTAATTCTACTTTTAATGCCAGAAAGAAACTTGTAGAAGCTACCTTTCTAACTGTGCTTAATTATGATGATATATTCAGAGTACAAACTGAGTACAAATACTTTGTTACTGTACTTAAGTAGATTTTTCTGGTATCAGTACTTTACTTCACTATTTATTTTTCTGACTACTTTTTACTTTTACTCTTTACATTTTTACACAAATATCTATACTTTCTACTTCTTACATTTTCAAAACAGGCTTGTTACTTTAGTTTTAAAGTGCTAGCAACTCTTAGCAGTATAGCAGCCAGAGGATTAATAATACAGTAAACTAAACTAAATTACAATTACTCAAAATACTGTATGTAAAAGGACATCATTATTATCTACTGTAAATTTACAGTAGTAATTTAGCAAACAAATGTTATAAGAGATTGTTTCATAATACGTTTAGAGGGAGCTAACATTAGAGCAGATAATAACACAACCCTTACAAAAATTAAAACCATGAAATTTGTAGTAAAACTATGGTTGTGAATTAAAAACTATGGTTGTGAACCGACTGTAATTAATCCGCCAATAAACATGGTTAATTTTAATAAGAGTAAATTATGACTCATGATAAAGCAATAACATGTTCAGAATAAGATTTTTTATGTAAAGATATTGTCATAAAGTAATTATTATTGTACTGTTTTTGACATTTAGGCAATTTAGAAAATATAGTTTTACTAAATCTATAGTATTTAAGTAATTGTACGATAAAGCAACACATGGTCATAATGTAATACTTTAGAATGAACTAAAATAAAGTTATGTTATTGCAAACAGAAAGTTCTATTCATAACAGTAGATGGCTGATGGGAAAAGGGGCAGGTACAAGAAAATTAGTGGAAAAATAGTAAACACACAAAAAGTGAGATGCAGAAAGATATCATGGAAAATAAAGAGACTGAAAGGGGAAATGGAAATGAAGGTGCAGTTCGTTTGTTGTGGGTGTATGGGATGGCCTGGATAAGTGATATTTCACTGGTCTGAATTTGTGTCCCAGTCCGGCCCTGTTTTACATGGTGGTTGCTCAGCCTTGATACATTCATTAGCAAACAAAATTTTAATGTAAATTATTTTGTGTTAATGTGTCAATATGACTTAAGGTCCAGTTACCAGTGTGACACTAAAACAGGTAGTAGTAATGGGTACTTTTTACTTAAGTACATGTCAGAGCTCATACTTCTTTACTTTAACTTGAGTGAAAAAGTGTAATCAGTACTTCTACTTTTACCAGAGTATTTTTAAACATGCGTAACTGTACTTCCACTTGAGTGAAGGATGTGTGTACTTTTGTCATCTCTGGATATATCATACATGTATGTGGCCACCTCCATCTTAAAAAGCTTTGATTCGGTATACCATGCTTCACTAAGTTTTATTACAAATGGAAAATGCCGACCTCATCATTGCATTCTATATGAGATAGTGGGTTGGACATCATTAGCTATACGTAGAAAACAGCACTGGTACATTTTTATCTATAAAGCAATGTTAGGTAAACTTCCAGCTTATCTTTGTACTCTTCTTTGTCTTTGTTCTGGCAATTATCAGCTATGCTCTTCCAAGTGTATGCCTTTTAACATACCTTGAGTTTGTACAGAATTGGGGAAAACTGCATTTTCATATTATGCACCCTGGGCATGGAATAATCTGCAAAAATATCTAAAACTAGATAAATTTGTGTCTGTGGGTGAATTTAAAGGCATCATAAAGAGAGTGGTATTAGAAGCTTGTGACTGTTTTTGTTGAGAGGATATGTTAAATATTATCGTGATGTGTATTTGTTGTATTTTAAAATTGTCCTACTGTATGGCTGCTACCTTGGCCAGGTCTCTCTTGTAAAAGATTTTAAATCTCAATAAGACTTCCTGGTTAAATAAAGGTAAAAAAAAAAAAAAAAAAAAAAAAAAAAAAAATTGTAAAAAAAAAAAAAACATTGTAAAAGCATGAAGTACGGCTGTCAAATGTTTTGGATTGTCTGAGGGAATATGGTTTTAAGCTGTCTTCTGATAAATGCTGTTTTCTTGAGACTTCAGTGCACTACCTGGGCCATATTGTGTCAAATAAAGGTGTGGAAACAGGCCCAGAGAAAACAAAAGCACTTAGGATCTGTCCAAGGAGTTGAAGTCTTTTTTCATTGGTGTCTTAGCCTATTATCACAGGTTCGTCCTTGACTATTTAATAATAGTAAAGCCTCTAACCAACCACCCACCGCCACACACACACATTCCACTATTCTCTTCCTTCTCTCCAATTCTGTAGAATAAGGTCTCCAAAGTTCTTGTGCCAGCCATACCACAACCTGTCCCTTAGAAACCAGTCCCCTCCGACCTACTACAGTAGATCTCGCCAACATTGCTACCCGCTCTCACATCATCAACGCATCCCTCACTACTGGAACATTTCCCTCCGCATTTAAGCAGGCTTGGGTAACCCCATTCATCAAAAAGCCAACACTTTACCCCACAGCAAAATTACAGACCATTCTCTCTTTTGCTTTTTCTTTCTGAAGTGCTTAAAAGAGTTGTGTTTAGTCAGCTTTCTGTTTTTTATTTATTTATTTATTTATTATTATTTTTTTTTTTTCTCACAGAACAACCTACTTGATGCCAACCAGTCTGGCTACAAAAGTGGACATTTGGAGGCCGCCCGACTGACTATTGCTGAAACTCTTCGGCTGGCAAGAGTAAACTCTGTTCTTATTCTGCTGGGCCTTTCTGCGGACTTTGACACCACTAACTACCAGATCCACCTGGCCACCCTCTCTGGCCTGGGCATCAGGCTTAATTCATACCTTACTGGCAGATCTTTCAAGGTCTTATAGAGAGGATGGGTGTCTGGGTCACATCAGCCAGTCACTGGGATGCCTCAAGGTTCAGTCCTTGCACCTCTTGTACATTAAAACAACTTCACTAGGCATGATCATAAAGGTGCATGGCTTCTCCTACCACTTCTATGCAGAAAATATACAATTCTAATTTACATTTAAACCTGATGATCATATTGTCTCAACTTGTATCTCAACATGGATGAAGGACCATTATTTGCAGCTCAACCGTGCAAAAACAGAGCTCCTTGTATTCCCTACAAACTCATCAGCTGATCACAATATCTTTGTGCAACTGGGGTTCACAACACTAACACCAACCAGGAAAGCAAGGAACCTGGGCGTAGATCTCAACAACGACCCATTGTGCAGGTTTGCGCTCTACAACTTTAGGAAAATCAGACCCTTCCATCCAAGCACTTATTATTTCAAGACTGGACAACTGTAGTGCTCCACTGGTCGACCTTCCAATCCAGTCAGCTAAGCCTTTGCAGATGATCCAGAACATCGCAACATGTCTAGACTTCAATCATTCAAGAACCTTTGTCACTCCCCTCCTGATCTCACTCCACTGGCTCTTAGTTGTGGCCAGAAACAAATTTGAAGTTTTGACAATGGCTTTCTGGAATACCACTGGAACAGCTCCTCCCTACGTCAACTCACTACTACAAATGTATGATTTCTCCTGCCAGCTCAGGTCACTGAATGAACCACGCCTTATTGTTCCCTCACAATGAGGCAAAAACTTACTCTTCAGGAATTCTTACTCTTCTTAGGAAAAGAAGGAAAGGATGTGATGTATGGCCAAGTATGGTGACCGATACTTGGAATTTATGCTCTGAATTTCAGCCATTTAAGTACACTCACACAGCAATGAGTAGTGAACAAACACACACACTGTGAACACACACCCAAAGCAGTTGGGCAACCAATGCTGCAGCGCCCGGGGAGCAGTTGGGGTTCGGTGCCTTGCTCAAGGGTCTCACCTCAGTCATGGTTTTGAGGGTGGAGAGAGCACTGGACATTCACTCCCCCCACCTACAATCCCTGCTGGACCCTTTGGGTTACAAATTAGACTCTCTGACCATTAGGCCACGACTGCCCCAAAAGTGGAATGAGCTGCCAACCTTTACCCAAACTGCTGAGACCACCACCTCTTTCAAGAAGCAGCTGAAGACACACCTCTACCAGAAACAACCTCCCCAGACTATTAAACTAATGCATTTACACACACATACATACACACACACAAAGAAAAATATATTCTCTTGTCTAGCTTGTTTCCAAATATACAGTGCCTACAGAAAATCATCATACCCCTTTGAAATAGTTACTGTCAGACAGCCTGATATCAAACCCCATTCCAAATAACTTTTCCAGCTTTATTTACAATTTTTGTCCTACAACATCAAACCAATAAAAGAAAAAACACAACAGTTCTCCAAATTGATAAAACAAACAAACAAACAAACAAAAAACTAGAATAACAGGGTTGTAAGGCTCCGCCTTGGCCTCTCAAGAACATTCACCCTTTTTATCCTTAAACCATTTTGTTGCTGTTTTGGCAGTATGTTTAGGGCTGTTGTCGTGTAGGTAAGTGGATGACCTGCCCATCTTCTGCTGTCTCACGAGCCTCTTCATCTAGCTGCTGACTTCTCCTCTGCTGCTCTCTGAGTAAATCTTCTCTCTCATATTGCTTGTTGATCCAGGAACTCACACTGCTCTACAGCTTTGCTCTCCTCCACCATCAGTCTCTGCATCTCTTCAAGCTCCATGTTCTTCAGTTTCTCCTCTACAATAGTTGCCTGTAGCTCTGTCAGTCGTGAAGCTGTTGTCCGGCTGGATCCATCATTTCTGCTGGTATTTGTTCTGGATTGGCTGTGATGTGAACTTGCAGATGAATGTGCTGAAGGAGGTCTGCAAGGCACAGGCACTTCGTCTGTTTGTGCAGCTGGAATGATTGCCACTGGCATCATACTGCTGGCATCTGCACTGGATGCTGGAATTGGTTGATACCCAACATCATAATTACTTAAGTAGGCTGGTGGATGTCTTCAAGGATACTACCATCTGGCTCGAAGGACCATTTGTAGAGGCGGACCTCTGGATTGTTCTGGTAGACCCTTGAAAACTGGTGACTCCGGTAAGAGAGTAAAGGGCTCAGAGTTACATGCAAGAAACGTTTAATGAGTTGGGTTTAAACAAGTTTTGGGTTTAAAAAATCCATTGCTTTTGAAACAGTCAGGGAGTTTGAAGTTTAGAAAATATTTTTATTACAATTTATTACAAGCATTTGTGTTAACATTACATTACATTACATTTAAGTGTAAATCTAAAAAAAAATCAAAGTCTCATAATGCAGATTGAACCCCATTCTCTACTTTACCTATTTGTTTCTTTTTCTTTCTTAAATTGTGGTAAGATAATAGTGAATAATCTAAGCCAGGATTTAAACACAAAGTCAGACTAATGCCTTCATCTAGGTCCTACTAATGGTTTGTGTGTAATTCTGAATAGATGTTTGAAAGTATGCAGCAGTGTTTTTTTGAGGTTGAAATATTATAATGTAAGATTTCGGTATGAAATAACTGAAGAGAATTCCATTTATACTGGATATCTGGGCCATTGCATTCAAAATGATGACGTATTTGTTTTTGATACTGAGGTATGCTGTTAAATATGCAATCCAGGTCAGATAGTACAAAATTAGGCTGAAAGTTATTGATTTGGCCTCATTGTAATTTTTGGGCAGATCTCTTCCCATATAAGAAAACAATGAACACAGGAAACCAAGAAACCAACTTATGAACACAACTAAGGTAATGGTTATGGTGTTCTCCATTTCACAGATGAGCATAAGTTGGTCTTTATAAGTCCATGAGTCTGCAATGAGTTTGACAGGACTGACAGTCATCCATATCACACAAGAAATAAAATGAATAAAAGAAGAAAATGCAATGAAAAGCCACTGGCCATTGTGTTTTACCCAAAGACTGTGCACTTTAGGGAACTGAGCAGCCATTTTAAAAACACAAACAATTTGAAAGGAACGAACAGTCAAACAGGAAATACAGACAGTGAAGAAAAATTCAAATATGGCATTTCTCAAGAGGCAAAATACAAATGTAGGTTTCCCAAAGAAATAAAACGCACTTATGCTAGACAAAATCAAACCGGTCAGCATGAGGAAACACATGCTGCCACCAGCAGACTTTACCACTGGTGTGTCGTAACTGTACGCAAAAATGAAAAATATGGCAATAAGGAGAATAATTAGGCATGCAGCAAAAACCATGATAGCGATGGAGACGATTTCTGTGAACTGAAGATAGACAACAAAACGTGTCTTACATGATGTGCTGCCCTCATCAGACCATTCACTCTCTGCACATGGATAACAGGTATAGAGGTCCCCTGAGAAACAAAACGGTAAAATAATATGAATGCTTAGTAGTATTATGTTTTCCAAAAGCAAATGTAACTGGGTATGGGAAAATGCTTTAAATCACACTTCAAAAAGCACCATAACTTCAGGTGGATTGAAAAAGCTTTAAGGGATAGTCCACACCATTCATCATTTACTCACATTCCAGTTGTTCCAAACTTGGATAACGTTGTTTCTTTGGAGAAACAGAAGATATTTTGAAGAATGCTGGTAACCAGATAGTTTCCACTGATTTTGATTTTAGATTACAATGGAAGTCAGTAGGATAGAAACTATTCGGTTAGCAACATTCTTCAAAATATCTTATTTTGTGTTCTCCAGACAAAACTTAATACATGTGGGTTTGGAAATTTTTCATTTTTAAATAGACTATATTTTTATATATGAAGTTGTCACTGACCACTGCTTAAGGTACTTACGTGAAAAATCCAAATAGCTGTTAGGCTGGCATTTTTTACAAGAAAAACAGCAACTATGAAAACCTTCAGGTTGCCTTGAATGTCCCATTGTACACTCAACAGAGCAGTTTGAAAAAGGAACCTTAAAAGAACAGGAAAATATGTTATTACATTTTATTCCCTTTTGAAGTGGGACTTTAATGCTGCATCATTGTTACCACGGCGGCCTCTGTGGCTCCCTCTGACCGCCGTCAGCGGGAACCTTCACCGGACTTTTAACATGACATTACCCATCCACCCCGTACCTGGGACCCCCTCTTCCGGTTCCGGGTCTCCCGGGTCACCTCCTCCAGTCGGCCATTTATACCCCGGCTTCGCGGGTGTTTCCCCGCGAAGTTTTGTATAGTTATCTATCAATCCTGAGCGTTTTCCCTTGTTTGTGTATTTCGTTGCCGACCGGACTGTTTATTCACTCTGCCCTTGTTATCTGTCTGCCTATTGAACTCACTGCCTGGACTATCGTTTACGCTTGGATTATCTTCGTTGTTACCGTTTGCTGTTGTTTGACCCACGCCTGTTTGACTACGCTATTAAACATTAACACATGGATCCAACGACTCCGCCTCCTTCTGTGAGTACGTTACAGAAAACTTCGCCGCCATCGGATCCAGCGATTGTTAACCCGACCTCGTCGGATGCGGCTCCACAGGCTTCACCTCCCTCAGTCCTACAGATCGCATCGGAGCTATCCGCTCAAGCCTCGATGCTGGCGGCACACGGACAGCAACTGGACCGTCTTACCGACCTTACGGGACAGCTGGTGAGAGCGCTGCAAGGACTCCAGCTGACTCCTCCTCCGGCCGCTCCTCCCGCGACTCCACCGCCTCCAGCACCCCAGCCGGTCGCTGCCAGTCTGTGACTGGCCTTCCCGGAAAAGTTCGACGGCACTGCCGCCAAATGCAGGGGATTCTTGCTGCAGTGCACGCTCTTCGTAAATCAGCAGCCGCATCTCTACCCCACAGAGGAGGGAAAGATCTCCTTCATCTGCTCGCTCCTCACCGGGAGGGCTCTGGACTGGGCCACCGCTGTTTGGCATCTCGACCGCCCCACCTTCCCGTCCTTCGCCGCCTTTCTGCAGCAGTTCCAGGGGGTTTTTCAACCAAGCTCCGAGAGCGCTGAGGCCGGGGAGGAGATTATGGCGCTTCGTCAGGATTACGCTTTAACTTTCCACACCCTGGCGGCGCAAAGTGGTTGGAACGACGGCCCACTCAAGTTGCATTACCGAAAGGGACTCAACCCCGACCTTCAGATAGAGCTGGCCTGCCAGGACGAGGATCTCTCCCTCGACCAATACATCGACTTGTCTATCCGAGTGGATAATGTGATGCGTGCACGGAGATCCAGCCGCCCACTCTCGGCTATGCAGCTGCCAGCGGCTCCCCACGAGGCACCCGCGGAGCCTATGCAGCTTGGAACAACTAAGCTGACACTGGAGGAGAGAGAGAGGAGACTTCGAGGCAATCTCTGCCTGTATTGTGGCCAGCCAGGACACATCAGAGCCACCTGTCCCACTCGACCTCCTCGACAGCCCACCTCGATGAGTTTTGATCAGCCCACTTCTAACTGCTGTGTCATACCCGTAACTTTGAAATTGGAGGATACCGTCATTAATACTCACGCTTTAATAGACTCCGGCGCCGCTGGTAATTTCATTGACACTGACTTTGTTAAGATCAATCACTTACCCACTCTCTCCTGTTCCCCACATGTGTCAGTGGAGGCCCTCGACGGGCGACCACTAGGACCTGGCCGAATCAATCGCACCACCAACGACCTCACTCTCCTCGTCGAACCCGCACACCAGGAAACCATTCGCTTCTATGTGATCACCTCGCCTCACTCGCCTATCATTCTGGGATACCCCTGGCTGAACCAACACGGACCCACCATCGCCTGGACCGACCGCACCATCACCCATTGGTCACCACACTGCCATTCTCATTGTTTGCACGCTCAAGCCAGGCCTCCACGAACACACGACCTCACCAGCTCCATACCCTCCGAGTACCAGGACCTGCTGGAGGCATTCAGCAGAACCAAGGCCACTCATTTACCTCCACACCGATCTGGGGATTGTGCCATCGATCTCATCCCGGGAGCCACTCCCCCAAGGGGTCGGATTTTCCCTCTATCCCAGGCAGAGTCGGAGGCCATGCAAAGATACATCCAGGAGGAATTGGCCAAGGGCTTTATCACACCTTCCACCTCACCGCCTCAGCTGGCTTCTTCTTCGTCAAAAAGAAGGACGGTGGGCTTCGTCCCTGCATTGACTATCGCGGCCCTTAATGAGGTGACTGTCAAATATCGTTATCCTCTTCCCCTCGTCCCTTCAGCTCTAGAACAACTACGGTCAGCCAAGCTCTTTACCAAGCTAGATCTGCGCTCTGCCTATAACCTCATCAGGATTCGTGCGGGGGATGAGTGGTAGACGGCCTTTTCCACCACCTCGGGGCACTACGAGTACCAGGTCATGCCCTTCGGCCTGGCCAACAGTCCTTCGTGTTTCCAGGCATTTGTCAACGAGGTCTTCCGGGACATGCTGAATCGGTGGGTGATTGTCTACATCGATGATATCTTGATTTACTCCAACTCCTACTCTGAACACGTCCAACATGTCCGGGCTGTTCTACGACGACTCATTACACACCAACTCTACGCCAAGGAGGAGAAATGTGCCTTCCATCAAGATAAAGTCTCCTTCCTTGGATATATAATCAGTTCTGAGGGGGTAGCAATGGACGAGAGAAAGGTAGAAGCTGTCTTGAACTGGCCTCGGCCTTCTACGCTTCGGGAACTCCAACGTTTTCTCGGATTTGCCAATTTTTACCGTCGCTTCATACGGAACTTTAGCACCGCGGCGGCCCCCCTCACGGCCATGGTGAAGAAGGGCACCTCACGTCTCACCTGGTCCCAGGCAGCCCTGCAGGCCTACGACGATCTCCGCCAAAGATTCAGCTCAGCACCCATCTTACACCACCCAGACCCTGAGAAACCCTTTGTGGTCGAAGTGGACGCTTCCAGTACCGGCGTCGGAGCAGTGTTGTCTCAACGGCAGGGGGAGCCGCCCAAGTTATTCCCCTGCGCCTACTACTCCCACAAGTTGACCCCGGCAGAGTGTAACTACGACGTGGGTAACCGCGAGCTGCTAGCTATAAAGCTGGCGCTGGAGGAGTGGAGACACTGGCTCGAGGGCGCTAAACACCCCTTCACCGTGCTGACCGACCACAGGAATCTTGAATATCTCCGGTCCGCCAAGACTCTCAACCATCGCCAGGCGAGGTGGGCCCTCTTTTTCACCCGCTTCAATTTCCAAGTGACATATCGCCCCGGCTCACAGAACACGAAGGCCGATGCTCTCTCTCGAATTCATGAATCTGGTCGACCTGCCAAAACTCCCGAGCCAGTATTGCCCACCTCCATCATTGCCGCGCCGGTGGCTTGGGATATCATAACTGAGATCGCAGAGGCTCAAACCCAGGATCCCCCTCCGGAGGAATGCCCCGTCAACCTCACCTATGTACCACGAAACCTAAGATCGCGAGTTCTGTCGGAAGTACACTCTGTCCCAAGTTCCGGTCACCCTGGCATCGAAGCCACCCTTCACCTGCTTAAAAACCGCTTCTGGTGGCCTACCATGCGCTTGGATACCATCAACTTCATCAAGGCCTGCGCCGCCTGTAACACCGCCAAGGTCCCTCGTCGCCTACCCGCCGGCCTCCTCCAACCCTTGCCTGTGCCTCAGCGTCCCTGGTCCCACGTCGCCGTCGACTTTGTTACAGACCTATCACCCTCCAACGGTTACACCACCATCCTATCCGTTGTTGATCGGTTCTCCAAGGCCTGTCGTTTCATTCCCCTACCTAAACTCCCCTCGGCCATGAAGACGGCTGAGGCACTGTGCAACTGGGTCTTCAGACTCTACGGACTGCCGGAGGACATCGTTTCGGACCGGGGACCACAGTTCACCTCACGCCTCTGGGCCACCTTCTTTCGCCAATTAGGAGTCAACGTGAGCCTCACGTCGGGCTACCACCCTCAAGCCAATGGCCAGGTCGAAAGGTTAAATCAAGAACTAACACGCTTCTTACGAACCTACTGCCAGAATTGCCAGGAGGACTGGAGCCGGTACCTCTTCTGGGCTGAATACGCCCAAAACTCCCTGCGCAAGCCTTCCACTAACCTCACGCCGTTCCAATGCGTGTTGGGTTTCCAGCCGCCCATGTTTCCCTGGTCCGGGGAACCCACAGAACTTCCGGCAATAAACTCCTGGCTCCAGAGCAGCGAAGAAACCTGGAACCAGGCTCACGTTTACCTCCAGGGGGCAGTGCGGCGCACCCAGGCCCAGGCTAACCGCAGGCGCCATCCCAACCCTCCGTACGAACCGGGACAATGGGTCTGGCTGTCAACCCGAGATCTGCGACTCCGCCTGCCCTGCAAGAAATTAAATCCCAGGTACGTGGGTCCCTTCCAAATAATCCGACAAATTACACCAGTTTCATTCCGTCTTGATCTCCCTGCTGAATATCGCATCTCACCCACTTTTCATGTTTCTCTGCTCAAGCCCGCTGGCGACCCGGGAAGAGCGGAGAACCTAGACGAGGCTGCCTCCCAGGGACCGCCCCCCGTTATCGTGGATGGCGAGGAGGTCTATCGGGTTAACACCATCTTGGACTCCCGTCGCCGGAGAGGTCAGCTACAATACCTGGTCGACTGGGAGGGCTTTGGCCCAGAGGAAAGATCATGGGTCGCTTCTGGAGATATCCTGGACCCCTCTCTCACCACGGATTTTCACACCAATCACCCAGATCGACCAGCACCCCGAGTAAGGGGTAGACCCCGGCGATGGGCACCTCCTCGCGCCAGGAGTCGCTCGCGGGGGGGGGGGCTCTGTTACCACGGCGGCCTCTGTGGCTCCCTCTAACCGCCGTCAGCGGGAACCTTCACCGGACTTTTAACATGACATTACCCATCCACCCCGTACCTGGGACCCCTCTCTTCCGGTTCCGGGTCTCCCGGGTCACCTCCTCCAGTCGGCCATTTATACCCCAGGCTTCGCAGGTGTTTCCCCGCAAAGTTTTGTATAGTTATCTATCAATCCTGAGCGTTTTCCCTTGTTTGTGTATTTCGTTGCCGACCGGACTGTTTATTCACTCTGCCCTTGTTATCTGCCTGCCTATTGAACTCACTGCCTGGACTATCGTTTAAGCTTGGATTATCTTCGTTGTTACCGTTTGCTGTTGTTTGACCCACGCCTGTTTGACTACGCTATTAAACATTCGCACATGGATCCAACGACTCCGCCTCCTTCTGTGAGTACGTTACAATCATGAAGTTGACGCTACAATAAACATCAACAGCGTGACCAGTGTCTGAAGCATGTGTAACAACACACTAATGTTTTTTGCTGATGAAAGGTCAGTACATCACAAGCTGAGTACCCAAGAGTATAAAAGGATGGATGCAATGCCCATCATCAGCTTTTTGTTTTTTATCTTCAGAAGCCATTTGTTTGTAGCATGTGTTATTAAAGATAACGGAAAATTTAAGCAACACTTTTGAAACAAGCGTGTTTCAGAAAATGTGTACCTCCATTTCCTCATGAATTTGACACCTGAGATCGAAGCAAACACTGTGACAAACTCACATTAAGGAAGCTTTACTCGTGGTTGGTCTTCTCAAGGGATGGTGACAAGCACCTAAAATGCTGAAGCAGCTCAGAGACTTAGATTGTGATGACTGAAGGTTGAACTGGCCAAAGATTTTCAAAGAGGGGTAGCTCTTTTTCAATCCTTAATTGCCAGTTCCAGCGATCTGCTGGATCAGGAAGCTTAGTCTCTGGCATATTCCGATCCACCAGAGAGCATGTTGCTTGCCATCTAGCCGTGGTCTCTCTCTCTGGCTTTTTGGCACTTTCATTTAGGCAACTGTGGGTGAGTTTTTGAGATGCAAGGGTGCAGTCAAGGGCAGTCAGGTGGTATACGTCTGCACCAATCTGGTTCTCTACCCAAGACCACCAACACCTCTGGCCCGTATATAACTGGATTAAATTAATCATAACTAACTTTAATTTTTCTTCCAGGCTTACCTTTTTTATATGTTTTGAGAACAAAATGTACACTTTTGTGCTCCCTCTCCAACACTGTAAAATCTAATTTGTTGGGCTTACTTAAAAAAAAGCATGCAAACCGATTGCCCTAAAAAAAAAAACAAAACAAAACAAAGTAAAGTGAAATAGGAATAGTATGTTTAGTATACTTAGTATAGTTTATTTGCACAAGAGTTCTAGTAACTAAAAAATAACTGTAGGGGGTACTTGATCCTTTACTTTAGGTTTAGAGTCCAGAGTCCATTGCGGCATGAATAAATTATGCAATTGCTTTGTTTTACTGTTGTTGTTTTTATTTGCTAATTTTATTTACTGTCTTGTGTCTGTGTTACAGAGGAGGCTTCCGTACCGCCTCCTCCGCACCACCAGAGGGAACCCTCTCCTGAGTTTTAATTCGGCCACATTCGGACTCCATTTCCCATGCTCCTTCATACCTAGGGACTGACACACCTACACACACACCTGCACCTCATTATCCACACCATATAAGCCACACACACACATCACTTCCCCGCGAAGTCTTGATTTGCCACGGCTGTCATTTCTGAGCATCTGTTCATTCATTGTTTTGCCTACTCGTTATCGACCTTGGACTGTTCATCGTTTGTGATTCTCCTCTGTGTATTTTCGACCTGGATTGTTTATTGACTTCTGCTGTTACGCCACCTGCCCTGAACTCTGCCTGCCTTATTGTTTATGCTTTGTGTTTATCCTTTGAGGACTCTGTTTGCTGGCGATTGACCCTGTTCTGTTTGACACTGCAATAAAGCTGCATATGGATCCAAATAACCCTGAGTCTACATTACAGAAGACTTCGCCACACAGCGATCCAGCAGCAGTGGCTCAGTTATCGTCTGAACTCTTCGCCCAAGCCACTCAGCTCGCCGCGCATCATCATCAGTTGACTCGGTTGACTACTCTTACTGAGGAGCTCGTGAAAACTCTGCAAAGCCTTCAGATAACGCCATCCACGCCAGCGCCCATGGCCGCCATTTCATCAGCCGCAAGCTCGCCAGCCACCATCAGCCCACGCCTCGCCTACCCAGAAAAATTCGATGGGGATCCAGCTAAATGTAAGGTCTTTTTACTCCAATGCTCTCTATTCGTTAATCAGCAGCCAGCTTTGTATCCCACTGACTCAAGCCGCATAGCGTTTGTTTGTGCTTTACTTACCGGGAGGGCTTTGGATTGGGCAACCCCGATGTGGCGTGCTGACGGTCCCACTTTCCCCACCTTTGATGCTTTCTTGCACCATTTCCGTGAGGTTTTTGAGCACCCTGCAGGAGGGAAAAGTGCTGGGGATTAACTGCTGGGTCTATCGCAAGGAAGAAAAATGGCTGCTGATTATGCTTTAACATTTCGTACCTTGTACGCATGTACGCACAGTCCTCAAGCGCTTAATCCAGTACCAACTCTATTCTTTCTTTACTCTTTACTCAACTATTCTTTACTCGTTTTCAGTTCACCGTCACCTATCGACCCGGCTCTAAAACACCAAGGCGGATGCCCTCTCTCGACAGACTGAGACCTCTCCTCACCCAGATCACCAAGAAACCATAATTCCTACCACCCTTTAGTTGGCACCCGTTCAGTGGGACATCATCACAGAGATCGAGCAAGCTAACCAACAACAACCACCACCTTCTGAATGTCTGCCAGGGAAGCTATTTGTACCCGAAACAATCAGACATCGACTGCTCTCTCAAGTTCACAGGGTCCCCAGTTCTGGTCACCCCGGGATCGATGCTACAATCTAGCTACTACGAAATCGATTCTGGTGGTCCACATTAGCAACAGAAGCCATACGATTTGTCAACAACTGCTCCACTTGTCAAACCACCAAACCTTCCAAGCACTTACCTGCTGGTCTATTACAACCTTTACCGCTTCCTCAACGACAATGGTCACACATAGCCATTGACTTCATTACAGACCTACCCAACTCTCAAGGTAATACAGTCATCTTCACCATAATCGACCGATTCTCCAAAGCCTGTCGTCTCATCCCTCTGCTAAAGCTCCCCTCAGCATTCGAAGCTGCCGAACTCCTTTGCAACCATGTATTTCGTCTTTATGGCCTCCCTGAAGACATTTTCTCGGATCGTGGGCCCCAGTTCACCTCCAGAGTGTGGTCATCATTCTTTAAACTTCTCAACGTGAATGTCAGTTTAACCTCCGGATACCACCCGCAATCCAACGGACAGACTGAACGCTTGAATCTAGAGATTGTACGATGCCTTCGATCTTACTGCTAAAATAATCAATCAGATTGGAGCCGCTACCTCATGTGGGCGAAATACGCTCAGAATTCCCTCGTCAAAACCCGCCACAGGCATCACACCATTCCAATGCATCCTTGGCTATGAACCACCCATGTTCCCCTGGTCCGGTGAACCATCCAACTTACCATCCGTCACTGACTGGTTACACAGCAGCGAAGAAACTTGGGATCAAGCTCACACTCACTTATCACGTGCAATCAGAAAACAAACCAGAACAGCTAACCAACATTGGGGGACCCCGTTATACTCCCGGACAGTGGGTCTGGTTATCCACCAGGGATTTACGCCTCAAGCTTCCATGCAAGAAACTCAGTCCCAGGTATGTTGGTCCATTCCAAATGATCAAAGAAATTACCCCAGTATCTTTTCGCTTAGATTTACCTGCTAATTATCGTATTTCTCCCACTTTCCACATGTCCCTCCTGAAACCCGCTGGTGGTCCGAGAGGAGAGCTGGAGGAGGAAGCCGAATCACAGACCTTCCCCATTCTGGTTGATGGCGAGGAGGCCTATCAGGTGCATGAACTCCTGGACTCGAGGCACCGCAGAGGAGCACTCCAATATCTGGTCGATTGGGAGGGGTACGGTCCGGAGGAACGCTCCTGGGTCAACGCTGCAGATGTTCTTGACCCTTCTCTCACGGATGAATTCCATCGGAGGAATCTGGAGAAACCGGCCCCTCGACCACGAGGTAGACCCCGGCGTCGTGTGCCTCCTTGTGTCAGGAGCCGCTCGCAGGGGGAGGGCTATGTTATAGAGCAGGCTTCTGTACCGCCTCCTCCGCACCACCAGAGGGAACCCTCTCCTGAGTTTTAATTCAGTCACTTTCGGACTCCATTTCCCATGCTCCTTCATACTGTAACGGCCAAAACTATGTATTTGCATGCATTACATTATTGTGCAGTGTGCCCTTTAAGAGACTGATCACTTCATGTATAACGTGCGCTATGTGGTGATGACGTAGAAGGACTACGTGACTGTGCCTGAGAACCACTATAGATGAAGCTCGCTCTGTTTGCTTGTTATTATTTTCGTCTTTACTTTTGTTTGTAATGCCCTGAAAGAGTTAATCTCTCATGTATGAGAGGAGCGCGTTTGGCGTGTACCAGCCATTAAATGTGTGGGACACCACTCTTCGTCTCCTGTCTCTTTCATTCTATTAACTTAACGAGTTATCCGGTTCAAAGCGTTACAATTGGTGCCCGAACAACTGAAGCTGGATCCGTCATCTGTGTGGAATCTACAGCAATTAAACCCTGAAGGCACGGGAGCTGGGGAGCTGTGAGAGTGTTCAATCGGCATCCGTGAAGCTGGTGAGATTAGCAGGCTGGGTGCCATGTTTGCGAGGAACGCCTGTATTTCTGCCCGAGTGGATTACGCAGTTTTTCTTTGATGTGATGAGGACAGCGAATTCATTTGAAACCTTTAGACTTCGTGCTTCATCGGCCATTTTGATATGGATTTCAAGCTGACTGTTTTTTTCAATAGTTCGGCTGGAAAGGATTATTTTGCTTTTTGAGGGAGTCGTCTAATTGCTAAATTTTCCCCGACTGTTTTTCAAGTGCAGACTGACATTTTGTAAAAAAAAAACTAAAAAAAAAAAAAAAAAAAACCTTCCTGGGATATTTCAGCACGGATTTGTTAGTGTGTGTGTGTGTGTTGAACTTTACTGCACAAGCGAACAGCAAAGACTATTCCTGGTTATTTTTTTGTGCATCTGAACTGTGTTTTAAACACTTTGAGGAAACAATACACCTGTTGGAGCAGTTTTCTTTTTCTTCATTGTGAACTGAGTTTACTTATATTGGACTGAAGACAAATTTCTAACTGTGTGACATTTGCATAGTTAATTGATTTGATTTTATTTCATTTAAAGCAATATATTTTCTTGCTCTGAATCTACTGAGGGAAAAATACTAAGCTTACAGAAGAGCTAGAAAAAAAGGGTGTGGTTTAACTACAAATACCAACTCAAAGAGATTGTTGAATTTTGTGGAAAATGTTTGCTCATAGTGTGTGCATTTTATTAGTAGTTTATATTTTTTCTGGGTTACATTTACAGTTTTTACAAGTGCTATACTGCTGTCTATGTTAATGCACATTGGTTATAATAGCTTTTCACCCAGACCTTAAAACTGACTTGACCTACTCATTACCAGATTCTGTTCCCAGACAGAGCCAAAAGTTACCACAGCGAGTGAGCCTGAAGACTCAAGTGGAACTTCTACAAGCTGAAGTATCTGTGTTGCAACAGTGCCTCAACAATTCTCTCCAGTTGCAGCAGAGTATATTAAGACGTTTTTGTTCGCCTGATGTCGACACGCCTGCGGCACCACATGCACAGCTACCTCCAATGGCTAGCTCTACGCCACACAGCCGTGTCCCTCCAGGCCATGTGCCATTACAAGGTACAACCACTGATAATGTTTCCCATAGAAACATGACTTTCTCACCACAACCCAATTCTTCTGATGTGAGTAATACTAGCAGAATCCTTGCATCTGTACTGTACCAGTCAAGGCTGGAACCACCTGTGTTTGCGGGAGACGGACATGTTAGCCCTGAAGATTGGCTACAATCAGTCAATGTTTACAGAACTTCCCTTGATTTAACCGACGCTCAAATTCTCCTCGAGCTGTCACGTTTTTTGGCGAAAGAGCCAAAGAAATGGTTCTCGGTCCTTGACACACGTCGTTACATGGGCCCAGTTCTGTGATTTCTTCAAGAAAGTCTTTCTTCCTTCCGACAGCCAGGAACAAATAATGAGAGGTATCTTGGACCGTATACAAAGTCCCGAAGAGCCCCTTCCTACATTTGTGGCTTACATGCTAAGTGAATTCAGAAAACTGAAAACTCCTCCGCCAGAGCAAGGAACAAATTGACCTCATTTGTAAACATGCTCTTGAAAAGTATAGAGTTGCTCTCCGTGGAACTTCTGTTTCCTCGGGCATGGATCTTCTTCTGAGGGCCCACGAGCTCCATGTGGTCTTGGGACCAAGTAAATGTTCACTGCCTTCAATGCAGAATAAAGCTAAACTTGGCAGAGAAACCTACTGTTACAAATGTTCACGCCCTGGCTTCATTTCTCGTACAGGTCCAGATTGCAACTCACTTTCCAGAATGCGCTCACAACAAAGTGAGTCCCCTAATACACAGTCAGAACCTGCTCTTGACGAAGGGGATACGAACTACCCCGAAAGTAGCAATGTAGGGGCAGGGAATCCTTTTGTAAGGCACTAGGGAATCTCCAAGGGGGGGAGGATGATTCGCAGAGGCAATCCTCCCTCCAGAAGATAATTTCGATTCTGCAGCCCCGAAACGACCTGTCCTTTGCCATGTGGAAGATCCCACATCACCTTCTTTTTGGAACACTCCTTTTAGAGTTAAGATTAACCTACATGGCCAGGTCTTAGATGCTACACTTGACACTGGCGCATCACTTTCTGCAGTACAAGCTGACATTGTTCAGAATCATGACAAACTGAAGGTTAATGTTAAACCATGGTCTGCTCCCCCGATACAACTAGCAGATGGTGGGGCGTGCCAACCTGTAGGGCTGACATGGTTGGCTTTTGGCTTCATGGGGCAATGTTTTTGTCACCGGTTTGCCATTGTCCCACGCTTACCCTCAACCTTGGTCTTGGGGATGGACTTTATGTTGCGTGCCTCCATTACCATTCACATCCCATCGAGAACTGTTGTCATAGGCAATGATCCTTTATTATTGGAGGAGCTGGAAGGCAGGGAAGTGCAGGAGTCGGAAGGTAGTTTGTTGTTTATGGAAGTCCCAACTTCCCCGCTTCAAGAAAAAGTTGAGGAAGCGTGTCTGAATAATGATGAGAAGGAACAGCTGTCAAAGCTACTTGAAAGTTTTTCTTACCTCTTTGACGGTCACCTGGGTTGCACATCACCTATTGAGCACTCAATAGACACGGGAAATGCAAAGCCAGTTCATCTTCCACCTTATCGCACCTCCCCAGTCAAAAAGCAGTTGATTGAGGATCAAGTGGAAAAAATGTTGAACGACGGCATAATTGAACCGGCAATGGGTCCTTGGGCCGCCCCCGTTGTGATTGTTCAGAAGCCTTGTGGTGAACCACGATTTTGTGTGGACTATCGTGGATTGAACCAGTTCACCGTGAAGGACTCTTATCCATTACCAAGAGTCGATAAATCACTTGACTTCCCTTCTAAAGGGAAATTTTTGACCAGAACTGACCTTGCTCGGGGATACTGGCAAGTTTCCATGGCAGAAGACGCAAATCCTAAGACTGCATTTGTTTCACATTGTGGCCTTTTTCAGTTCCGTGTGCGTCCATTTGGTCTGTGCAATGCACCAGCGACCTTTCAAAGACTAATGAATAGCGTATTGGCTGGTCTTATTTATAGGTGCTGTGCAGTCTACCCGGACGACATTGTTGTGGCTTCGCCCACTTTCAAGCAACATCTTGGTGATCTCAGTAGTAACACAACAAAAATAAAATAAAATAATAAAATAGTTATCGTCACAATTAATGAAAATAAATCAAATTAAATTGTTACCATTGTTGTGATTCACATGCTGAATGTTGAAGTCTGTCTGTGCTCACATTACCACAAATATTAAAGGATTATCTCAACCCAATTAAGTTTCTCAAGGCATTTATGACGAACGATTAAATTGTAAAAGATCATTAGTAAATATAGAAAATACATTAGCTAAGGAATTAGAAGATTTAGTTAATTAGAAGATCAAAATTAGAAGGTTACCTTCTAAAAGCAACCAACTTATTACTTTTTTTCCCTTGAAATCAAAAATTATGATTTCATGTTACACTGCTGCATCAATAGGAAGAGAATTATAATAAGATAAACAAAGTTCCAAGTGCCCAACCAGAGGGAACATTAATCACTATAATGGTAAGTACACACACACACACACACACAAACAACATTTTACAAAAATTAACATCAATTTATGAAGTCATCTTATGTGATGTTCTCTCAAATACTTTGAGAAATGAGTGAATGTAACTAGTGAAAAATAACTGTATTTGAATTGCCCCACCTCAAAAACGTTTCTTTTCTTCTGTTGTTATTTTGCAAATTGGCAACATATTAGTGCACTGCTGCCTCTCACTGGTTTATAAACGTCACTGGTTCCTTTGTGGCTTGAATATTTTAAGTAAGCGTCACTCAAAGCAGTAAATAAATTGTTTTACTTGCCTTGAAAGTAGCTGTAACTTCATAACACCTAGTAAGTATAGCAACTAAGTAAAGATAACTAATTAATTAATCTAAGTAAGGTAAACTATTGGATTTTACAGTGAAGAAGTAGGGGACAGAGGAGGGCCAAGCCAAGCCAAGAAAAGGAGGCACAACCTCAGGGACACTATTAATAAGAGATGGTCTTAGAGCCTGGGTGATGAAAGTACTAGGCAAACTAAATTACGTCTTGCTCTCATTTGGCTCCCTTTCCTGAGTAAGGATAAGGATGTATACTCCCCCTAGGAGGGGTGGCAACATGGTTAGAGAGTCGGACTTATAATCCAAAGGTCGCAGGTTTGAGTCTCAGCAGGGACCAGCAGGGATTGTGTGTATAGGGGGAGTGAATCTACAGTGCACTCTTTCACCCACAATATCACGATTGAGGTGCCTTTGAGCAAGGCACCGAACCCTTAAATGCTCCCTGGGTGCCACAGCAAAAAATGGCTGCCCACCCTGTGGAACTGTAGTTGGATGTAGTTCAGTAGGCTGAAGACAGTCACAATACTGGTCAGAGATGCCCTGGTTATTTTCGCCTTGCCATATAGGACTGAACACAGAAGCTCATGGACCATTATATCACTATATATGGGATGGACCCATAAAATTGATGTGCTTCAGACTCTGGCTGAGTAAACCATAGAGTCAATGCTATGCCTGCTATGTTTCTTGTGTATTGACAGTTTGATAAAGCAGGCATTCCAGCAGCGTGTCATAGTGAGCAATGGTTTCCCACAGTGTCAACTTCAAGATTTAATGTTGAGGTTCCACCGTCTTGGGTTGCGCATGCAACACCGGTTCCCTGAGAAGGGGAACGAGATGCTGCGTATTGTTACCATAATTAGGGCTTGCTTGCACATCTCCCTCACACTTGTGACATCATGGACTGTTGTCACCAATGAATACTGGCATGTAGTTACACATGCTTCAGTGGAACACATTCAAATGGAAACAAACTGATATCTGCTGCATGGGTTAGTATATAAAACTAAAGTAGATAGTTAATAAAAAAAAAACTGTAAAGATAAATGTTTAGATAAAAGTTCAACAAAAAATGACTTACAGAACCATTGTTATGCCAGGCCATGAGAGAGTTGTCAATGTAAAAGTAATTTCTGGATGTGTATCATATGTTCCCACTATCTTAACTGTGGAGGATTCATATTAGTCCGCCAAAGCACAACTGCATAACTGATGGTTGGATCATAATTGTCATTGTATTTCACCTGACGGCCATTGAGTGGAAAATCTAACTTGTTTATCTCTCTCAGAAGCTGTTGTGAGTTGTGTACAAATAAAAAAAATACAAATAATTTATACATTTTTATTATTAGATTAATACATTTAATATTACTTCTGTTTTACTCATTTATTACCCATTGTGTTTTTGGAACATTCATTCATGTCACACTGCAGAACATTATGTAAGGCATGAGCTATGGTATATATGGCAGCATAGATGGCAAAGGAAAATATGGGATTTTCATTTATAATCTCCTCTGCAGTCAACAATGAGCAGTAATCACAAACTTGATTACATGTCTTGCTCTTCCCCTGAAAGTCACTCTCAGCTCTGTCATTATGGCCAGCATCATGTGCTCCTCTGGCTTTATAGACAAATTCATCAAATCCAGATAATGACAACAGTTTCTCTGTAATGCCAATAATTGTGCCAATTTTCTCGATTCCTGGCTCTCTTGGAATCTGTTGATTCATAGACCATGCTTGACTTGCAATCCATACTTTGTCTTGGATGTCATTCGCTATGGCTGCTTTGATAATTTTGCTTGCATATTGTGTCAAAGCAAAAACTACAATGACATTGATGTTGAGCATATCAATCTTTTTAAGTGTTTGACTGTAGTTTGCATTTAGACTCAGACCGTCTTGGTAGGCCAAACAAATGCCAGTATTGTTTACATACTTGTTAAACAGCTTTAGTCCATCTGAACTGTAATCATCTTGGCTACCTAAAAAGGCAACCCAGTTCCATCCAAACCACCGAATGATGTGAATAATCATCTCTACCAGGTCTTTGTTGCTAGGAATTGTTCTTACAAAAGAAGGATAATGGAGTTTATTGCTTAATGCATAGCTAGTAGCTCCATAATTCACCTTTGAAAGAGAAGAGAAGAGAAGAAAACTATATATGTATATATATAAACAAAAGGTAGGAAGTGTATATTTCATTATGTAAACTTTATAAAAAAAAAAAAGTAACATAATTTACCAATGGTATAAGGTCCATTGTGATCAGTGGTGCAATAGTAATAGTTTTTGAGCTTCCATATGGCCCTGTTAAAGCAATCACTTTAGGCTGATAGTTGTTGAATTTTTCTTTAGGTTTAATTGATCCATTCTTTGAGATGAACTTTAAAACTGAATTTAAATTCTTTGTATTAGAACAATGATCAAAAATTTCATAGCCCGGAGAAACATTGGGCAGAAGAGTGGTGGAGTTATTAATCTCCTCAACAGCAAACCTCATTACTTGCAACATCTGATAACCAGATTTAGAGGAAAGGTGCCTTGAAAACATCAGTGAGGAAGTTATAATAACATGTAAATGAATATGCAGTTCAGAAATATGACTTTGAGCAAATGCAGCTATGCTTGACATTACTGATAACCCTAGACTGGTAAAAGGTCCTTACTTACCTGAAACATTCGGTGGTCTCTGTGGAAAACAGGGTTGTTTCATGTTCAATTTCATGTAAAGCAATAAGGCCACCCAATAAGTAATCTCCCTCTAAACTGAAGTCAAATGTTGACCAAGAAACTTTGAAAAATAAACAATTAGTAAAGCCTACAAGCAAAGTGTAAATGTTACTGAGAAGCGTGGTTTATGATGGGCGGCTGGTCCTAAAACAGGGATGTATAGTGGATAGCCATTTAAGAGCAGTCAGGCTCATATTGTAAACTTAATTTTCTTAAAACGCATTTCAATTTGCTTAACCACTATATTCACTGCTAATTATGTCCATTTCCATATCTAAACTCACAAAGCATATGTCAGTCAGTTATTAAATAAAGCATTACACCACAAACGTCTCCTCATATGTAAAAAAAAAAATACAATTTTCAAATCAAACTCTTGTGAACCTTCTGAACTCTCAGTAGTTTTTTTTTTTTTTTTTTTTTACAGTTTGTTTTAGAATCACAAAGTGTTTACAGAAAAGGTGGGAAAAATGTTAAAAAGAAAGGAAAGAATACTCTGCTATTTGTATATAAGGTACATAATATTTTACCAACCTGATCTCATAATGAAAACGTACCTAATGGGATCTTTTTCGCGAGACGCAAAATACATACCAATAAGTATCACTGCAGTTTCCAACAGAAATGTCCACTGAGTGGCACTAAAAGAGTGTTCTTTTTTTCCCCCCCGGAACAGATGAACGTACATATGGTATGTTTTATGTGACGTTGGTTTTGTACGTCCCATTTATGACTTGAAATGTCCAATGAGTGGCGCTATAACTCTAATGCTCCATGATGTTTTAAAATAACGTACCATCTGCACTACACCTAAACGACAAAAACACAATCACAAACATGCCGTTATATCTAATCCTAAACCTACCAATACGAGTGGGGTAGTAATCTACAACACTGGAACACTGGGTCAACACTGGAAGGCGAAACAAATGGAGCGGTAATCATAAACGTGTACTAAAACGATTATAAGTGCTCACTGTTTTACTGCCTCTGCTGTCCATTTCTGTTGGAAACTGCAGCTATATGTACTTATTGGTACATATTTCAAAAGTTCCCACAGGTATGTTTTCATCATGAGATCAGGTAGGATTTTGCATGCACATGTTACATTTTTTACTACAGTGGCCATACATCTCCATCGGTTTAACAACACATGTGCTGCAAATACTCACTACATGGCCAAATACAGAAATGCACTGCAAATAGCACCGACCACAATGAAAATTTTTCAAGGTAACCACAAGTGATGAAACCTGCCTGGATATGCCTACTGTTCAATGTCTACTCGTAAGTAGTAATGTTCATGACTTTTTTTTAACATCCTGATTGTACAATTGCTTAGTATTTTGGACATTATTATCCTAAGCAATTTGAAGAAATACACAATTAAGTGTGAAACATTACGTTAGCACCATGTTATTTGGAGCAATGCAGAGTAATGCTCAGAATGTAATGCCGGGAAGGTGAAGAGAAGAAAGGAGGGTACATGGATCAGGTGCAGAATGATTTTTTTTAACAAAACAAGCAAAAACCAGGAGACATATACAAGGCAGAATCACAGGCATCTACGTACATTTCACAACTGACAAAGACCAAGTGAAACATAATGCTGATATATGCACAGGGGGTAACAAGCTAACAAGGAAACAAAATAAGGTGCAGCTGGAGAAACTAATCAAAGGTAATAACTACCATAGATTGTCTTACTATAGGGAGATGAGAGGGTCTGTATTACTGACTGTTGTAGAATACATAACAGCTAATTTGGATCACGTGTCCCTTGATAACCAATCACATTACAGCATGACGTCATTGAATTTTCAGTTGTGCGACACTCAATCACCGTTTATGTATACCATAGGAATAAATGAGAAGTGCCGCAAGCTGAATTCCACCTGTCACAAAAAGTCAGTGACTTCTCTTATAAAACAGCATTTTTTGTGATGAACTCTAAAAATATTTCAATCCAAAAGTATTGTTAAGTTTAAAACATGTTGATGATTAGCAGATATGCTGTCGATTCATTAAATCATAAGCCGTGTTCTCTAAAAAGCTGTTTATTCAGCATAGTAAAGGTTCTTATCCATTGGCATCCATTCAAAAAACAAAAAGCCTCTGGTCTCCGTGCCCACGTACTGCCAGACTGGAAGCATTAGCTTTAGCTCCCTGGTGAAAAAAACAGCATATGCTGGTAGGCATGTTTTGATGCTGGGATGCTGGTTAGGTATGTTTTGATACTGGTTTAAGCTGGTCCTTAGCTGGTTTTTGCTGGTCCTTTGCTGGTTTATGCTGGTCATGTTGCTGGTCAAGGACCAGCATAAACCAGCAAAGGACAGCAGCTAAGGACCGGCATAAACCAGCTAAGGACCAGCATAAACCAGCAAAAGACCAGCTTAAACCAGCATCAAAACATACCTAACCAGCATCCCAGCATCAAAACATGCCTACCAGCATATGCTGTTTTTTTCACCAGGGCTGTTACACTTTTTCGGCTGATGGTCACAGGCTTGCCTTCTAGTGGCTTTTATAACTACAAACACAGCACAGGAAACACATAAAAGTCCATGGGCAAACACTGGGAATCTACACAGAACATACATGAAACCAAAGACTCATATTAGTATAGTTTTGAATGGGGAAAAATGCAACACTCATTATGGTATTTTTGCAAAAGAAATGACATTTATGAAGCGGTTGTTGTCAGATTTCATTGGTGATTTCAAATATGAAATGTAATCGTAAGCTTGGTGAACACTTTTGGAGGTATTTTCCCATTCAAAGAGATAAGAGCTGTACTTGCTTGCCCAAAGAAGCATTTCAAAGATGGCCGCCGAGTGAAATGACTTGTCTTAAAGGGACTTTGGTGAAACACAACTAGATCTCCCGTTTCCAGTTCCCTATTCACTCTGAGGCAGAATTTAAGCTTCTGTTCTACTTCATAAGACGGCATGTGAAGGGGGAAAATTATTTTTTATTAATCAGTCCTCTTTTGAGTGAACTCACACTGCATCTTCTAGTGGTCACTATAGGGAACACTCTCAGTGTATGACATCACTACCAGTGGAGCTTAGCATAAAAAGACATTTTCAGGGACTGTTTTGTCTACATTAGCATGTGTGAAGCAGTAAGGAATATTTAGTTTCCATAATGACTAGCACTAGCAAGATGTTAAGGAAGTGCGCAAATCCACATCCTCGTTATTTGACACCTATTGATACGCACAGGCTAGTGTGGTTGTTTAGACGTGCACTTCCTTTCCTGGCATAATAGTTATAATGTATTATAAGACTCATATCTTGCCATGTTACTTAGATCAGATATCAGATCATATGAATATATAATATATAACACATTTGCTTTGAACTATTTTTATTGTAATATCAGTTTGATTATTTTGATAGTACCCTTTAGACAGCTGGTGATAAATAACTCTGCAACTTCATGTCAGCTAGCAGTCATTAGAGTATTAGCAGTATGTCTGCTACTTTTAAAGTATTTAGATTTATGCTAATACTTTATTTTGATGGTTCGCCAAAAGACACACTGACTATAAGTAACTTTGCAAGTATGTTTACATTCTACCTACCCTAACCATAAGTCTACTAATACTCTAATAAGAGTTAGTTGACATGTAGCTGCATATAGTCAATAGACTAAGGGGACATAATATATAAACACTGCATTTTTTCAGCTGAAAGTTTTAACTAGCTCACATAAACATTAAATAAACATTAGCCTTACAGGAGACACTCAAATAAGACTCAGCACTTAACCACTCACAAGATGTAAGATACTGTGAAGATCTTAAATAAACAATGTCAAGATATGTTACAGTCTATTAAATAATCATACACTTAAAATTTAAATACATAAAAAATACATAAAAAAAAAAAAAAAAAAAAGTATATATATATATATATATATATATACACACACACACATACAGTACTGTGCAAAAGTCTTAGGCCTAGTATTTTCATCAGCTAAAAATGGTTTAAAAAATGGTTTTTGTATGGCGCACAGGCTGTTGTCAGACTCCTCGTGCAAACAGATCTGATCTCTCCATCATTCAATCCAGTCTGTCTTAAGAAACAGAAAAAACGGAGACAGAATAAATCCAGCAGAACTGTGGCAACATCTCCAAGAGTCCTATACCTACAAAGCTACAGTACTGTTAACATTTTTAGGCAGTTAGGCACATAAAATGAGGATGCTGTCAAAAACAATGTCAAAAACAGATTTTCTTTATCAATGAACTTCTATTAACTAAAATATATAAGCTTTTGATGTGACCATCCTTTGTGTTTAAAATAGCTTTTGCCCTATGTGCACTTGTGCATAGTTTTTCGGGTAGCTTTGCAGGTAGGTTACTTGAAACATCTTGGAGATGTTGCCACAGTTCTTCTGGATTTAGTCTGTCCCAGTTTTTCTGTTTCTTCATGTCATTCCAGAGACAGACTGGGTGATGGTGAGATCAGATCTCAGTGTGGAGCACTGGCTGTTGTCAGACTCCTTGTGCAAACAAAAATCTCACTAGATTATTACAATTAATGGCAAACAGAATGTTTGGAAATGCTAACCGATATTTTTTACTGACACACTACAGCAAAGGATAGAAATAACTTACTTTAAACCATTTTTTAGCTGGCGAAAATACTAGTGGCCTAAGACTTTTGCACAGTATATACACTGCTCAAAAAAATAAAGGGAACACTTAAACAACACAATGTAACTCCAAGTCAATCACACTTCTGTGAAATCAAACTGCCCCCTTAGGAAGCAACACTGATTGACAATCAATTTCGCATGCTGTTGTGCAAATGGAATAGACAACAGGCGGAAATTATAGGCAATTAACAAGACACCCCCAATAAAGGAGTGGTTCTGCAGGTGGTGACCACAGACCACTTCTCAGTTCCTATGCTTTCTGGCTGATGTTTTGGTCACTTTTGAATGCTGGTGGTGCTTTCACTCTAGTGGTAGCATGAGATGGAGTCTACAACCCACACAAGTGGCTCAGGTAGTGCAGCTCATCCAGGATGGCACATCAATGCGAGCTGTGGCAAGAAGGTTTGCTGTGTCTGTCAGCGTAGTGTCCAGAGTATGGAGGCGCTGCCAGGAGACAGGCCAGTACATCAGGAGACGTGGAGGAGGGCAACAACTCAGCAGGAGGACCGCTACCTCCGCCTTTGTGCAAGGAGGAACAGGAGGAGCACTGCCAGAGCCCTGCAAAATGACCTCCAGCAGGCCACAAATGTGCATGTGTCTGCTCAAACAGTCGGAAACAGACTCCATGAGGGTGGTATGAGGGCCCGACGTTCACAGGTGGGGGTTGTGCTTACAGCCCAACACTGTGCAGGACGTTTAGCATTTGCCAGAGAACACCAAGATTGGCAAATTCACCACTGGCGCTCTGTGCTCTTCACAGATGAAAGCAGGTTCACACTGAGCACATGTGACAGACGTGACAGAGTCTGGAGACGCCGTGGAGAACGTTCTGCTGCCTGCAACAATCTCCAGCATGACTGGTTTGGCAGTGGGTCAGTAGTGGTGTGGAGTGGCATTTCTTTGGAGGGCCGCACAGCCCTCCATGTGCTCACCAGAGGTAGCCTGACTGCCATTAGGTACCGAGATGAGATCCTCAGACCCCTTGTGAGACCATATGCCGGTGAGGTTGGCCCTGGTTTCCTCCTAATGCAAGACAATGCTAGACCTCATGTGGCTGGAGTGTGTCAGCAGTTCCTGCAAGATGAAGGCATTGATGCTATGGACTGGCTCGCACGTTCCCCAGACCTGAATCCAATTGAGCACATCTGGGACATCATGTCTTGCTCCATCCACCAACGCCACGTTGCACCACAGACTGTCCAGGAGTTGGCGGATGCTTTAGTCCAGGTCTGGGAGGAGATCCCTCAGGAGACCATCTGCCACCTCATCAGGAGCATGCCCAGGCATTGTAGGGAGGTCATACAGGCACGTGGAGGCCACACACACTACTGAGCCTCATTTTGACTTGTTTTAAGGACATTACATCAAAGTTGGATCAGCCTGTAGTGTGTTTTTCCACTTCAATTTTGAGTGTGACTCCAAATCCAGACCTCCATGGGTTAATAAATTTGATTTTCATTGATCATTTTTGTGTGATTTTGTTGTCAGCACATTAAACTATGTAAAGAACAAAGTATTTAAAAAGAATATTTCATTCATTCAGATCTAGGATGTGTTATTTTAGTGTTCCCTTTATTTTTTTGAGCAGTGTATATATAATGCATTATGCATTTATTGTAATGCCTTAGGAATACCCTTATAATGTATTATAAATTTATAAATATGGGCTTCATAGAAAGTGTTACCAAAAAATATTTTTTAATTATTATTTTAAATATTTAAAAATAAAAAACTAGAAGAAAGAAAAAAAAAGGAAGAAAAGAAACTAGCAGTGCCTGCAAATCAGGGATAGGCAACGTCGGTCGTGCCGATGACCTGCAGAGTTTAGTTCCAACTCTAATCAAACACACCTGAACAAGCTAATCAAGGTCTTCAGGTTTACTAGGGCTACAGGCAGGTGAGGGTTTTTTTTTAGGGTTGGAGTTAAACTCTGCAGGATATCAGCACTCCAGGGCTGACGTTGCCTGTCCCTGCTGTAGATTAAATAAATTTTTGAAAAACTAAACTAAACTAGAACTAGAGAACCTTCAAATAATTTTGTGGACAATGAGGGTCATGGAGTTCAGAACCACTGGTATATGTACAGTTTTTGGGGTATCAAAACCTTCTGAGCTTCCTACAGACAGCATTTTTTACATTCCTATAGAGATAGCATTACTGAGTATCAAATTCCAGTGAGCTGTCTTTATAGAGAGCATTTTTGGATATTACAGCTCTAGCTACACAATATTTTCTGGCATTAATACCTAGTGCTGCATCCCTCTGTTACATAACTCTATAGCACCATCTAGTGTCCCAATTTGTACACTTTGAAGGATTCATTAATAGCAAATTTTGCAATACACTCTTAAAAATAAAGGTGCTTTAAAAGGTTCTTCAAAGCGATGCCATAGAACAGGGGTGCAAAACCCTGTTCCTGGAGATCGACTTTCCTGCAGAGTTTAGTTCCAACCCTAATCAAACACACCTGTATGTAATTATCAAGTGCTCCTTGAGATCCTAATTAGCTGGTTCAGGTGTGTTTAGTCAGGGTTGGAGCTGAACTCTGCAGGAAAGTCGATCTCCAGGACCAGGGTTGAGTACCCCTGCCACAGAAAAAAACATTTTTAGTTCCACAAAGAACCATACAGTCAAAGGTTCTTTAAAGAACCATCTCTTCTTACCTTTTTATAATTTGAAGAACCTTCTTTCACCACAAAGAACCTTCTGTGAAACAAAAGGTTCTTCTATGGCATTGCGAAGCACCTTTATTTTTAGGAGTGTATATCACAACGCATGTTGTTGCAACAGCATATTGCAATATATTTAAAATCTTAATAATATAGTATTGTGGCTTAAGAATTGTAATAATTTGGTATCGTGGTGCTTCCGATGATTGCCATCTCTAATAACTAACACCAAAGGCTAGACAGTTTTGTCTGTAAAATTCTTTCACTTTAAAGTGCTTTCATTTGGATCATGAGGTACAGGAAGAGTTTCTTTAAACACAAGTCAACTACTAAATGAATACCATAAGAGAAAAAGGAATAAAGTGCATAAGATGCATAAAGTTCAAATGATTAAGTTGTGTGTAGTTATGGCAGAGTTACATTATCTTATGAGAAGTTAAATTGAAACCAATAAAGTGACAAACCTTATTATCCCTTACCAAAAAGTAATGTTTATTCCATTAAGGATACTTAAGTAAAGTTCAAATATATTAAGTATCCTTTGTGTAGTAAGTATACAAATGTCAGTGTACTAGTAGTATACTTGTATGTGTACTATTTCAATACTCCTTGGGACTAAATTGGCCCACTTTCCAGTATATAAAAGTATACATTTAAGTATACTGTAAGTATAACAGTAGTACACTTTGAGTACACAACTAGTTTATAACTATGTTTTAGTTTGTACTGCAACTATACTAAAAAGTGAACTTATAGGTATACTGATTAGTTTACTAATTAAATACTTGTAGCATTTTTAGTACACTTTGAAGTACAGTCTCAATAAACTACTAGTTTAGTAGTGTTATACTTCAGGTATACTCATAAATTTTCTTTAAGTGAACTTTACATCATACTTTAAGTACACTACTATGTCCCTATTAGGTATTAATTTGTATATATGTATATTTATATGAATATCTAAACATACAAAACATCAAAAGAAAGAACAGGGTTGTCTATCTGCTTTTAAACAAAAGCATTTTATTTTAGCTTCATACGTTCTTTTTTTTTTTTCATTCTACAACACTTGAATGTGAAAAAGTATCATAAATAATAATAAAAAAGAAATACATAAACATTTTGAACAAAAAGCTGAAAAAAGACTATGAATTGGATTCAGAGTGATAATCAAAACGTAGAAGAGTCGATCAACACCCCAAAGCTTGACAGTCATTATTACCTCTTCATGGGTCACAATTTATTCCCTAACGTTACAGTTTTGATGCTGTTTTATTACTGATGATCGTTTTAAAAACCCGTGGAAGCATCTGTTGATTTGGTTTCTTCTTCGCTTGTGTTTTGGAAATTCTGTACAGAAGATGTGTAATAGCACCCCCCACTGTATAACAATGAAAACATAAATTCTCAGAGAACAATACTGATTAAATATATTTAGACTTTTTCTAAGTATGAATCAAGTATACTTAAATGTCATTTAAGTGTATTTCTGAGAAGTACATAAAAAGTAGACTGAAAGTATACTTTCCCCCTTCTTCAGTCTCTGAAATCTCATCTTTGTGATTCCAGTGCTTGACAAAGCTGGAGGAGCATTTTTTCCTCATATCAGGCTATCCTGAGGATCTTGCTGTGGATCTTGCTCTTTTGCTATTCAGATGTCAGTTAGCTTCCTGTCACTCACAGGCAGATTAGTCACAACTGTGTGAATTTGTGCATCCATATCTTCATCTAATAATTCAGGCCTATATGGAATGAACTTGCTGGACAGAGCACCTGCTATGCGAATGTCTTTTCCTGAATGATTTCAATGTCATACCTCTGTAGCTGCAACATCATTCTCTGAAGGTTTTCTCAGGATGGGTTCTAAAGATTTGTGATCAGGTTCAATAAAAACCTATCCGCCATAGACATATGCAAGAGATAGACACATAAATTAGGCAGATGTTGGTTGTTTGAGCTGCACTGATCGATCATTGTACAACATTAAAGTATCGCAAGAACTATAGAGAGGAGAGCAGACGCTCCATGTTTGTGAATCGCTCTCGCGGTACTTTGCTGTCATACAATAATCGATCGGTGCAGCACAAACAACCAACACCTTGTTAATTTAAGCAATTAGGATATCCTGTGCTGAACGTGTCCCCAGGAAGTGGCACGTCTGGTCACCCTATTATAATAAAAAATTTAATAATTAATAATAATTATAAGAACTCATATAAATCATATATTGTTATAGTTGTGTGTTTATTAGTCACGTTGAATCAATGAAAGCAGTTAAATCTTCTCTTTATTTAGCTACTGCTATAGGGATTTCCTGGATTTCTAGAGCGCCCTTTGGCCTTCGGATGGAGATTTACTACAGATCAAAGATCTGTGCTTAACTGACGAGATGCGCATGAATAATCACAGCTTATCACGATTGCGGTATCCTTGCGATTTATCGCTATTTATCGTGCAGCCCTAGTGCACATAAAATTTCACATCTTTATTTCTTTCAAGTTTTTAAGGCAGATTTTTGCTTCTAAGTGAAAGCTGTAGAAACCAGACCTTTAATTGTGGTCTTAAACTACTCTTTATGGTCAGACCATGATAAACACTTTTTAATTCTTTATGCTTTTCCAGTCCTTTTTTTCTTGACAAAATTAATATTTAATAGAAAAATTTCTTAGTTTATAATGAGTGATATTGTTTCAAATCGCTTAACCACACACACACAAAAAAACTGTAATTATATTCCATTACTCCTTTATTCGTCTACATTAATAATATGATAACAATTGAAATGAATATCCCACACATTCTGTGCCTTTATGTTCTTTGTTAATTACATCAATAAACAGTCAATAAACATCAATAAACAGTTTGTCTATGTGGCGTGAAATTATATATTAAATATAAAAATATAAAAATATGTTAATGATATATTAAATGTAAAATATTAACAGGATTCCAACCCCCACAGACAGATCACTAAAAACACAGACTTCAAGTCAAATAATTGAAGAAAGATAAAACAATAATAATAATATTAAAGAGCAATAACTTCAAGATGACCCAAGGCCAAAATAATAAAAAAAAAACAATTGTAGGTTAATTGTATATTTTATTTTCTAAGCACTGAAACAATAAACAACAAATGAAAGAGGTCAGTTCAAAGCTGACACTTAGCACAGAATATTTAAGGATCACAAATTAACACACTTATAATTATAATTAGCAAGTCACTTCAAGTCTCTGAATAGTGACTTATTTTGCAAATAACCTTTGTTACAAGTACATACATTATATTTAGGTCTAAGTCTCAAATATCACAATCTCTTAATGCAGACTGAAGCCTGAAATGGACCTATATTCTCTACTTTGAGATTGTGGCTATTCTTTAGAATTGTTGCAACATAATAGCAACAAATTTAAACTAGGATTCAAACAAAGCGTTAACTTTATATACACAAAAACTTAGACTTCAGACTGAGTCTAAGACCTACTAATGGTTTGTGTGTAATTCTGAATAGATGTTTGAAAGTATGCAGGGGTGTTTTTTTGAGGTTGGAATATCATGATGTAAGATTTTGGAATGAAATAACTGAAGAGAATTCCATTTATACTGGATATCTGGGCCACTGCATTCAAAATTACAATGTATTTGCTTTTGATCGTGAGATATGCTGTGAAATATGCAATCCAGGTCAGATAGTACAAAATGAGACTAAAAGTTATTGATTTGGCCTCATTGTAATTTTTCGGCAGATCTCTTCCCATATAGGAAAACAATAAACACAGGAAACCAAGAAACCAACTTATGAACATAACTATGGTAAAGGTTATAGTGTTCCCCATTTCACAGATGAGCATAAGTTGGTCTTTAAAAGTCCATGAGTCCGCAATGAGTTTGACAGGATTGACAGTCATCCATATCACACAAGAAATAAAATGAATGAAAGAAGCAAATGCAATGAAAAGCCACTGGCCATTGTGTTTAACCCAAAGGCTGTGTACTTTAGGGAACTGAGCAGCCATTTTAAAAACACAAACAATTTGAAATGAACGGACAGTCAAACAGGAAATACAGACAGTGAAGAAAAATGAAAATATGGCATTTCTCAGGAGGCAAAATACAAATGTAGGTTTTCCAAAGAAAAAGAATGCACTTATGCTAGACAAAATCAAACTGGTTAGCATGAGGAAACACATGCTGCCACCAGCAGACTTCACCACTGGTGTGTCGCAGTTGTAGGCAAAAATGCAAAGTATGGCAATAAGGAGAATAATTAGGCATGCAGCAGAAACCATGACAATGATGGAGGGGATATCTGTGAACTGAGGATAGACGACAGAACGTGTCTTACATGTTGTGCTGCCCTCATTAGACCATTTACTCTCTGCACATGGATAACAGGTATAGGGATCCCCTGAAAATAAATAAATAAATGAATGAATAAATAAATAAATAAATAAATAAATGTTCTGTAGTAGTACTTTTTTCAAAATCCATAATAAAAGTAACTTGATGTAGGAAAATATTTTGTCTTCAAATTACACTTTAAATAGCACCATAACTACAGTAATGTATTATTATGGTTATAGAATGGACTGAAGAACCTTAAAGGGATAGTCCTTGGAGAAAGAACATAGAAAATATTTAGAAGAATGTTGGTAACCAAAAGTTTTGACTTTTGAAATGAAAAAATCAAAAGGAAGGCAATAAGAATCCAAACACATGCAGGTTTGTAATGACATGAAGGGAAGAAAATGATGATGATTTTCATTTATAGGTAGAATATTTCTTTAAATAACAAGTTGTCATTGACTGCCTCTTAAGGTACTTACGAGAAAAATCAACATAGCTGTTGGGTGGGCATTTTTTACAAGTAAAACAGCAACTATGAAAACCTTCAGGTTGCCTTGAAAATCCCGCCTTGCACTCAACAGAGCAGTTTGAGAAAGGAACCTTTAAGGAACAGGAAAATGTGTTATTAAAGTTTGTTCTTAATGTAACTTTGATGCTGCATCATGGAGCTGAAACTACAATGAATGCCAACAGTACAACCGGTGACTGTAGCATGTGTACCCACACAATAATATTAATTTATGAAAACAGTCTATTATGTCACAAGTGGAGCACCCATAAGTATAAAAGGATGCCTGTAATACACGTCAGTAGCCTTTTTTTTTTTTTTTTAATCTACGGGAGCTGTTTGTAGCTCATGTTTTTGAAGAATAGAGAATTCAAGCAAACAGTGTTCCAGAAAGTGTCTCTGTGTTCTCGTAAATTAGGCACCTGAAGACACCCAAGAATGGTGCATTGTATGCTTGGGTGTGGAGCACACATATTTAGCACTCAAGGGTACTGGATGCCCTGACTGTGACCAGCTCACATTTAGGAAGCTCTGCTCGTGCCTGGCCCTCTTCTTGAGCGATGAGGGACAAGCGTCTGTGCCCTGCAGTTCCCACTCCAGACGGATCGCAGGTCAAGCTGCCCAAAGATTTTCAGAGTCAGAGTCATTCTTTTGCAGTCATCGATTGCCAGCTAGAGCGATCTACTGGATCAGGAAGCTCAGTCTCTGGCATATTCCAATCCAGCAAAGAGCATATTGCTGGCACCATCTAGCACTGAGGACCAGGATGTGGTTGGAGAAGACAAAGAAACTGGATGCCTTCTCCTTTCTTCAGCCCCACATACAGTGAACTGTTGGATGTTATGGCCTGTGTCACAGTTAAATTCGAGAGTTGGCCCTCGCAAGCCGTTATCGTCCCTGCCCCAGGAGCCTATAATTTCTTCCAGATCTTCACACAGAGGTGGAAAGATTATGGAAGAAACCATATTTAGCTTGCTTATTTCCCTTTCAACATTCCAATTATGTGAGTGTGGAGGGATTATAAGGGATAGGTGAAGACACACTCTGTTGAGAAGACACTGTCTAGCTATCTCTCACAGGGTGAGACATCCTTATTGAAGGCTCCAGTCTTGCTGTTCAAACCATTACAGACCACCTCCTGGTTGATTGGCAGGGTATATGTGGCAACGGGTCAGGCTGTGGGTGCCTTGAACATACCAAGGCGTATCTGCTAAAGGTCTTGGATCAGGGGCAAGGATTTCCCCCTGAAATGGCTGCAGATTTGCCAGCAATGGAGGTAATGGAGAGGCAGCTGTGGCTGAACCTGGCAGACATCAAAGAGGACAATTTCCTTCTTTATGCACACCCTCTGACTTTTTGCCACTTCCTTTGAGGTGATTGCAGGAGAGTTTTTGAGGCAAGGGTGAGAGTCAGGGGCATTCAGGTGGTTTATCACTGTGCCAATCTGGTTCTCCACCCAAGACCTCTGACACCTCTGGCCAATCAAGACATAACAGGGCCAGAATGCAAATATGGCTACTTGAGCTCCCCCTCTGAGGAGTAGGGGACAGAGGAGAGGTAACACCAAGAAAAGGATACATGATCTCAGTAAGACTATTGATAAGAGGTGGTATTAGGGTCTTGGTGATTAGAGTACTGTGCAAAATGAATTATGCCCTGCTCTTGTTTGCTGAGTAAGGGTAAGGATGTGTGCTTCCCCTTGGAGGTGAGGCGAAACCTCAGTACGGCAACTAACTAGCAGAGCTGGATCACCAAGGGTGTCCCTCCTTCTCATTGTAACATTTTATAGTATAAACATTGCATTTTATAGTTTAAAACAATAGCTTTTACTCAAGTCAGAGTATGAGTTTTCTCCCCTTGTTAATCTAGGGTTGTTAAAATGGAGTTTAAAGAATGGAGTAGCTCCCCTATGGGGTGGTAGTACTGAATGTTGTAGTTGGAAAGGCTCTCTTCAGTAGACTGCCCTCTAAGAGCCTTATCACAATACTGGGGAGAAATGCCTGACAATGCTGAGGCTATGTTGGGTATTTTCCCCTCAGAGCTCAGCTCTAGGGACCATACAGGGATAATGCCAATCCTGCAAGGGCACCCTCTAGGTGTAACAGCTATTTTTGACCTTGCTGTAGAACACAAAAACTCAGAAGTATTCTTAGAACTCTTAGAAGTATTGGCTTATAGCACCAATATGACTCACATGGGATGCTCCCACGGGGTTGACGTGCTTCTGACTCTGGCTGAGTAAACCGTAGAGTCAGTTAATTCTATGCCCCTTATATATGTGCAAATTCACAGTTTAGTAAAGCAGGCATTTCCTCAGCATGTCATAATGGGCAATTCTTCTCCACAGTACTCCCTGAAAAGGGGAATGAGATGCTGTCTCATTACCATTAGGTTCGCCTACACGTCTGCTTCACACAAAAAAAGTTGATGATGTGTATTGCAAGCGTCCTTTTAAACCTATGGGCCCTCTGTTTGTGACATCTTGAACTGTCGTTGTCAATGAATACTGTCATGTGGCTGCTTCAGACACATGCTCAGTTTTTATACGGATAGAATCAAAATGACATATGCTTTATGGGTTAGTATAGTACAGTAAGATAAAATTCTTTGTATTAGAACAATGATTTTTTAATAAATTAAAATTAATAGCCCAGAGAAACCCTGAGCAGAACAGTGAACCTTATTACTCAATTATAATTATACAATTATACACAGATTTTTTTCCCCTAAAGAAGTCTGTTCATTGACCTTGATTTGGAAAAAAATTGTAAAACTGGTTTAGAAAAGCTATAAAGCTAAATGTTTAAATAAAGGCTGAACAAATGACTTACAGAATTGTTATGCCAGGGCATGAGAGAGTTGTTGATGGTAAAGGTAATTTTTGGATGTGTATCATAAGTGCCCACAATCTCAAACTGTGGAGGATTCACATCAGAGTGCCACAGTACAATTGCATAACTGATAGTTGGATCATAATTATCATCATATTTCACCTGACGGCCATTGAGTGGAAAATCCAACTTCTTTATCTCTCCCAGAAGCTGTTGAAGGACAAATAATTTATAAATATATTACCATAACATTAATAAAATTAATGCTGCTTTTGTTTTAATCATTTTTATAAAATTATTGCATAATAATTAAATGCTATAAACATTTGCTATATAATGCACAATTTAGTATATTATGCTATTTAAAATACAATATTATAATTTATTGAATTAAAACATTGTTACTTCAGTAATGTAATTTAAAAGATAAATAAATAAACTTGTTAGAGATTCAGATAAATTCACTTACCAAGTATGGCTTGGCCATTGTATTTTTGTGACATTTATTCATGTCACATTGCAGAACTTTGTGTAACGCATGAGCTATGGTATATATGGCAGCATAGATGCCAAAGGAGAATGTGGGATTTTCATTTATAATCTCCTCTGCAGTCAACAGTGTGCAGTAATCACAAACTTGATTACATGTCTTACTCTTCCTTTGGACTTCATTTTGGCCAGCATCAGTTGTTTCTCTGGCTCAGACAAATTCATTAAATCCTGGCAATGACAACAGTCTCTCTGTAATGCCAATGACTGTGCCGATTTTTCCAATTCCTGGCTCTCTTGGAATCTGTTGATTCATAGCCCATGCTTGACTTGCAATCCATACTTTGCCTTGGATGTTGTTTGCTATAGCTGCTTTGATAATTTTGCTTGCATATTGTGGCACAGCGAAAACAACAATGACATTGATGTTGAGCATATCAATCTTTTTAAGCGTTTGACTGTAGTTTGCATTTAGACTCAGACCCTCTTGATAGGCCAAACAAATGCCAGTATTGCTTATATACTTGTTAAACAGCTTCAGTCCATCTAAACTGTAATCATCTTGGCTGCCAATAAAGGCAACCCAGTTCCATCCAAACCACTGTATGATGTAAATAATCATGTCTATCAGGTCTTTGTTGCTAGGGATTGTCCTTACAAAAGAAGGATACTTAAGTTTATTGCTTAACGCATAGCTAGAAGCTCCATAATTCACCTTTGAAAGAGAAGAAAATGCTTATATAGTAGCTGAAAAAAGTAGGATTATGTAAACTTTATAAAGAAACAATTTACCATTGGTATAAGGTCCATTGTGATCAGTGGTGCAATAGTTATAGTTCTTGAGCTTCCATATGGCCCTATTAATGCAATCACTTTAGGCTGATAGTTGCTGAGTTTTTCTTTAGGTTTTACTGAGCCATTCTTTGACATAAGACGTAAGACTGAGTTTAAATTCTTTGTATTAGAACAATGATCAAAAATTTCATAACCCAGAGAAACATTGGGCAGAAGAGTGGTGGAATTATTAATCTCCTCAACAGCAAACCTCATTACTTGCAACATCTGATAACCAGATTTTGAGGAACTGTGCCTTGAAAAAATCAGTGAAGAAGTTAATAGCATGTAATTGAATATTCAGTTCAGAAATGTGACTTTGAGGAAATGCTACTTTGATTCACATTACCGCGTACTGATAACCCAAGACTGGTAAAAGGTCCTTACTTACCTGGAACATTCAGTGGTCTCTGTGGAAAACAGGGTTGTTTCATATTGAACTTCATGTAACATGAAAAGGCCACCCAATAAGTAATCTCCCTCCAAGCTGAAGTCAGATGATGACCAAGAAACTCTGAAAAAGAAGCAATTAGTAAAGCCCACAAGCAAAATGTAAATGCTACTGAGAAGCATGGTTTAAGATGGGCCACTGGTCCTGAAACAGGGATGTGTAGTGGCTAGCCATTTAAAAGCAGTCAGGATTAAGTTCTAAACTTAATTTTCTTAAAGCACATTTCAATTTGCTTAAACCACTATATTCAAGCACTTGTCAAAGCACATGTCAATCAGTCATTAAATAGAGCATTACACCACAAACGTCTCCTCATACATAACTAATTTTACAAATGTTTATATTTTCAAATAAAACTTTCATGAAACAAATGGTATACTTCTGATCCCTCAGCAATTGAATTAGAAACAGGGGTTTTTCAAAGAAAGAAAGAAAGAAAGAAAGAAAGAAAAGTAAGTAAGAAAGAAAAATGACTCTGCTATGTGTATAAATATATATATATATATATATATATATATATATATATATATATATATATATGATTTTATATGTACACAAGTGATAGTCATCATTGTTTGAGTTTAAAAATATACATAATGTTACAGTGGCTAAGAGAGCTTAATGTTTTGCAACTGAATAATGTTCTCCCCAGAAAATCAGTACTGAAATAGGAAATTCATAGATTTGAAATGGGCACGGCATTTGAAAAAAAAAAAACAAAAAAAACCAGCAGCACTATCCCTGTTTGCATATACTTTACATTTGTAAATTTGCTTAACCACGTTCCTGCATAAATTTAAATGTTTTTACATATCTGAGATTGATCTAAATTTTTCACCCCACAAGTTACATTAAACTACCAGTGTTACTTACCCTTACCAACACAGAAATTATATCAAGACTGTGTAGCGTCTATGCTCTACTATTTTAAAATAAGCCACTAGAAATCTTGATTCCCTGGTTCCCTGTTCATTCTGAGGCGGATTTGGTTTACTAAAGCTGTGTATTTATTAAACAACACTGTATGTATTCCCAAAATTAAGATGGGAATAACACTAACTAACTAACTAACTAAATTAATTAATTAAAACAATTTCACAAGGGTTGATACAATAAAATGAAAATGTCCTTGAAAGAAAATGAAGTGGTCATTTCAAAAGAAGCAGTTGCTTTGTATCTTTTTCCCTTAATTAATTGGGTTTTCTCTAACTGCATAGTAAAATAAGTGGATGTCTTTTTTTTTTTTTTTAATTTTCACTAATAATTATTCATTTTAAACATCAAACATCATAAAATGAAATATCTTTATTAAAAAATATGATGGATAAAGGTAAGATAAAAACTGAGCGTAAAAGTTTTACATAATTTGCGCATATGTTTTAAATCATTTGAGCATTATTTTACCTCAGAATTTTAACATAATTTCTATTTTATCTTACTTTTAAATTGATATTACTAAATTTTGTGCTAAACGTCTAAAAGTCTATTGTTTGTTGTTTTTATTGTTATTATTATTTCTGTTGTTATTGTTGTTGTTGTTATTATTATTATTATTATTATTATTATTATTATTATTATAATGCCAATCACCCACCGTGGTGCGGGAGGTCCAGAATCTCTTTGACAGTATAGATGGGTTCCTTATCCACACTCAGGAGTACTTGGGGCCAGAGTCTGTGAAGGGATCAGAGACAGGAGGGTAACGAGGTTTGAGAAGTGAATCACGGAAGGCAGGGTGAATTCTGTAGTGTGCAGGAAGTTCATAGGAAGTCCCTCATGGAGACATGAAGGTTGTGATGAGCCTCACCCCAAACCCTCTCGATCTCTAGGAAACAGCAGTTCACAGATAGTACCTTAGAAGGCATGCAGAACCATGAAAAGAATGGTGGCTGTAATCTGAGTATGCACTGGAATAGAGTAAGACTCGCTGCAGATGGCGGGAATTCTCAGTATACTTGGCCCAGGTGTGATACTGGTTCCAGGAGTTCTGGTGGCCATGGCAGAAGGTCCTCAGGAAGCAGCTGATCTCCTGAATCTTACTTTCTGTCTGCCCATGGTATTTTTTGTGGTAACCTGATGTTAGACTCACAGCCAGACCTAGGAGAGATAAAAAGGGCCTCCAAATACGAGGGATAAATTATGTCTTCAGGAAGACTGAAAATGGTGTCTCTTATCTGACACACTCAGTTCAGTTCATGGATCTCTCTCCTAACAAGCTGATGATCTGAATCAGGTGTGTTAAATAAGGGAGACACACAAAATCTGCGGAGCAGTGGGTCCCAAGGACTAGTGTTGAGAACCACTGCTTTAGAGAATATGGCCACAATTACCAGTATGCATGTAAATCCATTTGAAGGCAAATTTGTGTTAAAATCCACATTTAGGTGTGATCAGGGGTGTCAAAGAATGGGCACCAGAAAGAGCTTTCCAGATGGTAGATGACAGGGAATTTTGGAGACAGCACACTCCTGACATCCCGGGACATACAGTAGCGCTTGATGTCGTTAGCCTGGCAGGCCACCAGAAATATAGTGAGAGGGTTTGTTTGGTCCCTGAGGGGCCAGTGCCCACAGAAGAATGTGAAGATTTAATTATTTTAAGTCAGTGGGACCTTAGAACATATGTGTGTCCTGGAGAACACCCTGGCAGAGCAGGATCTATGGTGGAGGCTTCAATGATTTGGCCTTTGAGACTTCACTGAATAGAGCTGAGAAGGGAAGCAGTGCTTCAGGCTGTTTGGCATTATCATCAAGAGAATGAAGACGTATAGAGATTCTGCTTGATTCTTCTTACCAGTGTCCCCACTCCTCCAGGATATGTTTGACTGTTCGTAGTTCTCTGTTGCCAATATCATAATTCTGCTCTCCCGGAGAGAGTTTATTGGGAAGGCGATGCGTGAAAGGAGTTTTGAAGATTTGTTCTGCTGCTAGGACAGAACTGTACAAATTCCCAATATCTATTTTTTTTTTTTAATGGTGAAAGGTGAAAATTTTTTTTTTTTTTCAAATTCCGGTTGTTGATGCGTTCACCTCGACTACGAAGGATCATTCTGGATTGGGGTGGACAAGGAGTGGTACAGTAGTGAAGGTGGCCTTCAGCCCTTGCATGCTGCAGTCACCTTGGGCCTGCAGTCATCAAATTCTGGAATATGCAGGGGGCATTGACTAGACCATATGGCATAACACAATATTCATAATGCCCTGATGGTGTGACGAAAGCCTTTTTACATTCGTTCTTCTCACATAACTGGATAAGGTATTACGTGCTTCAGAGGTCCAGCTTGGAGATGATGGTGGCACCATAGAGCTGTGGCTGCTGGGATGAGGGGAAGAGGATATCTGAGCTGGACAGTGGTCTTGTCTATTGACTAATAATCAATAATCCGCTGTCTCTCAGGGTTCAGAAGCCCACTCTGTGGTTTAAGGTTTGCTTTTGAGTGCGAAGCATGCCAATATCGAGTTCTTCTGTTCAGCCTAGCTCAATCACCCCACACTTTCACCAAATGCGAGGATGCAGCACTAGCACCTTTGCAACTCTGGGGCATTCGTGTGTTGAACTATATCGATGGTTAGTTGATGTTAGGTCATTCAGAGCAGTTGGTGGGTTCAACATCAAGATGTCATCCTTGCCCATATGAAAGAGCTGGGGTTAAGGCTAAACATCAAGAGTGTGCTTTCTTTAGCACAGAGTACAACTTTTCTTGGCATGGTATGGGATTCGACAATGATGCATGCACATCTGTCTCTTGCTCATATCGATTCGATTCTCACAGCCATGAACCACCTGAAACTAGGCCAGTAACTAACTGTGAAACAGTTCTAGAGACTGTGAGGTCTGATGACAGCAGCGTCCAGCGTGATACCTTTTGGCCTGCTGTACATGAGGCCTTTGCAGTGGTGATCCAAGACCATGGGGTTTTCCCCGAGGGGCAAATCATTTTGCATGATCAAGATTGCGCACAGATGTCTTCATCCCTTCATGAAGAAAGAATGTCCTAAGATCCCCTCTTGGGAGCTCCTTGTTGTTGAATGACACTTACAAAAGATGCATCCCTCATGGGCTAAGGGGTCTGTGGGGAGATCATCTTTCATTTCACATAAATTACCTGGAGATGTTGGCCGTGTTGGCCGTGTTGAAAGCACTGAAACACTTTCTCCCAGACCTGAGAAGCCATCATGTGCTTGTTTGCACAGACAACACAGCTTTTTTTTGTGTGTGTGTGTTTTAAAAATTAAACAATTAAAAAAATTAAAAAAAATGTGTTTTAAAAATTAAACAAGTTTTGTTATCATTTGTAATCACAGGATCCCCCCACCCCACCATCCCCCTTGACATTTTTTTATAATTTGACCACTGGCTATTAGTAATGTTCCTGTGTCTGTACCTCAGACATTGTTTGGCCCCCCATCCACGATTCCATGTAAAGATTCAAGTGTGACTCAACCAGTAACAGCAGCCTATGTTCAGCCTTCCTTAGCAGCTGGGCTTTCAAGACTAGCTGTGATTGAAAGACCTTAATTTCCATGCTTCAAAAGTGATGATCCTCGAATATTCGAAATGCTAAAAATGGGATTAAACATTTATTGCCTTCTGAGGAAATGGAATAATATTAATATCATTTCCTTTTGGATCATCTAAAGCTGGATGCTCCTCAGCACTTACCTCTGGCATATGCTCGTGACCCTCAGCCTTATACTACTGCACTAAAAGCCCTCCAAAAAAATATGGCCAGCCTCATCACTTATACCCTTTTCCACCAGCATGAACCGGGTGCTAGTTCAGAGCCAGTGCTATTGCCTGTTCAGAGTTGGTTTGACTGATGAGCCATCTAAGAGACTGGTTTGCCTTTCCATGGGCTATAGATATACTACAGACCAGGTCTTAAGTTTTTGAATTGCTCTCATGGTACTTCAATGCCACATGCTGCCCAATCCATCCAGCACTAATGCATTCCAAACAAGCCTAATATCAACAATAACGACATTGCGGTGCTACTGATGTTAATGGCTTTTGCGAACCTACATCGGCATCCAAAGACAGCAAATCCCACCTGTTCGTGTTTAGCTGTTATTTAAAAAAATGGTGGTCAAAAGTTTCTCGTCACGGTAACCCCGCCCCCAGGCCCTGATGCAAGTGGTTTTTACTTGTAGACCACCAATGTTTTGGTGCTACTTATGAACCACTTTTTCTGGTTCAGAGCTGGTGCTCTGGGTGTCAAAAGACAATGAACCAGTTTGAAACTAGGCTCCAGCTCCAAACCAGCGCTCAAACTGCCTTGATAGAAAAGGGACATTAGTGTTGCGCTTCAATTCAGAACTTTCCCGTTATTCGTTCTGGAGATTCTGTTGGATTCAGTCAGTTTGCGCTATGCCTCCAGGCTCTAGTGGTCATGCTTCAATTATAGGCTCAGGATGAAGGAATTGGCATGTGCCTCCCAGTTCTTAAGTAAGCATCCAGCACATCACATTTCCATTTTTGCTAGATATGCTTGAACTGTTCAACCAGATATCCCTTATAACCCTTTTGTGGTAATCAAGACCATGACCTGACTATGGGATATTCTATTTAAGCAGACCAAGTGGCCTTAATTCTGTGCTTTTGAAGGTGGTAAAGGTTATTATATGTCATCAAGGAAAGACTGTGGAGACCTATGCCATTCTTGATGGTGATTCAAAAAAAACTATATTGCTTTCCTCTGCTTTAGATATGCTGGTCCTGAATGGGGCAGCTGAATCCATGAGGTTGCGAACAATTCAACAGGATTCTGAAGAGATTGAAGGCACTAATGTCACATTTTCCATTTCTCCAGCATCTTTAAGCACAGGAAATATCAGATCAGAGCAGCATTTATGCAGCATTTATATTGTAAGGGAAACGGGTCAATTTAGCTCAAAGGGAATTTTTTAAAGGTTTTATAGGGAATTTGAACAGAATCTCTCTTCCACGGCTGATCCTGCCAGTGGTTCATTGAACAAGCCATATAACATCAACTCTGCAATGGATACTAATATCCAAAATATGGTGAAACACTGTTTTTTAGCTTTGTAACAAGATCAGCAGTTTAAGACATTTACTTGTAAGCACAAAACACACGACTCTTCTCTTTTCAATATAAATAAGGCTTTATTGCATAAATCTAAGACATATAAACTAACCTAACACATAAACAGACGCATTCACAGATTTACGCAGGTTACAGAAAGAGAGAAAGCGGGTATAGGAGTATAGGAGAGTGAAATATGAAATTTTATAGCAATATATGCAAATGCTTAGACCTGGATAACCATCAGTCATCTAATTAATCCTTGTGTCATGTCACACCTTTGTTTATTTTTTAGCACCACCTTGTGGCGGTTTGGTGTAACAACAAAGAACATCGATAATTGTGAGCTATTTTTCTTAGTGGTTGATTTAGACCATGTGACTCTTAGGTTAGAGGTTAACCAGAAAGCAATCGCAGTGTTCCAGATTCTCTCCATGCGATTGTCCAAGACGTTTCTTTGCTCGGTTTGCTTTGCGTATGTGCCTTGGAAAGGCTTTGCCTGTAAGTCTGTTACCTTTCTTTAGTGTTTGAACAAATGTATATGCACATATAAATGTGAAACTCATAAGTTAGAGTTTCAAACAAACTACTCTTCAGTGATAATGATACTAAGCAGAGCGCAAACGTAGCCCTTTGTTATGTTTGTTCAGATAATATTGTAAATAATGTAAATTCATTTGCATTTTATTGGTGAACCCTCTGTAACAAGACATTTGTAACCTTTATATGTTTCAGTTTTACAAAAAAGAAAGAATAAGAACGAAAGAGGAAAGAACATTACAGTAAAGCGTTCAACTTTACTCCTGCATCTGCCCCTTTTCTGACTTCTGACTGTTAGCTATCTGTCAGTTTTGCGTAGATAAAACACACATCTAGAACAGAATAGTAAAAAGGCATCCATACTGCGGGCACTACAGTTCAAGGAAAGCAAACTCCACCTCCATTATTCCTCACTCATCACGTCTTACATCCCTAGATGGTATCGTCGATAAATGATGTCGGAGAAAGCTACGAAGGTTGAGGAAGCTACAGAGCAGAGCCAAACATTAGAAACAAGATCTATAGCCTCTGCTTCCACTAATAGATCGAGAAGCTCAGCAGCTAGTATAGCTGCCGCCAAAGTTCGCGCTAAGTTGGAAGCTGCACGGGCCAAGGCTGAATTTCTTAAAAAAGAATCTGAAATCTTGATTGAAAAAGCTCAACTGAAAGTGACAGAAGCTTGCATGGAAGCATCCCTAGCAGCACTAAAGCAGGAGAGTGAGGTGGCAGCAGCCCTCGCTGATGCGAAAGTGCTGGAGGCAGTGGCAGGAAGTGAGCTCGGAGAGCTCTGATCTTCTGATCGCACTCGTGATTACGTTATGCATCAGTCTCAACTGAAGTTATCGCTACCTGTTGGAGATGAACTACATCAATCACCTATAGAGCCCATTGTCCATGTGTTGGAGTCTGAGACACCACCAAGGCAGCATCACCTTATGGCTAGTGATGTCAGAGATTCCTACAATGAACCTGATACTCAGAATATGACGCAGCAGCCTCATAGGTCGGTGCAAACACCTTGCCATAAATTCCAGGTGCCGCCATTCACCTCTTCACAGTATAAAACAACACCAAAGCCATCGTTTAACCCTCTGGGGTCTGAGGGTGTTTTGGCACCCTGGAGAAGTTTTGACATGCCCTGACATTTGTGCTTTTTTCAGTATCTAAAAAACATATTAATGGCTAAAGTTTGATTACATTGTAATCAGCACAAACTGGGCTACAGTAATATGCAAGCAACATTAATGTACATGTTTGTGTTTTTGAGAAAACAACATTTATGCGTGGTTAGTGAAAAACTAAATTTTTTAAGTCACTGAAATAAGGCCATGAAACACATTCAGAACATTAGTTCACAAGACTTTTGAGAACTGGATGTGGTAGTCTAGAGTTTTTTCTACAAGATGATGTGAAAATCATCTCATTCACACGCTTACAGAAAACAATATATTGATTTCAATTTTCTAAGACATGTTTTGTGATTGAAAGGGAATATGTGAGGGAGTGACAATGGCCATGAATATTTAGTGACTCACACCTGAGAGACAAAAGGCCCTCCTCTAATGGCCCATCAATGAGACTCTGACTGTCAGGTAGAAACAATGAGAGACTCAGAGAATGGAGTTTTAGACTATTTATATTTTATTTACAACACAGTTATCATCAAAACATACATAATGAAGGTCAAAAGCACATTATTGACTACACTGATGTTACATGTAGAGAGATGTTAACAGACTTTGTGTCATTCCTGAAAACTGTTTTCTGGATTCTGTTCAGCAAGTGAAACAAGTAAATTTTACCTGATATTTAAGTGATTGCTGCTTCTTTCCATGGATTTAAGAAACAAAACTCATCATCAGTAGTCCAGGTGGCAGTTTTCATGTGGCATTCATGTAGCATTCATCTGTGGTGCAGGTATCAGATCACTAGAGAAAAACAACAACAACAACAACAACAAAAAACATCTGTGACCATGTTAATATCAGGAGCATCTGTAATGTATACATATAGTATGGTTTTGTAGTCATAGACTCACACATGCTTTATACTATCATAAAATATTGACAATTTATATCTGAGAAACAAATGATTATTGTTTAGCATGTTAAACACCTACTTAGTACTAATATTACTTTTATATCCTATTGTTATACAATAAATAAACAACCTTACACTTTATCATGCAGTGTTACAGTGTAAACACTATTACTTTTATATCGCGTCATTTTTATTTTATAGAACATTAAAAACAGCCTGGCGTTGTCAAACATTTTGATGCAATAAAATGAAACATACTTCATAACGTTTCACTTGATTACACGTAGTTAGGAATTATAGTTTGGAAAAAAATCTAACTACTATAATGTCTTCAAGTTATATCACAGTAACACAACAACTAATGTAGGTAAGCTAATAAAAGAAAGACTTACTCTTTCGGTGGATCTCTCCGTGCGTCGCATCACGCTCTTCCATATAACAAACCAAAAGTAGCTTGTGGGCGTGATCAAATTAAAAATAATTAGGTCTGACGAGAAAGACTGGACATGGGGTTGGTTTCATACAGATTACTTTGACACATGATATTTGTTTTCGATAAGACTTACTCCATTTAAAAGTAGACATATCAGGCTTTCTATAGATATATCGCTCATGTCTCTGTGTTGAGTATTCGCTGAGTTTTAGTTCATTTTAATGACGCATTTCTTAATGACGATCACAGAGAACAACGCAGCAGACTGCATACCCTGTTTGTTTGCTTTATTTCACAAAACCACAGAGTGTTGTTGTTATTATGAGTGTACACAAATAAAAGTGAATTCCTTACAGATTCCATTGATGTATTGCTCTTATCTGTACGATCAAAAATGATGGAGTAATTTAAGTTCTTTTTGGCGTTATCAGAAAAACGGCCACCAACCGTGCCGGCGTGTTTTTGACCCCAGGGGGTTAACGACAACGGCAATGTGAGCGAGGTCGCCAGGTATTTAGCACGCAGAGAGCTCATTAATTCAGGTCTTTTCAGGTTTGACGATCGTTCTGAGAACTATTGGGCGTGGAAGTCATCTTTCGTCAATGCGACTGAAGGGTTACATCTGTCGGCCACTGAGCAGTTAGACCTTCTTTCAAAATGGTTGGGAGAACAGTCATCACACCATGTACGTAGGATCAGAGCCGTGCACACAAGTAGCCCAAACACAGGCTTAAGAAGGGCTTGGGAGTGTTTGGAAGATTGTTGTGGCTCTCCAGAGATTATAGAGAAATCTCTCTTTGACAGAATGGACAGCTTTCCTAAGATTGGCAACAGAGATGTTAAAAAGCTTCGGGAACTCGGTGACCTTCTACAGGAAGTAGAAGAAAAACAAGAAGGCTGTCTACCTGGACTTTTCTATCTTGAAACTGCTCGTGGTGTAGCTCCTATCGTGGAAAAGTTACCTTATAGTCTGCAAGAGAAGTGGATGACTCAAGGTTCCCAGTATAAAATTATACATCAGGTCGCCTTTCCTCCATTCTCATTTTTCTGTGATTTCGTTTGCAGAGAGGCTCGAATGTGCAACAATCCAAGTTTTGCTCTGTCTCACGGAATCCACAATGTGTTGAAGCTGGAGCAGCCAGTAAAGAAACAAGCGAAAAGCTCAATCTATACTCACAAGACTGAAGTCTTATCGGGAGCTGTGACTCGTACATGCAGCTCAAGGAATGAATTGGAGGATGTGGATAAAACCTGTCCAATCCATAAAAAGCCACACCCTCTCAAACGTTGAAGGGGTTTTAGGAGTAAACCTTTAGACAAGTGCAAAACCTTCCTAAGAGAGAAAGGGGTTTGTTACAGGTGTTGTGCTGCTACCACTCATCTGGCCAGAGACTGTAAAGCATCTATTCAATGCAAGGAATGTGGCAGTGAGGCTCATATCGCAGCACTTCACCCAGGACCGCCATCTTTAACCTTACCCGAGCAAGGCGGGGAGAGAGGGACAGATGAAGCTCAACCCGATATCGCTTCCAAGTGTACTGAGGTCTGTGGTTTCGGTAGAAGCTCACAGTCTTGCTCTAAGATTTGTCTGGCCAAGGTCTACCCGGAGGGCGTCCAGAGGAAGCAATAAGGCTTTATGTGGTCCTGGATGACCAAAGCAAGAGATTGCTTGCTAGAAGTGAGTTCTTCAACTTGCTGCATATAAAGGGAGAATGCTCAGCATACACCTTATGTACCTGTGCGGGTGTGACGGCGGGGAGAAAAGGTACAGGTTTCATTATAGAGTCTTTAGATGGAGTGATGAAAGTGAAGTTGCCAACTCTCATCGAACACAACAACATATCCAATGACAGGGATGAGATACTGACCCCTGATGCAGCACTCTGGCATACTCATCTAAAGTCTATCGCCCACTGCATTCCTCCTTTGGATCAAGGAGCCCAAATTCTTCTTCTTTTGGGTCGTGACATCCTACAAGTTCATAAAGCACGGGAGAAACGTAACGGACCTAGTAACGCACCCTATGCAAAAAAAGGCTAGACCTAGGCTGGGTCGTAGTATGGGGACATCTGCTTGGGATCTGTACACAGGTCTGCATCACTTAGTACCTACCATACTCATGTACTTGATAATGGATGTCCATCTCTACTCCCGCCATGTCCCAATAAACTCAGAGTCAAAGAGAAGTTTGACGTCAAGCCTCAGCTTGAGATATCTCTGGCGTGTGACACCTTCGTCTTCGATGACTATACTATAGGGGATACGATCTTCGAGAGGTCAAAATATGATAACAAAGTTGGATTGTCTATCGAAGATAGATACTTTCTGAGAATCATGGATAGACAAATGTTCATGGATGAGAGCAATAGTTGGGTTGCACCACTCCCATTCAGATAACCTTGGAAGCGACTCCCTAATAACAGAGAGCAAGTATTAACCCGCCTAACCTATCTTTTGGACACACTGGCGAAGAAGTCTAAGATGAAGTCTCATTTCGTTGCCTTCATGCAAAACATCTTTGATCATGACCACGCTGAAGTTGTCCCTCCTCTTCGAGAAGGTCAGGAATGTTGGTATTTACCTATTTTTGGGGTGTACCACCTGCAGAAACCCGGTCAGATCCGAGTTGTCTTCGACTCTAGTGCACAAACACAAGGTATTTTCTTGAACAATGTTCTTCTCTCTGGTCCAGACTTAAATAATAGTCTCTTTGGTGTCTTACTGCGTTTCAGAAGAGAGCTGGTCGCTGTAACCGCAGACATCGAACAAATGTTTCACAGCTTTGTTGTGAAAGAGGAAGATAGAGACTTCCTTCGCTTCTTCTGGTTTAGGATAACAACACTAGCAAAGAGATCATCGAGTACCACATGAGAGTGCACATATTTGGAAATAGTCCATCGCCTGCTGTGGCTATTTATGGACTCCGACGTGAAGCAACATATGGTGAAAAGGAGCATGGTTCAGATGCCAAACACTTTGTAGAAAGAGAATTCTACACCGATGATGGACTTTTGTCGAAGCCCACAGCTGCGGAGGCCACTGACCTGCTGACACGAACTAAGGAGATGCTAGCCACTTCGAATGTGAGACTGCACAAGTTCGCCTTTAATAACAAAGAAGTAATGAACGCATTCCCAGTTGGAGATCATGCAAAAGGGTTCAAAGATCTCAGCTTGGACGTTGACCCTACTCCCATCCAACATAGTCTCGGACTTTGCTGGGATGTGAAAAGAGACACATTCATCTTTCAAGTAACAGATATCAAGAAACTTTTTACTCGTGGAGGAATACTTGCTACTGTAAACAGTCTCTTCGACCCACTCGGGTTCGTTGCCCCTATCATCATCAAAGGGAAATTCCTGTTAAGAGAACTTTCGGGTGAAGCCCTTGACTGGGACTCTCCTCTCCCTGAAGACAAAAAAGAAGCATGGGAGGCATGGAGAAAATCATTACAAGATCTCAAAGGGCTGGAGATTCCAAGATCATGTGTCAAGAGTACTCTCTCTACAGCTCTGAGAAAGGAACTACATGTCTTCTCAGATGCTTCTGTCAGAGCGATAGCAGCAGTGGCATATCTTCGTGTCATCAGTGAAGAAGGTGTATGTCATACTGGGTTTATCCTAGGAAAGGTGAAGTTGGCTCCACAGGATGCTCATACAATTCCCAGACTGGAATTAGGAGCTGCGGTTTTAGCTGCAGAGTTAGCAGAGACAATCATAGATGAGCTGGACTTCTCTCTAGATGCTGTGGAGTTTTACACAGATAGCAGAGTTGTCCTGGGATACATCTATAACCAGACAAGACGTTTCTACGTATACGTTGCCAATAGAGTGCAGTGTATCAGGAAGGTGTCAAGCCCAACGCAGTGGCATTATATCTCTACAAAGCATGCCACTTGCTCTGTACCAGCAGATCTGTTGAGCACCACCACTTGGCTTACAGGACCAGCTTACCTGTTGCAAGCTGAACAAAGTTCATCATCAGAGGAAGAGAGGTTTGATCTCATCGAGCCAGACTCGGACATAGAGGTTTGCTCTCTTGTCACCACTCTATCCACAGATGGTTTGTACCTCAGATGCCAACGCTTTGAGCGATTCTCTTCTTGGAGGTCTCTAGTTAGAGCCATCGCCTCCCTCATACACATTATCCAGACTTACAAGGCAAATGATCGTCACAATACCTGTAGATCATGGCACCACTGCTTAAAGCCTTGTTCAGTGGAGGAACTGCTACAAGCAGAAGTAGCCATAATAAAGAGTGTGCAAAGAGAAGCCTACAAAGAAGAGCTTACTTGCATTGTCGAGAGAGACAGCATTCCAGAGAACAGTCCTCTGACAAAGCTGAGCCCTTACCTGGATGACGGAGGGCTTCTCAGGTTAGGAGGTCGGCTTAAGAATGCATCACTGGATCTTAACGAGAAGTTTCCTCTGATTATTCCAGGCCGCAGTCATGTTGCAAGATTACTTGTGGAGCATTACCATGATCGAGTCAAACGTCAGGGTCGCATGTTCACTGAATCCGCTATCCGCAATGTAGGGTATTGGATCGTGGGTGTCAAGAAGCTTATCAACAGTATCCTACACAAGTGTGTCATATGCAACAAGCTTCATAGGAAGGTAACTGAGCAGAAGATGGCAGATCTACCCACTGATCGCCTGAGCACTGAACCACCATTCACGTACATTGGTCTCGATGTTTTTGGACCGTGGACAGTTGTGGCAAGGCGCACACGAGGAGGACAAGCTCAAAGTAAAAGATGGGCTGTTCTGTTCACTTGTATGGCCACTCGTGCAATACACATCGAGTTGATTGACTGCATAGACTCGTCCACCTTTATAAATGCCTTGAGAAGGTTTTTTGCTTTGCGTGGACCTGCAAAACAGATCCGTTCTGACTGTGGGACCAATTTTGTAGGAGCCTGTAAAGAGCTGGAAATTGTGCTAGCTGACTCTCGAGAGCCTAACATGAAGAGATACCTTAATGGAGAAGGTTGTACATGGGTCTTCAATCCTCCTCACGCATCCCACATGGGAGGCGCCTGGGAGCGGATGATAGGCATCTCCAGGCGCATACTGGATTCCATGCTTCAACAGATTAGTCCTTCCTGCTTGACACATGAAGTGTTGTCTACTCTGATGGCAGAGGTTACAGGAATTGTTAACTCAAGACCTCTTGCTCCTATTTGTACAGACCCAGACTCATCTTTCTTGTTGACGCCAGCTATGCTTTTAACTCAAAAGGGTCACACACTCCTCCCACCTCCTGGTGACTTCGAGGAAACAAATCTCCACAGACAGCAATGGAGACGAGTACAACATCTCGCCAACACTTTCTGGAACAGATGGAGGTGTGAATACCTCACAACACTCCAGAGCCGAAGCAAATGGCAAAAGGAACAACAAAACTTAAAAGAGGGTGATGTAGTCCTTCTTAAGGATGTTCAAGCCAAGTGTAATGAATGACCTTTGGCTCTTGTAACCAAAATTTTCCCCAGCAGTGACAAAAAGGTGAGAACAGTTGCACTGGGAGTTGCAAGGAGTGGGACAATCAAGACATTCCTTAGACCTATATCAGAAACAATTCTTCTCGTGCCAACAGAGGACTGAAACTTTGTGAGGACTTATTCTGTGGACATTCCTTGTATCACAGCTGATTATATAGTGGTATATAGTTTCTCAATAGGGCTTTATATTAAAACTTAAACTATATATTAAATTAACCAATTCAGCTAGAATCTGGAGGTTGTACTTGCGTTTCCTTTGTGTTAAGGGAATTCCTTTGTTGTTGCATCTTTGCAGAAAGGGGGTTTCCCAAGGTTGCTGATTAGCTGGAAGTTCGATGGTCATTCGATGTGATGTCTTGGGCATTGACTGAAGGATGGAGCAGAGTCGTGCATGCTAGTTGAAGTTCTGAGGCAGACACAGACGTCTGGGACAAGGCTTAGTGGCAAAACTTAACTTAGAACACAAACTTCTCAACGGAAAGAAAAAGAAGTAACTAAAGTAAAAGAAGTGTGGCGGCCTTCATGATTTTAGAGGGGTAGCTGGCATGCAAGCCAGGGAACATAACAGACAAATGTGTAGGTTACATACATGATAGGGAGTTATGGAATGGACTGATATCTGTTTATAAGTCCTTTTAAGCATCATTGTGGTGCATATATACATGAAAAGGCAGTTTTTGTGCCATTCTGTGAACATGATGGTATGTTCTCTGAGCTGAAAGGTCAAAAGGATATAGAAGGAATCTCAGTCTGGACCTTGTTGTGGGTGGGGGAAACCACCCAACAAAGTCTCTACTAATGATTTTCCTCATGTGATGGTCATGATGTGCTGTGTCTTTGAACATTAATCTTGGTTACTTGCCCCAAATTTGACAATCTCCTTCCTGAGTTGGGATTGTCAATAATTTTGTTCTTTTGTGTTAATGTTGCAAGTTGTTCAAAGCTGTGAAGAAGTTGGTTGGTTAGGCTTACTTCAGGCTGATGGCGCCAGGGTATCATGGACAGATTTATGATGTTGTCTGGTTTTCCTGGGCCTCTTAGTGGAATTTGGCTCTTTGGATTGTTTCAACATTTCTAATCGAATCTTTAGTTGTCTGATTCGCTCTGATACGCCACAACATCTAAGATGTTTGACTTACCTGAACAGACTGTCTGTATTGTCCAATGAAATCAGCATCTTAGAGGTACTCCTCTCAAAAAATTCCATCATGCTAAGCCTTTTTAATTAGTAGAAGAAGATCATCCACACTTGCTATGCTCTACCAAACAAGTGATATTCAGTCCTCCAGGAAGCCCAGCTGCACTGTATACTCTGTTTGGATGGGTATTACATAGACCCATTTCTTTGATACAAGAGACTAGTCCCTCTGCTCAGTGTCACGTCTTAGCTACATCAAATAAAATTCAGCTGCAGATGGATGTAGCAAGATTGTGGCATGTTGATGTCATTTCATATTCCCAAAAATCAAAGAATGTTTTCTTGTCAAGGCAAGATCAAGATGTCACAACCCTGCCACAGGGACTTAGCTCATTTCTCTGCACCAACAGAAATGGAGTCGACATGCAAGGGCTGAAGAACATTAAATCTTTGTGCATGTTTGACTCGAAATAAAGGAGTACCATGCATATCCAGCATATGCTGGATAGGTATGTTTTGAAGCCTGGCTGCTGGTTTGAACTGGTTTAAGCTGGTCCGTAGCTGGTCATGAGCTGGTTTAAGCTGGTTCTTAGCTGGTCATGTGTTGGTCCTTATCTGGTCCTAAGCAACTAGCTTCTGCTCAGGACCAGTTTAGGGCCAGCACATGACCATCTTAAACCAGCTCAAACTCCAATTGTATTTTCTCCCTCAACTTCAAAAATCATTTCAAAATCATCCTACATCACTGCAGAAGTACCGACCCAGTCTTTGCAAAGAGAACATGCAAAGAAGATCAAGGGCCTTAACAAAAAAAGGAAAACAGTGATATAGGATGATTTTGAAGTTAAGGGAGAACATGAGATGGGAATTTTTTGACATAACCTAACTGTCTTGAACCGGAAAAAAAAGGAGTTCCCCGGAGTTCAGGCAGGGTAAGACAAGATGAGCGTTTGACATTAAAAAGTATATAAACTGTATTATTTTTATAAAAATAACCAATCGTTTTGCTAGATAAGACCCTTCTTCCTCGGCTGGAATTGTTTACAACCACATTTGGGATCGTCTGAAGCTGCATTTAAACTGCATTTTGGAAGTTCAACCTCGGAAGTTCAAATAGAAATCCACTATATGGAGAAAAATACTGAAATGTTTTCCTCAAAAAACATAATTTCTTTACGACTGAAGAAAGAAAGACATGAACATCTTGGGTGACAAGGGGGTGAGTACATTATCTGTAAATCTTTGTTCTGGAAGTGGACTTCTCCTTTAAACCCTATTCAGTCGGTAATTGTTTCTTTATGTGGATGTCTGTAAAAATAAATTTACATGCCACATCTGTGATGAAATTCATGGATTCGGATTGGAATTTTTTTTCACATGGCCAGCTGCATGATTGTCTGCTGTAAATAAAATTTCATATTCCAAGAATATTTTATAATCCTATTTATTATTTGATTATTTATATATCCTGTTTAAAAATAGGAAATATAAATGTGTTATAAATTGTATATAATTATGTGATATAGTTATGTAAGTTATTGTATATAATACAAATATAAAAATTGTATTCCATACATACAAATTGTGTTGCTGCCACAATAATAATCTATTTCAAATGTTTATGTGCTTTTCTTTTCTTTCTTCTTTTTGTTCCCAAGAGCTCCAACTCTTGGAGCAGATATTAAATATTATTCTTATAAATACCAACACAGCATTTCAGTAAAAAAAAAAAAAAAAAAAATGCATGCAAATTACAGTAAATTGCAACCATTACCATCCAGTGTTCGACAATGGTCAAAAAGGATTTAAATGGTGAATTTGGCAATAAAATGACAGACTAACCCCTGTAAATGCTGATAATAGCTTATGTCCCCATGATAAATAATTACCATCTGAATCAGGCTTTAGTTGGGGTTTAACTTTGAATTGTTATATGGTGATCCATAAGTCTGATATATTATTGTCTTTAGAATTTGATTGTTAAACTGCTTCAGTTTGCTTATCATACATACCACACAACTCTATTGTCTGATTCCCATGCAACCCTGACTTGATTCACATGCTGCTATTGGATGTGCTAAATATCTTGGCTTGAGAACTATCCAATGTGTTTTAAAAGGCACACCATCCTAGTAGCATACTACTGAACCACATTCCCCCTATAATATTCTATAGAGATATTGCTCTGTGGAGATCTACCTACCTGCAGACTTCAGTTTCAGCCCTGCTCCAACACAACTGAGATAAACTCTTCAAAAAGGTTGTGGAAAAACGTTACTAAAATCATATCCTAAAATTTAATAATATTCCAATTATACTCATCAACAGCAAAGCTTATCACTTGGAATATTTTATATACTGACTTTGAGAAAGGTTGTCTAGAAGTTGTTCATTACAATATTAATTAAAGATTTTTTTTAGAAATTTGACTTGAAATGAAATATTGAGCAAATGCTGCTGCAATAAAAGTGCAAGAACAATGTTCTTACCTGGAACATGTCTGGGAACAGAGGTGTTGCATGTTTGAACTGTCAATCTGTCCAGTTAGGAAGCATAAGTTATTGTGAATCAGTTTCACCTGCTTTGGTGCAAATGAACGTGACAACAGGTGCACTGGAGAGGCAACAGCAAGACAACCCCCCCAAAAGGGAATGGTTTTGTAAATGGTGGCCACAGACAATTGCTCTCTACTTCCCGACTGAATTGTCTGTAGTTTTTTGTTGTTACAGTCTTTCTTACTACTTGTAGCATGACGCAATACCTGCCACCCAGTCAGGATGCACAGTTAGTCAGGCTCCTCCAGGATGGCACATCTGTACATGCCATCACAAGGAAGTTTGGTGGGTTTCTTCACACAGTCTCAAGACCATGGAGGAAATACAGGTGGAATGAGACCCCGATGTCCTGTAGTGGGACCTGTGCCTACAGCCCTGCACCATGCAGCTCAACTGGCATTTGCCGGAGAACACTAGATTTGGCAGGTCCACCACTAGCACCCCATTTTCTGCATGCATAATTATGGAACTGCCTGGATCACTCTCTGCATCATCATCCAGTATGATCAGTTTGACAGTGGGTCACTTATGGTCTGGGGAGGATTATCCATGAAGGGTCACATAGACCTCCATTTGCTGGCCACTGGTACCATTACTGCTGTAAGTTACCAGAATAAAACTCTCAGAAACTACGTCAGGTGTAATGTTTGTGCATTGGGCCCTGGGTTTCTCCTGGTTCATGACAATGTGTAGGCAATTGCTGGATGACGAAAGCACAGATGCCATCGAGCACATTTCTCAGACCTGAATCTAATTGGGAATCATTATGTATCAGAGCATCCTGATTTTCGGTGATTTTGAATCCAGCCCTCACTGGGTTTATGATTATGGTTTCCATTGACTGTCACATAATTTTGTTCGAATTACACAATGTATATAAGTAAAGATTTTCAACGTTAATATTTTTGTGCGTGATTTAAGTGTTCCTTTTTTTTTTTTTTTTTTGCGGTGTAGATTGGGCTTAAATAAAACGTTTTTTTTTTCCCACAAATTTGCCTAAAACACAAATCAATTTGCTTAAACCACTATTTTCTCTGATATGAACGTCAATTTCCATATCTACATTTACAAAGTTTACATTAATAATTTATTAAATAGAGCATTGGAACAAGAAAGAGGAAGAGGCATAATCCTTTCTACTTTGCATGCTGTTTGACTAAGAAACCAGAATCAGTCATACAGATCAAATTATGTGGCCCCACTCAAATGTCAGGATAACACCTGTACCTGAACTGACCAGGTCACAGTGCTTGAAAATGACACAGCATTTGTTACATTTTTACATTTTCTTACACGCACAGACTCAAGTTTCATATTGCTTAAAGTTTGTGTGCATTTATTGGCATTACAGCTCTTAAAATGTAGATAAATTGACAGCATTAGTTTTTGCAGCTAAAGATTGTGATGATGATCGTGATGATGTCATCTAACAGAGAATGCGTGTGCAATGCTTTTAATGCTCATTGTTGATGGAAAATATATTTGGATTATGTACAGATGACTACGAACATTACATGTTCTAAAATATAAGATGATGTGGGTTGCTACTACATGTTGATTGTTTATTTGCATCTGTTTGTAATAAGAGATGTGTATTATGTGACCTGCTAACCTCTGGGAAATGGTTCATCCCATCAATGTTTAGCAGGAAGTTTGACTATTTAAATGAGTGTGAATGTTGGTGAAGAAGGCAAGGGGAAACCAGAACTGTTTTGTCTTTATGAGATAAAAGTCTGATGTGAGATATGTCGAATAGGACTAAGGCATTGTTTGAGTGCCAGATATTGCTGCTCACATCATCTTTGTGTTTATAGTATCAGTGTATGTTATTTATAAACAATAATAAATGCTGTGACCTAAATATATTTTGTATATAAGTTGAACTTACTCTGTTTTGTAGCACCTTCAAAATAAACTTTTGACATCCTGGAGTCTACCCTGTTGTACTGAGCTTTCCTGGACTCTCAGCTACACACAACCTGACACAACTTTCAAAGCTATAGCTGAATGTTTTTCTGCAGTAAGACTTTTCAAGTTGTGAATATACTACCTAAAAACCAGGATATGGAAAAAGATGTGGAAGACCCCAAGATCAGTCTGAACCTATGTTTCAAGGGGTCATTTGATGTAATTTCATGTTTTCCTTTGTCTCTGGAGCGTGTCAAGCTGTTCGTCCATATATAAGATCTGTGAAGTAGCAAAGATAAAAATCTCAAACCCAAAAAGATATTCTTTATAAAAGTTAAGACTCAGCCACGCCTTCCTAAAACAGCTCATTCAAACACGCCCCCACATGTCTAGGTCAAGGTGTGGGAAGATTTGCATAATACCACCCAAATGTATATGCAATGAAAGAAAAACTTTTATTCTGGCTGTAGTATTGTTGATGCTACCAGCATGTTGTAGAGATGCTGTGTGTTTCGTTGCAAAAGTGAAAGCATTTTGTTTGGCCTTTCAAATGAGTACACAACTAGAAATCAGTGGTTAACTTATATTTTCAACACTGTTCCAGAACAGTACAACGCAAATATTAGAATGTTTTTTTTTTTTTTTTTTTTTTTTTTTTTTTTACGGAGGACTGTTTCCTGAACCTGGGAGAGTAGCCTACAATGCCGGCTCTGCACACTATAAAGGGGGGCAATTTCAACTTAGCAGGAACAGTCTGGTGCTTCTGACTCACAGCTTGTAAGTACATTTTCATATTTAAAGAATTTGCTACTGGCTATTCAAACAGGAGATTTGAACAGTGTAGAGTAGTGCTTGTTTGTCTTTTTTATGATCACAAACTCAGACATGGTGTTATGTTTGCATGACGCAATGCAATACAATGTGTAAAAAGACAGTATGAGCCATTATAACCAGTAATTATGTCCTCATTGGATCCAACAAATGCCTCATTTATAATGGACTTTATTTTGATTTGTTTTGTCGCGCCAGGACACGGCATCACAACAGGTGCGTAACATTTTTGTCACACACTTGAGGTATTCGGCCAATCACTACACACATAGCTGGCTAATCAGATCACTGCACTTTCCAGAACGATGAGCTTTGTAAAACTCGACATGTTTTAGAAAGGCGGGTGCAGAGGAGCGACAATAATGTACAGTATGTGGAAAATAATGTGTTTTTTGAACCTCAAACCACGTAAACACATTGCATTACACCAAATACTGAAAATAATGTTCTTTTTAGCAACATCATATGACCCCTTTAATCTGGGGAGACATCAGGCCCACGCAGGACAGAGCCACGTCATGTCATGGCCACCATGCCAGAGTCTCCTCCTGTCATGCACACTGGATCTATCTTGGGCCAGACAAGACTGGCACCCAGTGTGATGGATCCACATCTGAGGTCTATGTGAGCAGACAGGAAGATCGAGGAAAAAAGATCCAATGCTTTTTAGCCCAGAGTCTTAGTGCTTTCAAGTCTGGTGGTCCCATGTCCAAGTTCGGAGGTCATTCCTCTGTCTATGGCTACAGTTCCTCCTGAAGCAGCGGCAACTGCTACAGCACCTCCAAAGGTGGCAGCAACAACTACAGCTCTATGACCACAAAGTCTGTTCATGTTGTGTCTATTCCCCGTGTCATGGTCACGGAGGCTGTTCACAAACTCTGTGCCCCATCTCAACCATCGAAGCCATTTACAAACTTTACATCTACATCTGCATGCTTTTGTTCTGCTGTTGCCTCCTTATCTCCATTGGGCCTCTGCCCTACCATGGCCTCCTGATCTCCAGTGGTTTGGTGATTTGCCATGACCTTCTGATCTCCAGTGGTTTTGTGCTTTGCCACCCTTTGTCATCACCTGCACCAGCTCCACCATGGTTTCTACCTCCACTGGATACATCATAGCCACATGACCCTTCATGGGGGTCACCTCTGATATGATTCAGGTCCTCCACTGCTCCAGTCTTCCTTTGCTTTATGGTTCAGGTCTGCTATTGATCCTTGGTCTAGATCTGCCACTGCTCCACGGACCAGATCTGCTAATGCTCCACGGTCCAGGCTGCCAGTGCTCCACAGTCTGCCACTGTATCATGGCCCAGACCCCCACTGCTCCATGACCCAGATCTGCCAATGCTTCATGGCCCAGGTCTGCCAATGTTCCACAGTCTGCCACTGCTCCACGGTCTCCATGGGAGGTGGGCATTTGGTTACTTAATCCCCACAACTGCCTTATATATAATACCTCACTCTCGAGATTTGTTGTGCGAGCACAGGGATGTGGTGCTCAGGCACCTTAGTCATCTGGGGCTTCAGGTCAACTGGGAAAAGAACAAGTTCTCCCCTGTGCAGAGCATCTTTTTTCTTCTTGGAGTCATTCCACAAACAAGAATGCCTATTTAGTGCTGAGATGCCCGAATTCGATTTGTTCAGGGGGAAAAGTGCGGTCCCACTGAAACAGATTCAGAAGCTCCTGGGGCATATGGCATCCATAGCTGCAGCCATGGGCACCTCGACAGGACCTCGACCGCAGTGGCAAATCAAGTGCCTTGAGTTGCTATTACACCCCGCGTCTAGGGTACGTTAAGGGCATAATAAAGAGAACGGTTGTGGTGCTGGATTCCCAAATCACTCCGGTCAGGGACCAAACAAACACACCAGTTAAATACAAAATTGTGATGTTTATTCGAGATTGGACATGAAACATAGAGACATCTCTTCGGGGTGGCCACAGGCCAACATAACAACCAAAAGGAACCTAGAAAGGAAAAAAGAAAAACTAAGTAACCTAATTACATTGGAAAAAATGAAATACAGCCAGCTTACCTAACTGCCTAACCAAAAACAAAGCCCAATAGATTTACACAAAAGAAAAGGCAGGACACCTGCTCGGTTTCACAAGGTGTGCTATAACTTTAGTAAGGAACAAAAGCTAACTTTTAGCCACAAAACATTAGTGTTAAACATTGTTTTGGCCGCCGGCCGGAGGAGGAATCCAGGAGCTCCGAACTCGAACACGTCCGCACCAACAATGAGCTCGCCGGCTGCTTGCAACCGGCTTCCTTAAAAAAGACCCCGCCTTAATCGAGTGACCAATAACACGGCAACACCCCAGCGTCATTCAACCTATGAGAAAAAAAGAGAGAATAAGAGCAACACAGTGCAATGCAGGAAAATATCAAAAAGAAACAACCATTCTCATAACACTCCCACACACAAAGAATCTCCCACAGGTAGATTATTCAAGATCAAATGACCGAGATAATGCATCCGCCAGTACATTGTCTTTGCCTTTTTTATAGCGAATTTCAAGATTAAAATCCTGAACAAGCAATGATCAGCGCATGATTCGCTGATTCGAATTCTTCATTCGGGACAAGAAAACTAGCGGGTTATGATCAGTGGAAACGACTACGGGGAGAGAACTAGAGCCAATATAAACCTCGAAATGCTGTAAGGCCATCAACAACGCTAGTGTTTCCTTCTCGATTGTACTATAATTTAACTGATGTTGAAAAATACCCAGTAGGATGCTCAATCCCATCTTCATCATCCTGCAGAAGGATAGCACCTGCACCTGTAGCGCTGGCATCAACATCGAGTTTAAAACGATGTGAATATTGTGGAGCAGCGAGAACTGGAGCACTACAAAGGAGAGTTTTAATGGCATCAAACGCAGATTGCCATTCATCAGTCCACCGGAAATCTTGCGAAGCCCAGAGCATATTTGTTAACGGCAGTACAACATCCGAGAAATTCCTGCAGAAACCCCGGTAATACCCGGACATTATGAGAAATCTCCTGAGGTCACATTTCGTACGGGGAACTGCAAAATCAAGGACAGCTTGTACCTTTAAGGCAACAGGTCGAATCTGTCCCCCTACCAACTTTCCTAAATAAGTGACCGTCGCTTTACCGAACTCACATTTCATCAGATTGAGTGTAAGTGAAGCACCCTGCAAGCGCTCAAAAACCATTTTCAGAGTTTTCAGATGCTCGTCCCATGTGTCCGAATAAACAACAATATCGTCAAGATAAGCTTTACACTTTGATACACCACCTAGCACTTTATGCATCAAGCGCTGAAATGTGGCGGGAGCGTTCCGCAAGCCGAACGCCATTACCGTATAATTGAGGAAATCATCGGGAGTAACAAAAGCAGATATCTCAGCTGCACGCTCCATCAAGGGGACTTGCCAATACCCCTTCAAGAGATCGAGTTTTGTGACGAAGCGTGCAGAGCCTACCTTATCTATACAATCCTCCATAAGTGGGAGGGGAAACGAATCTGGCTTCGTCACGGCATTTATTTCCCTATAATCCGTGCAGAAACGTTGCGTGCTGTCAGACTTTGGGACCAGTAAGATAGGGAACTCCATGCGCTAGAGCTCGGGACTGCAAGACCATTCTCCACCAGGTACCTAACCTCATCTTCCATAATATTCCTTTTGGAAGGATTTACTCGGTACGCACTTTGCTTAATGGGCGGATGGTCACATACATCGCTATCGTGTTTCAGCCACTGATCTATATATTATGACTGGATTGCTCATTGCGTTCTAAACTGCCGTCAGGCAGCGAAGCCACCGGAAGTGGTCGATCCGCCATCTTACTATTCCCTACAGACAGAGAGCACCATTGACTCACAGCTAACCTGCTGACCTAAAATCACCCGATTTTAAGCGTATCAGTCACACAGGACTAGTTTTCATGATATGTGTATGTAAATTAATTTTTACTTAAAATCTTTAAGTATTTATCGTCTTTTCGAGCAGGATAAGCAATGTTTTGAAATCGTTCAGGTGGGTGTGTCAGCTGCGCACTTGCTGACACAGTTCTGATCTAACACAAAATATATTTCTTAACGTAAGGAATTATGCAGGAAACGGTAATCATGAACATAAATCTGGAATTAGTATCTGAAATTGATTCAAATATACAATAAATAATACAATACAATCCTGGTATATTACCTGATTTTGTTCAATTTCGTCAATGAAAATAGTCTGAAACAAAGTCACAACTAAGCCGCATGTCTATTCAAACACAGATGTGTTCTGTTTATGAATGAACGGGCGTTTTTAAATGAATCTGAGTTATTGATTCAGTTACCCATTTGTAAAGAAAGTCGCTTCAATCCTGAATAAATGATTCAGTGATAAAATCAGTGACTTAACCCCATCTGCTGACAGTTTTAGTTTCTTTTTTAATGTTTCATTTTCATTTTATCTTTTTACTTATTTTAATCATTTGATAACATTTAAAATGTTATATTTAACATTTTTGCATTATTAACGTTTATTATTAACATTATTCTCAACATGAATGTTATGTAGGCTGAATTAAACGTTTAAATCATTGCCTGCTACAAAATGATGTTAACGAAATCATTATTGAAACATGCATTTAGCCTGTAACGTTACGAATAAAAACACTATAACAAAACAGCATAAACAATTATTAACATGGCAAATTATATGTATACAAAGCATAAATCTTTCAGTTTTCAGAATGAGCATTTTGTCATTTGTAAACATGGTGAACCTCCGATGTTTATCATGTTCATATGATGTTCGCTACTGTAATGTATATGTACCTAACTTTTTAATAAGCAGAGGGAATTCCCGACATTAAACAATAACCCTTTACATGCTTAGGACGTTTGCATTGTGAGAATATACAGTGAGACGTCAGATATGAAAACGCTGACTTGTTAGGTGATGTTTTCTCATTAAAGTCCTATTATTTCCTATTCATTCAATAGAATGCTTGCGAATACTAGGGAATAGCAATATGGCAGCACAGTGGCTTCACTTCTATTACGTCATGAGCTATCCAGTTCTCTATTATAGATCAGTGGTTTCAGTGTGTTCGGGACAGGACATCGGAGAACAAACACAAAAATGAATTTATTAACTCGACCATATCAGTTTGGTGATTATCAGACAAATGCAACAAATGTGAGTTCAAGTTCTCTAAAATTTTGGAATTATTTAATCTGCCACTGAAAGCTAGTGGACTCTGCAAATTTAGCCCGTCTTCATCTGGACCACTGCCAGAGGTAACAACAACCGAAGCTACCGGGGCAATCACTGAGTTTTTTGACTCCGGATCCTCTTCTCGGCTCACATACAGCTTCAACATATTTACATGGCACAGACGAGTCTTTCTTCATCAGTCAGGAGTTCGAACGACATAGTTTGTCTCACTCACCTTTTTATCAACGACATATGGTCCAGGGAATCTAGCCTGCAAGGCAGCACCCTACACCGGCAATAAAACCAAAACTTTATCTCCTTCAGAGAAAGAACGAAAAACAGCTTTTTTATCAAAACGTTCTTTCATCTTCGTTTGCAAGCGCTCCAGAGTGGTCTGAGCCAATTTACATGCACTAAGCAATCACTCGCGAAACGAACTCACATAATCCAGCACATTGCACTCCATTTTCTCATCGGATACCCAGCTCTCTTGCAGCATTTTGAGAGGGCCTCTCACGGTATGTCCGAAGACTAGCTCCGCTGGGCTGAACCCCAGGGACTCCTGAACAGATTCACGGACAGCAAACAGCAGTAAGGGCAATCCTTCATCCCAGTCTTTCCCTGATTCGACACAATATTTACTGAGCATGGACTTCAAGGTTTGATGGAGTCTCTCTAGGGAACCTTGGCACTCCGGATGGTATGCTGTAGATGTAACATGTTTGATGCTCAGTTGGGACAGCACCTGCTTAAACAGTCGAGACATGAAGTTGTCCATGAGACATGAGATGTCCAGACTTTGCTTTCCAAAACTTGCTTGCGCAAACACTTAGGCACTACAAGTTGGAAAACAGCATCCCAACTATAAGACATCGTCGGAGTCCACTTCCTCTTTAAGATTTCGTTATCCCAAAAATAACCAATAGGTTTATTTTCAATTTCGCCCAAGGATAACGCCACATTTCTGCAGCGCAACAGTGAAGGATCTTTTTTCTGTTCAGCAGAAATCAGAAATTTATCAATGGACAGCGGCAAATCACCTGGCTCAAGTTCAGCACCACCAGCCATGGTCAGCGACTCCAAATTTCGCGATGCAAGTGTCACAAAACTATTCTCCTCCTTTTCCCCTGTTGTTAGAAAAGTGTCAGAAATGTCAACGAAATCACTGAATTTGCACGCTTAAGCACGTGACCGCACAAGCAGGAAAAACTGTCGGAAATTCTGATGTTAATTCACAAGTAAAAGGTTCACACATTGGGTTTTCGATAACTTCTGGAAGTGGGAGGACCTTTTCCCCAGCTAAATCGTTCCCAACAATTAAAGCAACACCTTTAACAGGTAGCTCATGGCGTACAGCCAGTTTCACAAATCCCGTTACAAACCCAGACCGAATGTGCACCTTATGTAAGGGCACTTTCAACACACCCAATTCAATGCCTTGAATCAAAACATCAGATCCACAATAACTTCCCTCAGAAAATGGCAACACATTAGCCAACTAACAGGACTGTGAAGCCCCACTGTCTCGGAGCATGGTCACAGAAACAGCATCTTGTGCCAATCCACTGGCAAATAAATGGACCGTACCTGGCATCAATTTTCGAATCAGAATTACCACTAACCTTGTGAATGAAACCAACACTTTTAGTGGATTTCCCCTGATTCTTTTTCCTCAACGAGGGACATGTCGCAATCAAGTGGCCAGTTTCATGACAATAAAAGCAAGCTCGAACTTCATCAGGTTTTGTTTGTTTAGATGATTTCGACGTTTTAAGATTTCGTTCAAAAGGCACAGAATAATGCGGATCACGACGTACAAATGCGCTTTTGTGAGTCAAAGTGAACTCACAACAGCAGCCTCAGCTAGAGTCGAAATCTTTTTCTCATTCAGATACACAATTTTTTATGGTAACGAATTTTTTAAATCCTCAATCAGAATTAATTCACGAGGTTGCTCAAAATCGGCGACACCGCTGGAATGGCACCATTTATCAAAAAGCATGCTCTTCTCCCGAACATATTCTACATAAGTTTGACTGGCAATTTTAACATGTGAACGAAACTTTTGCCTATACGCCTTGGGGACTAATTCATAGGTCTTCAACACGGCACTCAACAAGCCTCTTGGGCTTTTCCTGATAGCTTGCACTGAATCATGAGAGGCCAAGTCTCTCTCGGCCAGCGTAAAGCCGCAGCTATACGCTCAAATGCACCGAAATACGAATCGACCTCGTTGTCCCTAAACGGGGGTACAAGGGTGTTGTGATGACTAATATCGAAATCAGCATTATCACTAGGAGGCACAGGCAACAAAAGAGCAGAAGAACGGGGGGAATGATCCACAGTAGCGGACGGAGGTACAGCCGATTGTATTCTAACTGAGCTTATGGGTAGCTGGGTAGCAAGCTGTCAGTCAGCTTGCGTTTCAAGCTCACATTGTCTAAAACGTAGGAGTTGGGTGATATGTTCCTGACGTTTAATTTCAAGTTCTAATTGCTTTAACTGAATGGCTAGATTTAAATCTTCCAAATTTACCCCACTTAACGAACGCAACATAGGATCAGTACCCGAAGCATAATCTATACCTGCTTCTGAGCTTTCTACCGCATCAGTCTCAACGTTAAACTTAGGCTGTAAAATACCTTGTTGTAAGAGCGCAGTTTGAATTACGTCTTGCACCTCCTTCTTCCTGGCTGTTTTTACAACCGGAACATTATAAAAATCCGCCACCAAAAACAAATCGACTTTACGACAAGATTCCAAAGCTTCCCACGAAGGAGCTTGTTTAAACGCTTCAGTACTAAACACCAAACAAGTACACCAGGTTAATGCAAAATTGTGATGTTTATTAGAGATTGGACGTGAAACATAGAGAGCATCTCTTCGGGGTGGCCACAGGCCAACATAACAAACAAAAGGAACCTAGAAAGGAAAAAAGAAAAACTAAGTAACCTAATTACATTGGAAAAAATAAAATACAGCCAGCTTACCTAACTGCCTAACCAAAAACAAAGCCCAACAGATTTACACAAAAGAAAAAGGCAGGACACCCCTTTGCTCGGTTTCCCGAGGTGTGCTATAACTTTAGCAAGGAATGAAAGCTAACTTTTAGCCACAAAACATTAGTGTTAAACATTGGTTTGGCTGCCGGCCGGAGGAGGATTAGGGTCGGAGCTAAATTCTGCAGGACAGTGGCACTCCAGGGCCGATGTTGCCTATCCCTGGAACAGCGTCAACAGCGTACCAGGCACACGGTGAGCCATGCCCCCATGGTTGTGACAGCTTATAGAGAGAGTTTTGTTCTTGGTTCATGTCATGTGATTCCCTGTCCTCCATGTGATCTATTCATGTGCTTTCCTTTTTTATGTGTTTTGTTTTCATTGGTTTCTTTGCTTGATGCGATTTGTTCTGGTTGATTTATTGTTTCATTGGTTTCAGGTCTTTCTTGTTAGGTCATTAGCCATGTATATGTGTCTATAGCCTTCATGTTCCCATTGTCTTTTGTCTAGCTTTGTTTCATGTAGTCTTTTGCTTTGTCAAGTTTTGGGTATTTTGCATTTCTTTATGTTTTATTTAATAAACTGCATTTGGGTTCTTACTTCAGCTTACCTTAAGTGGATGGTTTGTAACAGGGATCTGTACAGCCATATTTTCAGACCCAAGAATGCTGCCTTGGATCAATGATGAAGACAAAGAACATTATTTAACGATTCTGGAATGCATCGCTCAAGCACGCCGATGGCCAAGACAGAACTGGGTGCATCTTTTAAATCTTTTATCTGGCAAGGCGAGGGCAGCTTATGTGGCCATGGATCTTGAACACTCCCTACATAATGACTGAAACAGTCTATCCTTTTTTCATATTAACCTTCTAAGTCCCTGACATGAGAGAAAAGGCTCTTGATCAGGACAGCTGTGGGCAAGGTGGAAGAGGAAGAGGACGCTTATCTTTCCAGTACTAGATGATCTTACAGTCATACAGCAAAGGGAGTACCAGAAAGGAGTGCCAGTGATAAGTCTCCTCATCATAATAATCACCTTCAAAGAAAGATGGTGCACTCACATTCTGTATGGACTTTTCGAAATTTAATGCGATCATAGCTTTTGATCCCAGTGGTGGACTGAGTAAAAGATTTTGACATTATCATATTAATATGACATTAAAGAAAACTTCAGGCCCAATCATCTGTCCTTAACTGCTGACATGTGGTCTGATCGAAAAAATGCAATGAACAAAGAAACTCAGCTGGAGTCATTTCATTTAAAATGTAGGTGCTTTTGTGGCAAACACAGTGGATAGAATATAGCCATGTCATTTGATAAGATTGTTGATGAATATAACATAGCAAGTAAAGTTGAGTATATCATCACTAATAACTCAGGAAACATGAAATGTGCATTTGAAGTTAAGCTACCACAGGACGAGCAGCACAGTGATGGCAGTGATGTGGAACATGGAGACTTGGAGGATAAAAGTCTTTGGGAGGATGTGACCAGGAAAGATGATACTTTTCAGCACTTTCCAAAATGTCAAAATTCACCTCATTACTTCACACAAGTACTCAGTTTAAACAGCAATTTGAGGCTGCATTTGGGACACATAGATCCACTCTTGCAGCTACTGTACATCCACATGCTGGAATAGCACATTCAGGCAACTACAAGCCCTTATAGCACTTGACCATAGAACTCTCACCCAAATTTCCAGTAGCCTACAGACTTTCAGCATGTTCTTTTTTCAGTTAGTAAATGGAATCAGCTGAAGGATTTAGGTGCTGTTCTCTCTCCTTTTGCGGAAGCAACAGACCTTACTGACGGTAAGAAAATGGTGACAATTAGTATGGTCATCATCAATAAGTATGGTACTGAATTTAAACACTTTAAACACTCACCTCAATCTGTTAGGTTATCATCTTCTTTATCATCATTGAAAATGTATCTCTTTTCTAAGGCCTATTTATAACTTTTGGATTTGTTTGTCTTAGTGAGTTAAATTCCTGATTTTTATTTCATTTTATGGTTTAAGTTGTTGGTTTAATTGTTAAACTTTGTAATTTTTTTCTAATTGTATTGTGTTATTGTGAAGCACCTTGGTCAGCATTAATGTTGTTTTAAGGTGCTATTTAAATAAATATGACCTTGACCTTGGATCTGCTCCAAACAGGGAAAATGGAAATGAGGACCAGTTTGACCATGATGTGTATTTCTTGGCTGCAGTGCTTGATCCTCAATTTGGCCTTAACTGGGTTGATCTAGACTTAACCAACAATGAGAATCCAGTTTTGCTGAAGAAATTCAGAGAAGATCTAAAAAGATCTCTTACAGGTAATGTATTTTAATTGCTTATATAACATTACAATGATTTGCCTGCATCATTTTATGACATTTTCTGACGTTTCAGCATGGATGAGAAACTTTTTGAAAACACTAATGTGGACGGAGAGCGTTTTAAAACTCCAAGTCCATTTTCAAATGTATCCGGATTAATGAGGATGTAGCCTGAGATAGTTGAACTACTAGGCAAAGCTAAGTACTTAACAACACTTGACTTATGCAAAGGATATTGGCAAGTGCTATTGAAGCGAGGAGAATCCATCAGGCCGCAGGCAGATAAAGTGCAAGCTATCTTCTCATGTGCACCTTCAAGGACAAACAAAAGTGTGAGGTACAGATTGTCACCCTTCCCTCAAAAATAATAGAGTGTTTGATAACGAAATGTATGTATAATTTGGATAAGTTGGTGTATAATTTCTGTGAACTGTGTATCCAGTTGAAAAACACTTCCGTTAAAAATATGAAAATGATAAGTCCTTAAAAATGTATTCATCATGTTGAAAGGCATTCTACTTTTAGCCAAGATTTAATTAAATCTTTGAGTATTATTAAAAGTGATGGCAAATGTTTTTACCAAAGGGCAATTGTTCTTATTTGCTATATATATATATATATATATATATATATATATATATATATATATATATATATATATATATATTCCATTTTATAAAATCCTTTGCTTTTGACAGGAGTCAGGAGTTTATTCACACATGCTTTACATTTTCTAATTTGCTTAACCTGCAACCTTGTGTCTGCATCAGTTGTAATGCTTTTGCATATGTGGCAATAATCTAGATTTGTCACTCAACAATTGTCACATTTTACCATCAATAGATATTACAACTGCACATACTTTTTCCACAATCTAATCTAATGCACTGTACATTCCTTTGCAGTGGCAAAGGTTGACACTTGTAACATTTAGAAATGTGGAAACATGGATATATATATTTTTTTTTTTCAATACTGTTGGATGGATCATATTTAGAATGTAAGAACTTATTTGTAAACTCCTCTAAAACTTGTTAAAATAAAAAATGTACTTCATATAAAAAATGTTTTATATGAAGTACAGCATAGAATATATTTTGGAAAATAAATAACTTTTAACGTATTATTGGAAAATAACACAGTGTGTAACTGTAAAGTAAAAGGAAATGTTCCGTAATATTAAGAGACTGTGTTTCTGCGTTTTGGACCATAGTTTGGGAAAATCTAAAATAATTTGAGAATACATGTAAACTTCAGAGATATTGTTGCGTTCAGAGATATTGTATTGATGTGGTTGGTGTTTATTTGTTTGGACGTATGCATGTTTTCCAAATAAATGGGTTAAAAACTGCTGTGGCTGTATAACTATAATATTAGTATATAAAATATATATAGTGAGTTTGAATAGACAGTCAACATGTCATCAAATATAGAAAAAAGCTGATCCACACCTCCCAAATCTATATGGATTACTTAGACACTAAGTCACAGAAGTTTTGAAAATGCTCTTTATTAAAAGTGACCAAAAAAATAAAAAATAAAAGGAAGCATGTTTATATCATGTTTCATTTAAGTGTAAATAGTAGCATATAAACAGAACATGCTGAAGTGCAAGTTATCAACAAAACAAAATTACTATTTTATTCTCAAAAACCACACAGTTTCTTAATGCCGAATAAACCCAGAATTGATCACCATTCTCTACTTTGCCTATGTGTTTCTTTAAGGTGACAAAATAAACTAAAAAAAAAAGAGTTTAAGAGGTACATTATATGCATAAGACTAATGTCTAAGATCTACTAATGGTTTGTGTGTAATTCTGAATAGATGTTTGAAAGTATGCAGGAGTGTTTTTTTGTGGCTGAAATATTATAATGTAAGATTTTGGTATGAAATAACTGAAGAGAATTCCATTTATACTGGATATCTGGGCCACTGCATTCAAAATGACCATGTATTTGCTTTTGATCGTGGAGCATACTGTGAAATATGCAATCCAGGTAATATAGTACAAAATGAGACAAAAAGTTATTGATTTGGCCTCATTGTAATTTTTCGGCAGATCTCTTCCCATGTAAGAAAACAACACACACAGGAAACCAAGAAACCAACTTATGAACACAACCAACGTAATGGTTACGGTGTTCCCCATTTCACAGATGAGCATAAGTTGGTCTTTATAAGTCCATGAGTCGGCAATGAGTTTGACAGGACTGATAGTCATCCATATCACACAAGAAATGAAATGAATGAAAGTCGTAAATGCAATGAAGAGCCACTGGCCATTGTGTTTTACCCAAAGGCTGTGCACTTTAGGGAACTGAGTAGCCATTTTAAAAACACAGATAATTTGAAAAGAACGGACAGTCAAACAGGAAATACAGACAGTGAAGAAAAATACAAATATGGCATTTCTCAGGAGGCAAAATACAAATGTAGGTTTTCCAAAGAAAAAGAACACACTTATGCTAGACAAAATCAAACTGGTCAACATGAGGAAACACATGCTGCCACCAGCAGACTTCACCACTGGTGTGTCATAATTATAGGCAAAAAGGCAAAATACAGCAATAAGGAGAATAACTAGGCATGCAGCAGAAACCATGACAATGATGGAGGGGATATCTGTGAACTCAGGATAGACAACAGAACGTGTCTTACATGTTGTGCTGCCCTCATCAGACCATTCACCCTCTGCACATGGAAAACAGGTATATGGGTCCCCTGAAAAACAGTAAAATAATATGAATGTTTAGTAATAGAATTATGTTAAAAGCTATTATAAAACTAAGTGAATGTGGGAAAATATTTTGCTTTCAAGTCACATATTTTAAATGTTATATATATATATATATATATATATATATACGATCTAACTAAATGAATGAATAAATTAATGCATACAGGTTTGAAATAATTTTCTATTTTTAGGTGGATTATCTTTTTAAATAACGTTTTTATTACTCACCACCTAAGGTACTTACGAGTAAAATCTATATAGCTGTTACTTGGACATTTTTTACATGTAAAACAGCAACTATGAAAACCTTCAGGTTGCCTTGAATATCCCGCCTTACACTCAACAGAGCAGTTTGAAAAGGGAACCTTAAAGGAACAGGAAAATGCATTTTTAAAGTCAAGTTGTTTTTTCAACTAAGATGCTCTCAAACAATTAATGCAGCCTGAAAATTTAACACAATGTAATTCCATAAACTGACTTTGAATTACAAAATACCAATTGTATAATTACCATAAATGCACAAAAAATTCTGAGATCCTGCTTTCAAAACTGTTAACAGACAGCTAAAATAAAGCCAAGTCAAATTGATATCTACAGCATGGGTTAGTATACAACACTTAATTAGAAGTTCACTTCCAGAACAAAAATTTACAGATAATGTACTCACCCCCTTGTCATCCAAGATGTTCATGTATTTCTTTCATCAGTCATAAAGAAATTATGTTTTTTGAGGAAAACATTTCAGGATTTCTCTCCAAAGAGAGGAGCTTTAGAGCCTCAAAAGGCTCTAAACGATCCCAGCCGAGGAAGAAGGGTCTTATCTAGCGTAACGATCTGTTATTTTCTAAAAAATAAAAATAAAAATTTACTATTTAAATACTTTTTAACCTCAAATGCTTGTCTTGTCTAGTTCTGCATGTACTCTGTCTATTCTGGTTCAAGACAGTTAGGGTAGGTTGAAAATCTCCCATCTCCAACTTCAAAATTGTCCTACATTGCTGTTTTACCTTTTTTTGTAAAGGGCTTTTGATCCTCTTTGCACATTCACGTTGTTAACACTTGGGCGGCACTTCTGCAGCAATGTGGGACGGTTTTGAAGTTGGAGGAGAAAATGAGATGGGAGTTTTTCGACATACCCTAACTGTCATGAACCAGAATGCACATGCAGTTCACGCCGAGCTAGACAAGACGAGAATTTTAAGATTAAAAAGCAGATAAATTGTCAAGTTTTTCAGAAAATAACCGATCGTTTCGCTAGATAAAACCCTTCTTCCTCGGCTGGGATTGTTTAGAGCAGGGGTTTTCAAACCTGTCCTGGAGGCCCCCCTGCCCTGCACATTTTGTATGCCTCCCTTATTAGATACACCCAAATCAGGTCTTGCTGTCTCTACTGATGAGCTGATTATTTGAATCAGGTGTGTTAGATGAGGGAGACATGCACAATGTGCAGGGTAGGGAGGCCTCCAGAACAGGTTTGAAACCCCCTGGTTCAGAGCCCTTTGAAGCCGCATTTAAACTGGATTTTGGAAGTTCAAACTCACAGGCACCATAGAAGTCCACTATATGGAGAACATTCCTGAAATGTTTTTCTTCAAAAAAACATAATTTCTTTACGAATGAAAAAAGAAAGACATGAACATCTTGGATGACAAGAGGGTGAGTAAATTGTCTGTACATTTTTGTTCTGGTAGATAAAGTAGCTAAAACTAAATATAAATTCTTTGCATTAGAACAATGGACAAACTAAAGGCTCAACAAAAAACGACTTACAGAACCACTGTTATGCCAGGGCATGAGAGAGTTGTTGATGGTAAAAGTAATTTCTGGAAGTTTCTCATATGTGCCCACAGTCTCAAACTGTGGAGGATTCATATTAGTGCGCCACAGCACAATTGCATAACTGATGGTTGGATCATAATAATCATCGTATTTCACCTGACGGCCATTGAGTGAAAAATCCAACTTCTTTATTTCTTCCAGAAGCTGTTGTGTGTTCAAATAAAAAGAGACAAATAATTTATAATGGTTGTACAATAACAAGCAATAACACAACATTTAATATGCCATTTCATAAAACATTAATATTATTCATTAATATTGTTACTTCAATAATGTAATTAAAATAATAATTTGTCTTGTCATGGATTCACATGAGTTCACTCACCATGTATGGCTTGGCTCTTGCATTTTTGGGGCATTCATTCATGTTGCACTGCAGAACCTTATGTAATGCATGCGCTATGGTATATATGGCAGCATAGATGGGAAAGGAGTGTGTGGGACTCTCATTTATAATCTCTTCTGCAGTCAGCAATGAGCAGTAATCACAATCTTGATTACATGTCTTACTCTTACTCTGGACATCACTCTCAGCACTATCATTATGATCAGAGTCAGTTGTTTCTCTGGCTTTATAGATGAATTCATTAAATCCTGGCAGTGACAACAGTCTCTCTGTAATGCCAATGACTGTGCCAATTTTTCGAATTCCTGGTTCTCGTGGAAGCTGTTGATTCATAGACCATGCTTGACTAGCAATCCATACTTTATCTTGGATGTTGTTCGCTATGGCTGCTTTGATAATTTTGCTTGCATATTGTGTCAAAGCAAAAACTACAATAACATTGATGTTGAGTTTATCAATCTTTTGAACCGTTTGACTGTAGTTTGCATTTAGCCTCAGACCCTCTTGATATGCCAAACAAATGCCAGTATTGTTTATATATTTGTTAAACAGCTTTAGTCCATCTGAACTGTAATCGTCTTTACTACCAAGAAAGGCAACCCAGTTCCATCCAAACCATCGTATGATGTGAATAATCATCTCTACCAGGTCTTTGTTGCTAGGCATTGTTCTTACAAAGGAAGGATACTGTAGTTTATTGCTTAACGCATAGCTGGTAGCTCCATAATTCACCTTTGGAAGAGAAGAAAACACTCCAATGTATTAGCATTGCAAATTGGTAATCCTGAACAAAAGGTAGGAATTAATTGTGTAAGTATTTACCATTGGTATAAGGTTCATTGTGATCAGTGGTGCAATAGTCATAGTTCTTGAGCTGCCATATGGCCCTGTTAAGGCAATCACTTTAGGCTGATAGTTGTTGAGTTTTTCTTTAGGTCTTATTGATCCATTCTTTGAGATAAAACTTAAGACTGAATGAAAATTCCGTGTATTAGAGCAATGGTCAAAAATTTCATAGCCCAGAGAAACATTAGGCAGAAGAGTGGTGGAGTTATTAATCTCCTCAACAGCAAACCTCATTACTTGCAACATCTTATAGCCAGATTTTGAGGAAATGTGCCTTAAAAACATCAGTGAAGAAGTTAATACCATATAATTGAATATTAAGTTTAGCAATGAGGACTCGGAGGAAATGCTGCTTTGATTAAAGTTACACTGATAACCCTAGACTGGTAAAAGATCCTTGCTTACCAGAAACATTCAGTGGTCTCCGGGGTGAAAACAGGTGTCACAAGGTCAATTTCATGTAAAGCAAAAAGGCCACCCAATAAGTAATCTCCCTCCAAGCTGAATTCAGTTGTTGAACAAGAAACTTTGAAAAATAAACAATTAGTAAAGCACAAAAGGAAAACGTAAATGCTACTGACAGGCATGGTTTAAGATAGACCGTTGATCATGAAACAGGAACGTATAAATGGCTAGCCGTTTCAGAGCAGTCAGGTTCATATTGTAAACTTAATTTTCTTAAAATATTTCAATTTGCTTAAACCACCATTTTCACAAATAATACAAATGTCCATTTCCATGTCTAACTCACAAACTATATGTCAATCAGTTATTAAATAGAGCATTACACCTCAAAAGCCACCTCATACATTGCAAATTTTACTAATTTTTGAATCTACAAATCACACTCTTGCGAAACAAATTGTAACCTTCTGAACTCTCAGCAGGGTTTTACAGCTGGATTAGAAAGGTCTATGTAATGGTATTACAAAGGTCTTCAAGTTTAAAGATGGTAAAAATAAATAAATAAATACATAAATAATAAAATAATCTGTGATGTGTATCGAGCATCGCATTAGCTCAGTCAGGTCATGTCAGTCAAGCTTGCATCAGCTGTTCCTGAGATGTACCAATCCAGTTTTGACACTTATCACAGTGGTCTATTTAAATTCCCATTCATTCAGTCGCTCTTCTATTTTCTATTGCATGGCTGGACACTGCATCTAACTCCCCCCTCCATCCCGTACTCCACCTATCTGAAACCTGTATTATAGCCTAATATATGAGTTTGCCAAGAACAGCATACCCAGCTCCTGTATAAATGTCATTTTTTACATATCTGAGATTAATCTGGATTTGTCATCCCACAACTTTCAAATTAATTACCACTGTCATTTCCTAACAGACTTGTAAGAAATGACACCATTACTGTGCAGCACCTATGCTCTATTTTTTGAGATATCTCACTAGGATATGAGGATCTGGGAGACCAGAGACATCCTTAGGACAGGTGGTAAGCAGAATGGGTGAATATCTAAATTTGGTTGCAGGAACTGACAATGGAGATCACTAGAGCACAGGAGAATAAACTGAAGAATAACAAGGGAGGCTGTTGGACACTTTATAAAGATTCCTGGAGAATTACAAAGGCATTTGCTGGAGAATCACAATAGTTAGTAGAGCAGTCTGGATACTCAATTGAGGCCTGACAAAGAAAGCGTCTGAGGTGTGTGGTCTTATTCTGGTCGTGATTGCTGTGCTGATGAGGGACAGTTGCAGGTGATTTAAAACTTTGGTGATTGATCAGTGGGTGTTGGTGACAGAGGAGCCCTGCTTGTTCTCTTTTGCAGAAGGAGAGTGTTGAACTGAACTGACATATTTAATTGTTAATGTTGTTCATTTACCTGACCCCAAAGTGCCATGAGAGCAATTAAAAAACATTAAGAGTCGCCTGCTTTCCGTCAGTGCTGATAGCCTAGCGAATAGCGCACTGACAAATAGTGCAACTACACCTCTGGCGACTCGAGTTTGAGTCCCAGCTCGTGGTCCTTTGCCAATCCCGTTCCCAACTCTCCACCCCATGCTTTCCTGTGAATCTCTACTGTCCTGTCGGTTAAAAAGCATGAAAAAGGACAAAAAAAAAATTGCTTTCCAATTGCTCTTGCAGTACTTAGATTTAATATCTCAAACAAGTCTAATGGCTCCTTTCAAGCTGCGGTCTATAGTGGAAGCTCTGATGTCATAGGTTAACTTGTTGGAGACCAGCAAGGTTTCGGGGCTGGTTTGGAACCAGGACCTGGGCACTGGCCCAGGATTTTTTTGAGTGGAAAAGCACAGCCTGGTTCCCAAATGGGCTCTGGCTCAGGCGTGGAAAAGCAATCACTCTTATTATTCTCTGGATTTACTTGCTTGACTATGGGGAAAAGTCTAATGGTTTTGGGGCTCAGTTTCCTGCAAGGTGCAGAGCAGAGAGATGGTAGTTGGAGGGCCGTGTTGAGAGCCACATCTTGAGGATCTCTGGACTCATCGCGGCTCTGATGACGGAGCACAACCTGCAGCAGATGGTGATGTGCTGTGTCCCAGAAACTGGTTCTCCTGGATCAAGTGAATGATGGGTGGTACTTCAGATGGTTCCTTTGACCACAGGAAGAGAAGGGACTGGAAGTCAAGTATGGACTATAATGGTATGATGGAGAGAATTTTGGGCATACTTGGCTCAGGTGAGTTTCAGGAGTTCTCGTGGGCATGGCAGAAAGTTTTCAAGAAGTGACCAATCTCCTGAATCTTCCTCTCCCTCTGCCCATTTGACTGGGGATGGTATCCAGAGGAGAGACTTATGGTCATACCTAGGAGAGTGAAGAAGATTATCCAAACCTGGGGAGTTAGAAATTACAGAAGACTTGAATGACTCATTGTCCTTTAAGGAGAATTAAATGGCAGGCCTTGGAGAATCTTTCAATGATTATAGGAATGCTGGTGGAAGGCAACAGACCCATCAGACCATGGTAAGGTTATAAAGCCTACTAATAAGTGTGACTAGAGTCGATGTGGAATGGGCAGCGGTAGGAGTTTGCAAGATGGTAAATGGCATGGTGTTTTGCATGTGGCATCCATCCTAGCTATGCCAGGCCACCAGAATCATCTTGCAACAGCGAGAGGGTCTGATTTGTCCATGGGTGGGGAGTGCCCATGGATGCATGCACTGACTTTATCAGAGAAATGCGTTGACATCTGAGTATATAGGTGCAGTCCGGAGGACACCCCAGTGGAGCTGGATTAGAGGCACTGGCTTTGCTGATTCTATCATCTAGGGACCACTGGACTGCACTGATAATTAGCCTTCACATTCTTGGTCCCTTACAATAGTAAATAGTTAAATCAAATCTAGTAAAGAATAAGGCTCACCTGGCTTGTCTGGCTTGAGTTCAGGGCAATGCCTCCATTCCTCCAGGGTAAGCTTGACAGACAGCAACACCATTGACAATGTCATAGCACTTGTTCTGCCAGGTTAAGTTTCTTAGACACATGGGTAGTTTCCCCTTGCTGTTGAGAAAGCACTGCTACTACATCAGAAGTCGAGGCGTTAAACTCCACAACAAAGGGTTTGTCTGGATTTGGGTTCCATAAAGCCTGCATGGCAGTGGTGGCATCAGAGTTCCAGAACAGACTTGGATCTACCTTACAGAAGAGTGGTGAATGTGAAGTGGTGGCAAAAGTTTGCAAAGCCCAGGAATAGGTGTAACTCCATAATGGTTGTGGGAGTGGGCCTGGATTATACAGCTTCGACCTTCCCCTCTTCCATCTTGATACAGTCTTCACTGACGTAATAGCTGCAGAACTGCATGGAAGACTGTTGAAAGAAGCATTTTTCTGCCTACTCACATATTTTATTGAAGGCCTCCAAAGGTGGTGACAATGTTCAATGTTCCGGGAGTACACCAGGATGTTATTAACGTATACCAGCACAAAGCCCCATTCATTAAACCCTGAAATATAGATGTGGTGTTCACCATGCCATACATCTTGATGCAATAATTATAGAGGCTGGTAGGTGTCACATTTGCAGTCATCCACTTGTCCTTCTCACATATTTGGTTATCAATTTTTACGGTGGTCACAGGCCAAAACCTTAGGAATTTGCCTGCATATGGGTAAAGGGCAGAAACTGCATGTGGACAAATGAATGTCCTTTCCAGGCTTGGTACCAGAGGTGTTCTTTCTGCCCTCTAAGAGGTGTCTGGCTGTTCTCTTAGCATCTTTGTCTGAGGATTTTGGACAGTTTGTTTGTGTTAGCCTAACAAGATCCAAGATGTAGCAAACTTTTGTCCACTTCTGTGGTCAGAGAGGTGCCCTGCCATTAACTGGGCCCTGGAATGTGCTGTTCACCACAATTAAGAGTTTTGGGAAGACATGAAAAGAAGTCAGGGAAGCATTGTTCTCTGGGTACCAGTTTACCAGTTTCTTTAGGTATCAATACCAGCTGCACTTTCTCTCCAACAGTGAGTTTACACACACACCGTAATCCAACAGTGAAGACTAAGGGCAAAATTGGAGCATCCATCCACTCATTATTCGGTTCAGCACCCACTCTGATGCACCTGGAAGCACTCACCCTATATGAGGGAGGTCGCAGCATTACGTTATCTGACAACCCGCTGCCAGGAGGTGGGAGGCTATTATGAATGTTGGCAGCTCCAGTGTACACTGTGACTAGTCCAGCAACACTGCACAGCTATAGGTTCCTTCCATGTCCCCAGATCAAATTTTTGATTTTCTTAATTTATTTTTTTTTTCTGGTGAAAGAGATACATAAATATTGAATGCCATGGATATTTATTCTGTAATTAAATATTGAGAAATATTCATGTGTGTCTATCTCTCTCTCTCATAGCTACACAGTGTGAATAGACAGGCCCCATCATTTTGAGGTAAATGTGTTCAAAAGTCAGAAAATCTGTAACTTTAAAGAACATCACTACCAAACACCATTAGTATTTATATGTGTACAACTGGTGGGAACTGTGATAGGTAACCATGTGCTGATTAGCCTTTTTAAGCTGGGCTCAAAAGTATCTAAAATTGTCACTACCGAAACAGTCATGATTGAAACATTTTTTTCTTGGTGTTAATCCATAAAATGTCATTTTTGTGTGTGTACAACTGCTCAAAACAGTGCTAACTAACCATGTTCTGATTAGCATCTTTGAGCCCGTAACATTCACAACCAAAACATCATCATTGTTTTAGTAGTGACAAAAGGGAACACGTAATCCTTTATTTGGGGGAAATGAACAAAATGTTAGTACAGTTATGCTATTTTTTCCTTTTTAGTAGTATGCAAGTTAAAATTCTGTAATGTGATGTGGTAGCGAAAACATGATTGCATTTGTCAGTTGACAAATAAGCGACTGATTCGGGAGGTGAACTAATCGGTCATGTTTTGGTCTAACATCAGTCATCAAATTATCGGTCATATCTATTTTCTTTGGCAGCATTATAATGCCTTCCTTATTCAGAGTATGTTCAAAAATTGCATATGTGGACATTTAAAAAATAAATAAATAAATAAAAAACACTCAAATTTATTAAAGACTTGGTTAATTTAGCTGAACAACCTTGTTCAGCTAAATGTGACGCTTTGTTAAAGTGACGAGCTACCGGAGACTTTATATCCTTTCTCCTAATGGAGCTCATGTTTAATAATACGCGTTCTGACCGATCTACTCGGTTTTCCCACATACTGTTTGTTACTCCCACACAGGGGCGGACTGTGACAAAAATTCAGCCCTGGCACTGTAGCCACACCAGCCCACATTACCACACCGACACAGCCCCACCCACAGACACGCACATTCACTACTTATTATTGGTGTACAGATGGTGAAATAATATAAGCAGTACCATATGTAATAGATATTTAAACATTTAATGTATGTGACTGGAACAAAAACAACCCGTTTATAACAAATTTATACATACAGTAAAAACTAAATAAAAAATAATCTGTGAATCTTGTAGAGTCTGTGTGCTGTCTGTTTATGCCGTTTGTCTGCTATTACTTATGATAGGAGTAACCTGTGAATGTGTATCACACACACCCTTACACACAAATGGACATGCAGCACTAGCAACACTTCAGCATACTTTTATTCACAATATTTGTGAATAAAAGTATGCTGAAGTGTTGCTAGTGCTGCATGTCCATTTGTGCGTAAAGGTGTGTGTGATACACATTCACAGGTTACTCCTATCATAAGGGTTAATTTATCGTTAATTAGAGCCACAGTGTTAAAAAGGCTCACATGAGCTTTTATTTTGAAGTGTTTCTGGCAATCAGCCAGTGATCTCATACTCATGTTGATTGTACATGGAAGTGTTTTAGTATCTTTATTTGTATAAGTTTTTCTGATTCCTTAATTTGTTTATTCTAATTTGTTGTAGACCACACACACACCAACCCACATGGATACCCCAAAGTGATTGTTAGCACTTGCATGCTCGGTACTTGGAAACTTTGTGGAAAGAATAAAGAATCAAAAGAATTCTGGATTGATTGCATCTCATTGTCTCTGACCAGACATCTGTGGTGAACTAGTCCCCCACTGGCAACCTGTAACGATGGTCGCCATGCTCAGAAAAACACACACATTTATATAAAAAAAAAAAAAAAAAAAAATTTTTTTTTTGGCAGGAATCGAACCCCAGCCTCCCGCGGCTCGGACCCGTGCCTTTACCACCAGCCTACGTGGTCACGTGGTTGAGACAGTCTCCAAATAGGTCAAATAGTGGAGAAAAAGAAAAAAGAAGAGGGAAAAAAATAAAATAAAAATTCAGTAATACAGTTTTGGGCGCCAGACAGGCTTTAATCCTGTCACAAATAAGCATGGCTTGAACCCAGGCTAGCATAAAATGACCATCCGTTACATATCCCAACAAAAACAAAACAACAAAACCAAAAGAAATGACAATGACACGTCTCAAGTTCAATGTTGCAGTTCAGATGAAAGATGAGGGTTTAATCCACGTGAAAAAATATACAAACATCAGTCCGCGTTCAGTCCTCCAAAAGACTGCGCCATAGATCCTGAAGATCCACGCCCACATTACACATAAAATAAAAAGAAATAAACACTCGTAAATACATTAAATATAAACAATGAACATTAAACAAAACGCTATTTACATAAATAGTTTGAAGATGGTCATGTGGATGTTGTTTGCATATGCGCGTGAAACTATACCTGATTGTGCGCGTGTGTGTGTGGGTGTGTGCGTCAAAAATAACCAGTCACTGTAGAGAGGTAAAACGTAGGCCACCATGCCAACGGAAGCTTCCTCCTTTCGGTCCTTATCCAACTACAGCAAGTTCGTGATCGTTGCAAACACATGCAAAGCCTGAGCTTCGTGCCCGCGATGGTCTTCAAACTCCACAGTGATAGGTTATTCGCATAGCAACAAGCACTCCGTCCCAAGGCAGGTAGGCCACACAGGTGCTCACGGCAATACACGAGTCTATGGCGCAGTACTTCCGGATGCGTCCAGCTCCCTTTTATCCGCCTCTGTCCTCTACTTCCGGTTCACGGGGTAGTTCCGAGTTAGAAAGTTTTATTTTATTTATTTTTTATTATTTATTATTTATTTATTTTTTTATATATATATATGTGCTAACCGTGAAAAGAAAATAAACAGTGGCACTGCCACACTCTCCCCCCCTGGAAAATTAAAGCAACCCAAGGTTGATTTAACAAAAATATAATAATATAACACAATATACTATTCCCCAAAAAATATGTAATACGTACAATTAGAAACCCAAAAATTCCTCATCTTCCCCCGAAGAGTCTTGGAAAAGCTTGTGTAATTTTTCTTTTTCCTGAAGCTCTAACTCCTCTGCAGTGGGATAACACATTTTTAGATTGCAGACATGGGCTGTACGGATGTCTTCTCCTGTATCTTCAAGGACTATTTTGTAGTTCAATGGACCTAGTTGCTGCAGAATACGGTAAGGGCCCTTCCACTTTGATGCTAATTTTGCAGTGAAATTTCGTTGTGCGCTGGATTGTGGGAAGTTGCGTAACCAGACTCTGTCTTTTTCTTTAAATGTCACTTCTCTTCTGTTCTTGTTGTAGTTCCTTAATTGCCTTTTCTTTGCTTTTTGACTGTTTTCTTTTGCTTGCAGTTGTAATTGGTGGAGGTGGTGAACTACATCATAAGCAGCAGCATCTGGTGTCAGAGTGTTATCCTGCAGGATTTTATCCATTGGACCTTGGAGCTTTCGGCCAAGCTGGAGCTCTGCTGGTGATAGTCCAGTGGTTTCATGTGTTGCGGAGTTTAGTGCGAAACGAAATTCAGGTAAGTAGAAGTCCCATTTTTTATGATTATCTTCTACATATGCAGTCATCATTTTTTTCAGGTTCCGGTTGACTCTTTCGGTGAGATTGGTTTGAGGATGATATGCGGTGGTGAGTTTTGGTGTGATGTTCCAGTTTTTACATAGTTCTTTGAAAACAGAAGAAATGAATTGTACACCTCGGTCAGAAATAAGAAAATCCGGTACACCCCACCGAGTTAGGATTTCTTTTCTGAAGATATTGGCAATGGTAAGAGCTGTAGCATTGCGCATAGGAAAAAGTTCAACCCAACGAGTGTAATAATCAATAAAGACAAGCAGGTACTCATTTAGATTAGTGCTTTTTGGTAGGGGTCCCATGATGTCAACACCTAACATCTGGTTTGGTCGTGTTGTGATGGTTTGTTGAATTTTCCCAGCTGGTTTTTGGTTATCGTACTGTGATTTTTGACAGGTGATGCAGGATTTTACATGATGCTTTATGTCCGTCCACATTCCTGGCCAGAAGGCAACATCATGTAATCTTTTGTAGGTTTTGAAGATTCCGCCATGACCGCTGAGCGGGCTGGAATGGTAATGTTGAATGAACAGGTTTCTGAGTTTTTGAGGAATGTAGACTTTGTAATGTACTTTGTCGTCTGTTTGACATGTCTTCAGGTAGAGTTTGTCATTGATTACTTCATACTGCTTTTCCAGGTCTTGGTTTTCCGCAAGTGCTTTTAGTAATTTGATTACCTCAGGATCTCTTTGTTGTTCTTCCCAAATGTTTACAACTGAGCAGGGTAGGTCTGTGTCTTTCTGACTTGTGCACAAGTTACAGCTGGGAAGTGGGAACATTCTGGAGAGTGCATCAGGTGCAACGTTGAGTTTTCCCTTTCGGTATTCAATAATGTAGTTGAATTTCTGTAATCTTAGGACCCATCTTAGTAATCGACTGGTGGTTTTGGTCGAGTTCATGACCCATTGCCAGGCAGAGTGGTCGGTCACAACTATAAATTGTTTAAGCTCCAAGTAGTGTTGCCATCTTTCTAGAGCCCAGACAACAGCTAAACATTCTTTCTCTGTTGCTGTGTAGTTGAGTTCTGCTCCTGTAAGTGTTCGGCTTGCATAAGCAATCACAACTTCCTCTCCTAGTTGTTTTCGCTGTGCAAGAATGGCACCCAATCCAGTGTCACTAGCGTCTGTATAGACGATAAAGGGGAGTTGAAAGTCAGGATGACCAAGAATGGGTGATGAAGTTAGACAGCCTTTAAGTTCCTCAAAGGCGTGTTGACATGTGGCTGTCCAGTGAAATTGATGTCCTTTCTTTTTCAGTGCATTGAGTGGTTCAGCGATACTCGAGAAGTTTGGTACAAAGCGGTGATACCATCCTGCCAGCCCAAGGAATCTCTGTACTTCCTTTAAGTTTGTGGGTACAGGGTATGATTGGATGGCCTGGATTTTGCTGGGATCTGCTGTGATACCCTTGACATTTACAATGTGTCCAAGAAAACTGATTTCCCGTAGGCAGAATTTACTTTTCTTCAAGTTAATGGTTAGTCCGGCAATTTGTAACTTATGAAACACAGCTTGAATGTCCTGATAATGTTGTGTGATGGAAGGTGAATAAATTATGATGTCGTCAATGTATACAAAACAAATTTTTCCTTTCAGCTCTCCCAGGACTCTCTCCATGAGTCTCTGGAACGTTGCGGGTGCATTCTTAAGCCCGAAAGGCATTACATTAAACTCATATATTCCTGCAGGTGTGATGAAGGCAGTTTTATCTTTACTGGTGGGATTCATTGTAACTTGCCAGTATCCACTGTTCAGGTCAATTGTGGTAAAAATAGCAGCTCCTGATAATGACTGTAATATTTCTGTGATATTGGGCAATGGGTAAGCATCGGTTTCTGTGACCAAGTTAAGTTTTCTGTAATCAACACAGAATCTGAGTTTGCCGTCTTTTTTAGGAACCAGAACAACCGGTGAGGCCCAACTGGAATGTGAGGGTTCGACGATTCCTTGGCTCAGCATTTCTTCCAGTTGTTCTTCCATGACACGCTGTTTAACAGGTGATAGGCGATAGGGTTTCTGTTTGATGGGTACTTGACAGGTTGTATAAATGTTATGTTGTAAAATGTTGGTCCGTCCCGGGGTGAGTGTACAAACTTGTGGATTATTGGTAAGAATCCAATGTAATGTCTGTTTTCCGTCTGGTGATAGGTGAGCCGAGTCCACAGCATTTCTGATTAATGTCAGATCATCAGGTGCTTCTAGAATCAGTAGAGGTGCAGGAGGGGGAACAGATGTCATCAGTGAGAACGTTGGTTTGGTGCATTTGGGTAATGAACCAATAATGGGTGGTCTGCTTGCATCTCCTGGTTGGAATGGATATTCTTCTGTGGGAGCAATTTTGAAGGAGTATTTTTGGTCAATGACATTGAGTTGTAATCCACTGAAGAATATGAAATCCAATCCTAATACTATAGCATAAGCTAGGGCATGAGTGGGAAGAACAGCAGCAGGTACGGTAAAGGTTTGGTTATGAAGGTTTATTTCCAGGTTGGCCCAGCCAAGTGGAACTTCAGCATTTCCGTTCGCTAGGTAGAGGGGTCCACGTGTCCAAGGTTGAAGTTCAGGGTGTACAGGAGTCAAACTTTTCCATAGAGACTCATGAATCAAGGTATAACTTGCTCCAGTGTCAACTATGGCTTTTCCTTGCCATAAGCCAAGGCTAAGAGGTACAATCAGTTGTTGTGGTATGCAGGTCAAGTTTCCTGAAGAACTGGCTCTGGGGGAACTTGTGGTATTGCTCTGTTTGGTGGTTAAATTTTTTGCAGGTATGGAAGATACTGCATTACTGGATGGCTTATGTGGATAATGAGTTCGTCGGTTTGCATGTGCCTGAGTTGACTGATGACTTGATTGAGTAGACTGACTTGGCTGATTGGAGGTTGTATAATGTGAGCAGTTACCTGGGTTGTGAAATTCTTTGCAGCGCCAACATTGGACAATAGGTGGGAGGTTTGGTGTTCTTTTGGGTGACATGGAACGGGGTTTGCTTGTAATTTTTGTTTCGCATTGTCGTTGCTGTTCGTGATCTTTTTCAAGTTGATGCCCAAGACGTACAATTTCATCCACAGTATTGACATGTCCACGGAGGTGACTGGCAAGGTATGGCTTGATATTTTTGAGTATCATTTTAACTATGTCTTTTTCATCTAGGTCAGATTTCCATCTCTTGCATAATGCACGGTAACTGAAAGCAAAGTCCCGAATGGTTTCTTTGTCTCCCTGTGTCCGTTTCCTTACACGTTCTGCTAATTCATCCTCATAGTCTTCAGCAAGGAATGCAGCCAGGAAAGCAGTTTGGAAGTCGGTCCAACTGTGAACTGTGCTTCTGGCTACCTCCCACCAGTCACGAGCAGTGCCTGATAGAACAGTTCTAAAAGTGGCTAAAATGTCTTCATCTGTAAGTGGGTGTAAAGCAAAGAAATCTTGGCAACGGGTAATGTAGAGTAATGGATCAGGGTCATCACTGGGTCTTCCAAAAGTGGGGAATGTTATTTTGATGTGGTCAGTTTTAACAACAGTTGCAGGTATGGGAGTTAATATAGGTTTGGGTACTGGAGTGGTTGCACCAGGGGTTATGTTGATGGAAGTAGTGATTTTTGCTTTCAAGTCAGCAATGTTTTTTTCCTGAATGTCATATGCGCTCTCCATTTTAGTCTGTACGTCACACAAGTTTGCAGCAAGTTTGTCTGTGCGTATAACCACCTGATTATTCTCTTTCAGCATTTCTTCATGGGTGTCCTGGAGGTGCTTATGAAGAGTGTGGATGTCCTGTTGAACTTCCAACTGTAACTGTCGAACAAGAAACTGCATGTGTGATGTTAAGGTACTTTCCACTATCTTCAATTCATCGGTAATGATCTGTTTAATGGCTATAATGGTTTTCTTCGTCTCACTCTCAATCTGTTGTTTCTGTGCAGATAAAGTGTTGGTTACAAGCTCCTTGATTTCCTCCAATTTAACAGCAATGACAGTAGTCTCCTGTTTATAATTAAATGTACTGGATCGTAATTCCTTGGTGAGTTCAGACACAGTCTTCTCATGTTTATTTATGCATTCATGTAGGGTTTCATAGTTTTCCTTAACTTGTGAAGTTAATTGTCCTATTTCTCTGCTAGGTGTCGGGAGAGTTCTTGGTAGATCATACTGTAATGCTGACAAAGAATGCGAGGGGGAAGATGGAAGTGCTGATGTCATGTCAAAGGATTGGCCTGAAGTACATAATTGCATCGGTATTGGTGTTATATTCCGCTGTTGTGTTGAATGACCCTGGGCTGGAAGGCTGCTATGCAATGGGGAGGATGGAAACTGCACATGAGGTCTAGGTTGTGTAGAACTACTGAGAAACGTTGGTGTGTGGCGAAAGGTAGAAATACCTGTTTGAGGAGCTTGGGGGTGCACAGGTGGCCAAAGAGGAGTGGCCAAATCCGGTACCTCTATGTCCAGCAGAGTGCTTTGTGGAGTGCTGGATTCTGCCATTGTGGAACTGTATGAGGTGTATTTGTAAAAGCACGAAGATAATAAATGGAAAATAATAATATGTGGTCTCTCAATAGTACGTGTGAATGTCAGTGTGTAATCTATAGGCAATCTTTAGCAATTCAAAATTCACCCTTCACAGTTCATTCAAACAATGTAAAGCAATTGCTTACAATAATTACCTATAGAACACTCAATTTAAAGCACACACACACAAAAAAAAAAGAAAGAAAATCACATAGATTCCCTTTTTCAATGTATACATCAACAAATCACAGTATCACCAGTCAAATCAATTGCAAATGTCCAAAATGTCCAAAACAAAAAAAAAATGTCAAAAGTGTCTTTTTTCCTCAGGTGCAACCCAATGCACACATAACCTCATTCAACATCAAAAAAAAAAAAAAAAAAATGTTCAAATGTTTTGGTTACGGCCCCACGTTGGGCGCCACTCTGTAACGATGGTCGCCATGCTCAGAAAAACACACACATTTATATAAAAAAAAAAAAAAAAAAAAAAAAAAAAATTTTTTTTTGGCGGGAATCGAACCCCAGCCTCCCGCGGCTCGGACCCGTGCCTTTACCACCAGCCTACGTGGTCACGTGGTTGAGACAGTCTCCAAATAGGTCAAATAGTGGAGAAAAAGAAAAAAGAAGAGGGAAAAAAATAAAATAAAAATTCAGTAATACAGTTTTGGGCGCCAGACAGGCTTTAATCCTGTCACAAATAAGCATGGCTTGAACCCAGGCTAGCATAAAATGACCATCCGTTACATATCCCAACAAAAACAAAACAACAAAAACAAAAGAAATGACAATGACACGTCTCAAGTTCAATGTTGCAGTTCAGATGAAAGATGAGGGTTTAATCCACGTGAAAAAATATACAAACATCAGTCCGCGTTCAGTCCTCCAAAAGACTGCGCCATAGATCCTGAAGATCCACGCCCACATTACACATAAAATAAAAAGAAATAAACACTCGTAAATACATTAAATATAAACAATGAACATTAAACAAAACGCTATTTACATAAATAGTTTGAAGATGGTCATGTGGATGTTGTTTGCATATGCGCGTGAAACTATACCTGATTGTGCGCGTGTGTGTGTGGGTGTGTGCGTCAAAAATAACCAGTCACTGTAGAGAGGTAAAACGTAGGCCACCATGCCAACGGAAGCTTCCTCCTTTCGGTCCTTATCCAACTACAGCAAGTTCGTGATCGTTGCAAACACATGCAAAGCCTGAGCTTCGTGCCCGCGATGGTCTTCAAACTCCACAGTGATAGGTTATTCGCATAGCAACAAGCACTCCGTCCCAAGGCAGGTAGGCCACACAGGTGCTCACGGCAATACACGAGTCTATGGCGCAGTACTTCCGGATGCGTCCAGCTCCCTTTTATCCGCCTCTGTCCTCTACTTCCGGTTCACGGGGTAGTTCCGAGTTAGAAAGTTTTATTTTATTTATTTTTTATTATTTATTATTTATTTATTTTTTTATATATATATATGTGCTAACCGTGAAAAGAAAATAAACAGTGGCACTGCCACAAACCCCTAACTGGTTTCTATATCAGTTTTCTATACACAGTATTAAGAAACTGTCAGCATTTGCGTCAGGGTGTGTCTCTCTCATTGCTGTCTTCCTACCTCCATGATACTTGACTCTGCTGCAGCAGCTGAGCTATCTGCACTGGGTCCAGAAACATTCTAGTTTTGAATAGATGAACACACGATTCAGTCAAGGGAGAACATAAGCAAGCCAATGTCTCATTTTACATTGTCTAACTATTGCATAGATATATTACACATCTGCTGATAATGACATTTTAAAATGTACGGGAGTACTAGGCTAAGCTTACAACTGTTAAACACAGTGTAGGTTACTGTCAAAAACTGTCAGAAGTAGCGTGAATGGCGTGAAAATTACTTAGTATATTTTAGTATAATGAATTAGAAGTATATTTTCTGTTTTCTTCTTACCTCCTCTACCGCGCTACTGTCCTCTGATGCAGCAGCGAATTTATACCTTTCGAGAATATTTCAGTTAATTTTATGCATTTGGCAGCGTCTGATTTTAGAGCCGTTTTTTTGCTTTCTCGGAGCTTTTCGGCACCGCCTTTCCTTTTTTTACGGTCCATCTCTGACAATTAGATTGTGTTGCACTTACTGTTTGACATTCTTGCCAGATTCTGATTACGTCCGCGTAGCTTCTGATTGGGTCGGCCCATCTCGAAACCAGCCGGCCATCGCCGATTGGGCCAAATGCTTAACATTTATTATTATTATTATTACTATCATCATCATCATCATCATCATAATATTCACATCTTGCAAGAGATAAAAGCTGCCTGCATGTAAAAACAATACATATTAAAAAAAAAATAAATAAATAAAAAAAACTGACCGGCCCACATTTAAAAAAATGGTCCGGCCCTTCTGGCATTTGCCAGAATTGCCAGATGGCCAATCCGCCCCTGCTCCCACATGTCAACAAATAAATTACATTAGTGGATAAACAAATGGTGAAAGTTCCGTGACAGATCGTAAGGTACCGCATTAGACAGTTCACCACTTGTTCATCCACTAATGTAATTTATTTGTTGACTTGTGGGTGTAACAAACAGTATGTGGGAAAAACGAGTAGATCGGTCAGACTCAGAACGTGTACGATCGGATGGATTTATACAATATATATTGTATTTTTTGGATATTGAGTTTTTTTCTATGTGGAGGTATTAAGGATTTTTACTATTAATATATGTATAAGGAAATACTTTTATGACATTGGATGTACATGTGGTGTGTTTTGTGACTGCGCGCATATTATGATGTCCATGGTAATACTGATTTAATGTGGTGCAGGTGTACGGCGATTCATGTGGCACTGAGAAACAGCTTTGTCTCGAAAACGTTTTGCACCTTTGCGCACTTATTGCACTTTTTTGCACGTATTTTTATGACCTCTGATGCAGCATTTAATAAAGATTTTTTGAAGAGGTATAAGCCTAATATACAGCCGTGTGCGGATCTTGATTGTTTGATTGGAATTAAATATGCAACATGGTGAAGTCAAGTAAAAATATAGGATACATGCTATGCTAAAAAAAAAAAATAAATAAAAATAAACAGTATACAGCTAATAACATGAAGTTCTGTATGTAGTACACTAGCATTCCATTGCAAAAAGCCAGTCATCACTCATTTACATTGTTAAGCCATTATTAAATGCATACAACCAATGACACAACTAAAATATTTATTGTGAGATCAGAAAGTCAGTAAGAAACCTATTTATTTTTAAAAAATATTCCAGTTCCCATCATTAAATGTTAAAAAGAAATGATAATGAAATTCTTCCATAAACATAAAAGTAACTTTTTACAGCAAATAAAAGATTTAATTGCACTGTTATTAAGTGAATGATAAGTGTTTTTCAGTTTAAACATCTAATATTCCTGTGCTCCTATTTCAGGAGCTAAAACGTTTAGACCAAACAAAACAAAACACAAAACCGTTAAGACAAGATGAAGTAGCTTCTGTAACAAAACAGCTGTTGCTTTTGTTCAAGAACAAAGCATCTTTCATTTAAGAGGGAAAATTCACCATGATGCATTCAAAGGCTCGATGTCGTAAGAGTAGTAGTTACATTCAAGTTTAACTTAAAACCAGTACTAGAAAAAGAATGTTTTCACCATGCCTGTCCTGGTAGGACGTATGAGACTTGAACTCATATCCTTCATTACACAGTAGTGCAGTATTCACCCAGCACAAATCAGTCTTTACAGCAGATGTCCTCCCCCACCGTTGGGAGGCTCAGAACGGTCACTAATGGGATTCTGTGACAGTGTTTAGCTGGAGGAATTGTTGCTGTCAGCAGACACATCATGTGATCAGGAACTACATCTCTGCCAGCTCTGCCTGCTTGTCATCCTCAGACTCCGGTTGGTTGTCATCATCACCGTTATAATTTGCCACATCATCCTCTACATCTTGACCAGCAGCTTGATTTTCATCTGTAAAACACACAGTCATTTGTAATTTTATTGCATACAAAAGTACCTCTGACATTAAATAATGCAGATAAACTCTCTGTGCTGTCAATTACCACAGAAAATAAATAAATAAATAAATAAATTAAAAAAAAAAAAAGAAATCACAACATTACATCATGATTATTTCTGAATGATACTGAAGAGCACCTTTAATCTTGGACAGCTGTTTTTCTATCTCGCCCTCATTGTCGTACATAATGGGATCTTCCTTCCCAATTGCGGCGTCTTCCACTTTCCTGTCCTCAGCTTTGACATCTTCCTCCTTCCCGACTCCCATCCCCATGTCATCTTCCTTTGGGTCTAAAATCTCATTTTCATCCATTACAGTATCTGCATGAAGACAGAAAATCAGTAATATGTGTGCGTTTGGTGCTTTAATGGCTGGATTTTCTCTGTTACCTTACCTACAGCCTTTGCAGCCTGTTCTTTAACATCCACAACTGCATCTGGAACTTCTTCATTGGCTGGTTTGTTCAGAGTCTCATCCTTATTGGTCGGTTTGGAGGTGGGGACGGGTAAGTCTTGTAAAATCACAGCATCTTAGAGGACCAAACAGAATACAAGAATACAACACATGGATGGACAAATAGTTTGAGATAAGATCAATAACATGCATTTAGAAAAAAATAAATAAATAAATAAATCATGTGGTTTGTTGAGAAAATCTTTGCAAGTACTCTTCTAGAAACCACAAAGAAGACTTAAACGGGCAACTGGTACCTTTCTCATCCTTTTCCACAACTATCTCATTGTTTTCGATGTGAGCATCGTTTTTAGGCTGTGAATGCACCTCTGGTTTGGCTTTTGGAGATTCTGCCACATTTTTATCTGAATGGTTTGCAGGGGGAACATCAGATTTGGCTTTTGAAACAGAGACTTTCTGTATGGAACCATCAGCCTTCTGTGAAGGACAGAGTTTGCGTCAGTGGAAATAGGGGAAAGAAACCAAAAAGACATAAAGGATCCACTTTAAGCCACTTTTTTTCGCATACCCATACCTGTGGAGCAACCTTTTCAGGTGTCTTTGGCTTTTCCAGTTGGGCAGCTGCAATTTTCACACTACATTCCTCTTTCATGGCCTCAATTTGTTTGTTACACTCAGTCCTGCACAATCCCATTACACATACAGCAATTATCATACTGATTAAGGACTATAGTGTGTTTTGTATTTTAGATTAGAGCATTTAAGATTTAACCTACATTGCACTGGTGGCTTTCTTACTGAATGTGTCCATGTTACTTTGACAGGACTTCAGCTCGCTCTGCATTTTATTAACATCCTCCATTAATGACTTCATACGAACTAGAAACAGAAAATCAACAGTCATGTGAAGGAAAGAGCAGGATATGGATCATAAAGCACATATAATAGGACAAATTAAAGTAGACACTTACTCTTCATTTCTTGCACTGTTTTGGCACTGGAGGAAATGTTGAGCTTAAGATTCTCCTATGACAGAGAAAAAACTTTTAGAACTAAAAACAGACACTCAGCATATCCAATATGACATTTTCAGGCATTAAAACCTAGTGACCTGCCCAACTAAAGAGCAATTTTGAGTATAATAGAAGACCTGCTTATACAGACGGCATTACAGCAATACCTAGTGAGCTGCTATGTAGTTTGTATGTAACATAATATTTTTAAAGAAGCAATAAAATAAGATGCAACTAATAATAAGAAACAACTAAAATGTCTTTTTTTATTTTAATTGTAACTGTTTATTATTCCTTTGAAGAACCAAGTTATGGAAAACCTGGATATATGAAGTAGTCTCATTTTGAAAGTGTGACTTTACTTTTTACTACACTACCAGTCAATAGTTTTTTAAAGATTTTTAATGTTTTTTTTTTTTTGTTTTTTTTTTTTAAAGAAGTCGCTTCTGATCTCCAAGCCTGCATTTATTTGATCCAAAGTACAGAGAAAACAGTACAATTTTGAAATATTTTTACTATTTAAAATAACCATTTTCTATTTGAATATATTTTAAAACGTAATTTATTCCTGTGATCAAAGCTGAATTTTTAGCATCATTACTCCAGTCACATGATCCTTCAGAAATCATTCTAATATTCTGATTTGCTGATTTGAGTACAGCTGAGTATTTTTTTTAGGTTTCTTTGATGAATAGAAAATTCAGAAGAACAGCATTTATCTGAAATAGAAATCTTTTGTAACTTTTTAAATGTCTTTATCACTTTTGATCATTTTAAAGCATTCTTGCTAAATAAAAAGTATTATTTCTATAATTTCTTTCCAAAAATAAAAAGACTCTAAAAAAAAAAAAAAATCAAAGTGACTCTAAGCTTTTGAATGGTATAGTGTATAATGTTACTAAAGTTTTTCGTTTCAGATAAATGCTGATCTTTGGATCTTTCTATTCAAAGAATTAAAAAAAAAAAAGGTACTCAACTGTTTTAAATCTTGATAATAATAATAATAATAATAATAATAAATGTTCTTGAACAGCAAATCAGCATATTAGAATGATTTCTGAAGGATCATGTGACACTGAAGACTGGAGCAATGATGCTGAAAATTTTGCTTTGATCACAGGAAGAAATTACATTTTAAAATATATTCAAATTTAAAGTAGTTTTTTAATAGTAAAAATATTTCATAATATTACTGCTTTTGCTGTATTTTGGATCAAATAAATGCAGAGATTTCTTAAAAAAAAAAAAAAAAAAAAAATCAGTAGTTATAAGCTATTTGCTAATATTTAATCTGGTAGAAAATAAATATTATTTATTTTATCTTTTTAACTCTAATTATTTTAGCTTTTATAATTTAAAAAAAAATGTACTAGAACTGAAAACTTGGAAATTCTAACTAGAGAAAAATAAAAAAAATAAAGAAACTAGAAATGCCCATAGAAAGACACAAAACTAGGGCTAGGGAACCTTCAAATCATGTACAATGGGGGTCTTGGAGTTCAGAACCAATGATACATATACAGATTTTTAGATGTGAAACCTTGTGAGCTTCCTACAGACAGCATTTTTGGGAAACATAGAGTACATGCCTATATAGATAGAATTAATGGGTATCAAATCCCACTGAGCTGCCTGTGTAGAGAGCATTTTCAGATATTTGAGCATACATGCCCACCTAGACAGCATTTGTTTGGCATTAATATCTACTGATGCTCACATTACATTTGTTACATAACCCCATAGCACCATCTAGTGTCACAGTTTTTACACTTTGAAGGATCTGTTAAAGGCAAAATATGCAATAGTAACAGCAAAGGTTATACAATTCTTTCAGTTGATTCATGAGATACAGGGAGAGTGGCTTTGTTGCGTCAGTTACATGTTACTCCACTCACAACTAATTAGTCCAGTTTTTGTTTGCAGTCTCTTATCCAACATAAAACCTGCTCCAGAACAGGTTAAGCCATTTAGCTTATGGCGATGAACACTGCTCAAACTAAACTTGCCTTACCTGAAATTAGCTTCATGTATAGGCCACTAATTTTAAAAGTGTGATTTTCAAAAATTGTGTAAAAAAAATCTTAATCCTTAAATGAACAATTCACCCAAAACGAAAATTCACCATTATTTACTCAATTTATTCAGTTGTGCCAAACTCAAATGAATTTCTTTCTTTTGTTGAACATACAAGAAGATATTTTAAAGATCCTCTTTTGTGTTCACCAGAAGAAAGAAACCACGACTGCATTTATTTGATTAACAATACAGTAAAAAAACAGTAATTTGTGAAATACAGGGTTCCTACACATTTTTAATTTCAAAATTCCATACTCTTCCACACCCACATTTCCAAACCTCTCAATAGATTTTCAGACCACATTTAACATGGTTCATAGAGCATTATTTTCAGCTTTTTATTTTCCCAGGGTTTTTTTCATCAATTTTCTTAAAGTAACAGCATACAGAGCCCCTAAAATAATAAAAAAAATAAAATAAGATAAAATAAATAAAAAGACCGACTTTTACATGCACACAAGAAACTTTTTTGTGTCCTCGAGAAACTATTCACATGCACATGTGATTTTCTGCATACTTACGGATTACAATTTCTAGTTTTATTTAACCTATTTCCTTCGTGCATCACTGCCATTTTACTATGAATAAAACGAGAGCATGGATGCACATGAATGAACAAAGATCTACTTGCTCAGAATTTGTCTTTTCCTATGGTACTACCTCTAATATCAAAGCTCAATGTCCAATTTAACACATCCTCTGTGGCGGCGGAAAAACCATGACACGAAATGGGCTGATGGCATAAAATCTCCCAATTTCAACGGCCTTTAAAAAAAGACTGGTACTGTAAAAAAAAAGTGTTTAAAATTTGTAGGGCTGTCAAATGATTAATCGCAATTATTCACATACACAATAAAAGTTTGAGTTTGTCTAACATATGTGTGTGTACTGTGTGTAATTATTATGCATGTATAAATACAAACATTCATGTATATATTAAAGAAATATTTACAAGTATATGGATTTTTATATCATTTATATTATACATAAATTAAAATATTTTGTACATAACATATTTCTCTTAAATACATACATTGGTTTGTGTGTATTTATATAAACATAATAATTACACATAATATACACAAATATATTAGGCAAGCTTTTATTTTGTATATGATTAATTGCGATTAATCATTTGACAGCCCTAAAAATTTGGCTTTCATTAGGTCAGTATGACATATTTTGATGGCACAATAGGTGGATCAGTATGCATTGTCCTATATGCGAAGTTTAATGGTTTCTTGTGCGCACATACAATGTCTGTATATTTTTTTATTTATGGCAAAGAAAATAGTGAGAAGAAACCCTACATTTTGCATTATGAAAAGTGCACCTTGAATTAATTCCATTGCATTTGACAATCGCTAAAGAATCACTAAACAGCTGCCATGAAACCTCACTTCTTGTATAACACATTTTCATTGAATTCTTAATTTTCTATTATAAAAAACTAAATATTTTTCCATACTCTGCTTTCATTTTTCCATACTTTTCCAGACCTGGAAAATACTTAAATCAAATTCCATACTTTTCCAAATCCCATAGGAGCCCTGGAAATATTATTACAATTCAAAATAAATGTTTCCAATCAATACATTTTTTTTTTTTTGCATCATTACTCCAGTCTTTGGTGTCACATTATCCTTTAGAAATCATTCTAATGATTTATTTAAACATCTCTCTATTTAATTATTTACTTTAAATACTGTGGGAACTGCGCTATTACTGTCTCTAAATTTTCACCTGAACTGCTGTGAGTTAGTGCAAGATGAGTGTTTTCATACTCTTTCGTGTTTCCAGATGTCGAGAGCCTCCTCCTGCTGTCTCTGGTGTGATTCCTCCATTAACTCCAGCTGCTCGGTTTGTCTGCGTGTCTCCTCCTCGGCCTTCAGCTTGCTCTGCTGCTCTCGGTCTCTGTCTGCAGCCAGCTGCCTCATGCGGCTCTCCATCTCCAATATCCTGCTCTGGAGAACAATACAAACAAATTACAGTTAACAGCCACTCACTCCACCACCTGCCACAGACTACAGTTAAACACAGCGTGTCAAACCTGCAGCTCGACGTTTCTCGAATTTGAGACCCAGTAGTTGAAGCCGAGCAGGAGGATGCAGGCGATGAGAGCCGCCACAAGCAGAGGCGGAGAGCGACCGCCACGTCGACCGTTCCCGAGTGCACCCATCATATCTCTATCCCACAAACACCATAAAAATGGGATTCTGAAAGATAGAAAGCATTGCGTTAGGCATGTAAATCTCACTGTAGCTTTCAAGAATATACAGTTTTCATCAGCATCATGTCAGGAAATCATGTCAAGTAAACTACTCATAATGTAGCAAACACAAGCATAATTTTATTTCAGAGACTTTCTGAATAGACTGACGAATATATTTCAGGAAATTCAATCATACTGTTATGTCATTTCACAGTAAACGTGTGCTTCAATTCTGCATCAACATAAGTTTTATTTGTTTAAGCAAAAAATTATTTCCATATGATGCAAATGTATGTTTGATCGCTGCACTGGTTTATGGCTAAATATTTTTATGTATTTATTTATTTTTTATAGCACCAATCCTAGAGTTTGTGGCTGTAATTGTTATTCCCTATTTTTTCCCTTTTATACTATTTCATTACCCTATAAAGCCTACTGTATTAAATTTTTACTAAACGATAAAAATGATCACAACATTGCTGAAAACCTGTTGTACACAATCTACTGCATGGCTTCTGTCATCTTTTTTTTTTTTTTTAACAAAAAGCCATTTTGTATAATTTTAATAAAGTTGTATAATTGTATAATTTTGTAAAAGTCATGAGATCATGGTTCACATGCCTTTTTACTGTTAAATCTTTAATGATGTTTATAAAGTAAACATAATATCAGCTTTTATAACGTAACATATATAATGGATATATTTCAATATGAATTGAAGCAATGTATGTTTGCCTAATTATGCATCTTTTTTTTTTTTTTTTTTTGGGAGTATCAAATATGATCTATCAGTCTTTTGAAGAACGTTGATCATTGTATTGCACTGTCCTATATGTTTTGGTTCCACAATAAAAACTACAGACCTTTGACCATAAAATTTTCAATATCATCTTACTAAGACATATTATCGAGAAATACAGAGTGACAACTGATATGCATTTTATGCAAGTAGTCAGTAGTCTACCATACTGTTATAAAGATCTCATTTTCATCTTACTTTTTGGTAATATATTTAACAACTGCACCAAATTTTCCATTTTTCTCAGTATGAGGCTCTGAATAAAGTTAAATTGTTTTTTCATCCTCGAGTATGGGCTCCACATTATATATAACTTAAAAATACAAAAAAATAAAATATAAAAACAAAATGTAATTATTTCCTCAAGGAACTTTCCTATTGTATTTTCGTATTGTTGTTTCCTGGGTGTGCCATTAAAACCTGCAGTTCGACTAACCAAACCACCTTAATTTACTCCACCTGCACTTTTCATTGACATGATCACTAAACAAATACAACAGAAAACAGCCACTGGGCTTGTACACAGGATGTAATGCAGGATCAAACTGAGGATTTTATTTAGATCATCTCAGTGTCATGTAGTAGTAACAGTGACTGTACTATTAATCATGTTCACCAGAGACTTACTGTGCCTTTCAAATGAAGAAAAATAAATGATTAAATACTGTACGAACGATCAAATGAAGGAGTATGAGAAAATATGAGTATATTACTAAAAACAAGCCACACGTGGTATAAACCTATGTAAAAGGAAAATGCATTCAGTACAAAACTGCTTTTGTTCTGGTAGCATGCTTGCTAATACAGCTACTGTTACTGTTATCGTCACACTATCCTCTTTATTTCAGATACATGTTTTATATTATGGTCAAATTGTTCTTACCTTTGTTAATTGTAACAGGTCTCGTCAGGGATATAGATCAAATATAAACATACCGATATGCGACAGAACCTTTCCGGGATGAAATCGCAGTAAACTGCAGCGTTTTAGCGTTTAACCCGCGCATGCGCACTTGTGGGATTTACTATTAAGGAAACGCTCGCTTCAACACCAAAAGTTGTTTTTGAGGTACTACAGGTGAATAGACATTTACTCCCCTTTTCTTCGACCTAAATGAAACTAAACATATTATTTTGACTTTTTCTCGTTTAAAATATGCAAATGAGCGAATTAGGTTGATAAAGGTGACATAAACACGATCATAAATATAACATTAAACTGTAAACTTCTGTATGGGTTTACTGAAAGCTGTTTTACATTTTCATTAGCCATATTTCGTTAATTTAACATGTCCATAGCGGGCCATGTTATGGGTTCTCATAACGTAAAAGTCAAAATATCAAACCAAATAATGGTATGCTATAAACTGCATTAATTTGTAAAATATGTAAATATTTGAAAAGTGTTACAACAGTTCCAAACTGACGTTTATTAAGTTCATTCTTTTGGTTAAAATTTCTAGATGAGATTGGTGTTAAAGACAGAAAACGGTGTATTTGGACTTTTGACTCACTTAATGACCCAATAATATCACACTGACCCAGTTAATGGCATACAGAGCTTCCCTTGGTGAACTTGCCTCAGACCTCAGTTCGTTGACAATGAAAATGCTTATAACAGACGTTGTTATAAGCAGAGTTGAAGAAAAGAAAAGAAAAGAAAAGAGAAACGTTATACATAGTTTCCTTGGTGTTAGTAGGAGGTCCTGTCTGTTTAAATTAACATAATTTTAACACCTAGATATTTAACGTCCAACTTGATGTCTAGGTTGTTAAAATTGGTATGAAAGCAACACTAAGAGTCTGGCCTTGCAAACCTAGAGTTATTCAAAAAAAAAAAGTGTGAACAAACCACACTGAGAAAAAAAAACAAAAAAAAAACAAGCAAACTGTTTTATATCCTTGTGACTGGTGAAAGTGTGTTTGTTATAGAAACACCTCCCAATCCTATAGAAGTTCACAATGTTAAGTAATGGGTCTATACTAGACGTTCATATACTTATTTTTTCTTTTTTTTCTTTTACTAGTTCTCACTGTATGTATGTTTCTTTTATTATTCTTATTTCCAGATTATATAATGTACAATTAATATATTGTTATACATTGTACAAATTCTATTAATTACAAAGGATTAAAAACCACAAGTCTTTTTACATTTTATTAAAAACATTTGTAACTTATTACATTATAGTCTAGACATCACTTTTTTTTATGAAACGTGGCATGAAATCATTATTCAAAAAGCAAACAGATGTACAGATCAGGTCAGTTCCTCCTCAGAATCGCTTCTTTGCATTTTCCTCCTGAAAAACAAATAAATATCAATATTAGCAATAAAGCTTAAAGTACAAAAAAAGTAGTAGAAAACCTGTATAGGTATAGGTCTATATTAGACACATTTGAGTCAACAGTGGCTGTGTAAGAGGGTGGTGTACACTGTAAAAAAAAAAAAATCCTGATAAATTTACAGTAAAATGATAGTGACAATATTTCTAATGCTACAGGATACCTATTACCAAAATTGCTTTTTAAAATGTATGGATAACCACCATGACAATACAGATGATATATTACAACAGAAAGCTACATGATGAATCAAAGTTCACAATAATGAAATAAACATTAAATAACAGAAAGCATAACAAAAAGCACCCAAATGTAGAAGAAGAAAGTAAAATATTTAAATCTGAACATATAATCATATGCTCTGTGTTATGCATTTGCCTAAGAAAGACGTTGTTTCACTATAAATTGCACAATTCATAGTGTTTACTTATAGAAACATCATAATTAATTGCACAGTAGAATTACATATAATTGCAATTTAAACCATTTACAGATTTTTTTTTAACCATATATAAAATTAGACATAAAATTAGACTTTAATTCAGTTTTGAATTTAAGGACGTAGAATGTATATCAGTATTATTTAACCATATAAAAAACAAACAAACAAAAAAACATATACCAAAAATAATCAGTATTTATATCTATAGAATTTTGTTGAATATAATTTCTATTCTACAATCTACATTAAGTCCGAGCTCAGTCTCTTCATTCTCCGCGAGGAATTCACTCTCTCACTAAACCATCCACAGATGCTGCTGGGAAAGCTTTGCTCAGTGGATCATCTACCAACTAGCGGTAACTAAATGGACACATGTTGAACTCCTCACCGAACTGCTGCTGGGGTGTTTTTCGGAAGGAGCTCTGAATCAATTAGCTAATTGATTAGCGAATTAGCGTCGTTCAACAATTTGCAGTCGACAAGTCAAGATACTGTGAAAAACTCATCACTATAGGTGTCTAAAGTTGAATAGTTTGTTGAATGTTTGTAAAAAATAACACCTTGAAGAGGAGGGCTTCCCCAGATAAGTCTTGGTTCCTCCCAAAGTTTCCTCCTCACCTACAGGGAGTTCTTCCCTGCCACTGTTGCCTTTGGCTTGCTCAGTGGGGTTTTGTAATGCACTCTTTTTGTTTATTTTGTTCAAGTGCTAATATAGTTTGAAACTGACGTGTTGCAGTCAAATGTCATAATTAAATTTCCCATAACAAGTGAGTTTGTTACGTTACTTTCCCTGTTGAATAGCGAACATATGACGACCTTGCAAAGGGCTTCAATGCAATATCATGGCTTCCACTAAAATAAAACGTAGTTCTGTGATAACAGCACCTCTGTGCATCTCCTGCTTAGGAGCTAAACATGCATCTTGTCCCATGTGTTGCAGAGATGAATTGGTTTCAGACCCAGTTCTGGGTTTCAGACCCTTCTCTCACACTCATGCCAAATGCAACAGTTTCTGGGAGCTCAAATCTGCTCTATGGGAGTAGATCTGTGTCAGATCAGAGTGCAATAGAAGTTCAGCTCTAAGCCCTTCCCACCACAGCACTTCTCATGTAGCACCAATTAAAAAAATAAACAGAAAAAAGTTGACATTACAATGAATTATTCAGAAAGCCTAATTCAACTTAAATAAGCAGTCCATGAAAAAGTGAAAGTGAAAAAAGGGAAAAGGTGCTTTTCTTATAAAATGTAAGCAATTGTTAATGCATGTTTACCACGTAATGTCATCTCTTATTAAATGTCCAAAAATGTAATTATGGGTCTGATTATGAAGCATACACTGTAAAAAATGATTTGATCAGTCATGGCAACTTATGTTTTCACATTACTTTAACTCATCAAAATAAGTTGATTATGTTTAATTATATAAGATTCTTTAAGTCAGTTTAGTATAAATTAAAGGAGAAGTCCACTTTCAAAACAAAGATTTACATATAAGGTACTCACCCCCTTGTCATCAAGACGTTCATGTCTTTCTTTCTTCAGTTGTAAAGAAATTATGTTTTTTGAGGAAAACATTTCAGCAACACATACAATTTACAATTTAAATACTTTTTTAATGTCAAACGCTTGTCTTGTCTTGCTTTGTTTGAGATTAAAAAGTATTTAAATTGTATTTTTTTTTAATGAAAATAACCGATCATCTCGCTAGATAAGACCCTTCTTCCTCTGCTGGGATTGTTTACAACTGCATTTGGGATCGTTTGAAGCCACATTTAAACTACATTTTGGAAGTTCAAAATCGGGGCACCATATCAGTCCATTATATGGAGAAAAATGCTGAAATGTTTTCCTCAAAAAACAATTTCTTTACGACTAAAGAAAGAAAGACACAAACATAGCCTAATGGTTGGGGAGTCGGGCTTGTAACCGAAAGGTTGCGGGTTCGAGTCCCAGGTCCGGCAGGGATTGAAGGTGGAGGGAGTGAATAACCAGCGCTCTCTCCACCCTCAATACCACGATTGAGGTGAGTCCCTTGAGCAAGGCACCGTTCCCCCAACTGCTCCCTGGGCGCCGCAGCGATAGCAATATGGCTGCCCACTGCTCCGGGTGTGTGTTCATGGTGTGTGTGTGCGTGTTTGATCACTTCTCACTACTGTGTGTGTGCACTTGGATGGGTTAAATGCAGAGCACAAATTCTGAGTATGGGTCACTATACTTGGCCACACGTCACGTCCTTTCCTTTCCTTTCCTTCCTTTCCTATGAGTACATTATATTTGAATCTTTGTTTTGGAAGTGGACCTCTCCTTTAAGATCCTTTAAGGTGAAATGACCAAGTTGATTATACTTAGAAATTAAACCAGCAGCTGAATGTTTTTAAGTTAAAAAAGGTGAAATAGTTTTACATTTATCTGTAAATATTGTTTACATTTATCTTTAAGTTCTCTGAAATGAATGTGATGGAAATTCTGTGATTTATTTTTCATTAAAAATATGTCTAAATAAAGCATATTAGAGAATGAAGAAGCAAAGTCATTTAAAATTAAATATTTAGAATAAAATGAGAACAAATTAACTTGTGATGGACTAATGAGATTCTCTAGGTGGGTGTGTGTTGTGCATATTCGTGTCACTGCAATGCAAAATCACCCACATGAATGACATGAATTTTGCACAACACTACTGTGTAAAACTTACACAGTTCAAGTTCCCTAAACAAACATTAAGCCTTGTCCTACAGTAGAATCACTTGTGTAATCCAGCAAGAGGCTTAATCCATGTCTGGAAAACCTGCCAGTAAGGTCTCAGGCAGCTCTGCAGCTTTGTTTTTACCTTCACAACTTTGCTGAGCTCAGCCAGAGCTTGGTCATAGCGGGCCTCCATGCTTTTAAAAGCCTCTGGTTGCACAAAGTGCCTCTGTATGCCAGGACTGCCAGCATCTCTCACCATCTGCAGGAAATTCTTCTCCTGATAGATAAGTAAAGACATGTAAGGTAATTATAAAGCATAACTATTGTGACAATCAGCCACTAGATCATGTGCTCTATCTCAAACAATCACAGTCACACAAAGTGATTTAACGATGTATATAATACATGTGTACTGAATAAAATGCACTAAATGGTAATTGATTGAAACAACAACTCACAAACAACTAAATCACAAATGTTAATTTAAATTCCAGTTATGATGAAAATCTGACCTGCACTTGTAAAAGGAAAGTGAATGCCGACCCAGCTTTCCCTGCTCTTGCTGTTCTCCCCACCCTGCAAATGAAAACATTCATCAAATATACACTGATGATGGTTAAGAAATTCATAATTCCCACATGGGTTTCTGTTGTATTATGCTGACTTGCCTGTGAATGTATGTTCGGATGTACTGAGGAGCATCATAATTAATGACACATTTCACACCGTTGATATCAATGCCTCTAGCAGCAGCATCAGTGCTTATCAACCTGACATGTAGAAAATATTAACAATATTTCATTACATACACTATATATATATATATATATATATATATATATATATATATATATATATATATATATATATATATATAGGATGCTTTCAAATTTTGTGAATCCTATTTCATAATTACATGGTTCGTACAGATACTGTAAAATGAAATTCCAGGACCTTCAAGGACTTTAAGCATTACTATTTTGTTTTTTTAAGGATTTCAATCAAAGATCTCACTTATCAAACAATGTCTTCTCTTTCAAATTAAAACCACAGTAAATTTTCGTAAGGGATTTATAACTGTATTGCCGTAATGGTTTGATGTTTTCTACTGTTTAATAAAAAGAAAAAAAAAAAAATATATATATATATATATATTTTTTTTTTTTTTTTTTGTTCTTTTTGGAGCGGTTTTGTGAAAAAAAAAAACAAAACAAAACAAAAAAAATTATATATATATATATATATATACACACACACACATATATATTTCCACAAATGATTCGCAATACACATTCTGAAGTCCCGAACTGAATCAAATGATTCACAAACCTGCACCAGTCTCGATCTAAATCAAATGATTCGCAAACCCGCTCTAAGTTTCGGTCTGAATCAAATGATTCATGATCTGAAGTGCCGATTTGAATCAAATGATTCACAATACGCAATCCAATTGGAGCGCTTCGAAACTGTGAATGTTTTAAAAATCGTTACAAGCAATGTTGAAATTCATAAATGATTGACTATTTTAATTTAGTTAGTTTTTTTTTTTTTTTAGCGCATCATTTTTCTAGTGAATCGCTTGAAATGAATGATCAAAGGAGCAGTCAACTGGAGCGGTTCCAGCATAAATGACTCACTCAATTGATTCGGTTCATCTGTTTCTCTTTTCGCATCTTCATTGTCAGTACAACTACTGGCTTAGCTCGCTAGTTTTTTTTTTTTTTTTAGTAATTTTATTAACTAAAATAAGCAAACAAAAAGTATTTTGTTTTTTGAATTGCGTGAATTTTGCGTGAAAAGATATTAAAGATATACAAACGCTTAATTCATAGATTCATTGTCTTTTAATACCTCAAGCACTCTCAAGTACCTCTTCAGGAATTTTGCTATTTTCAAGGGTTTTTCAAGCCTTAAATTCAAGAACTCAAATTCAAGTACTTCAAGCACTTTAAGCACCTTGTACGAACCTGTAATTATTGTTTTTCCAGCCTTGCATGGTGTTATGACAGCAGTACATTAGTATAAATCTTGTTGGGTTTGGTTATTCCTGAAAAACCCGAAGTGAATGCTGAAGGCATACATACAATGGGATCTTCCCTTGCTCAAAGTCCTTCAGTGTTTTTTGTCGTTCGCCTGGGCTCAGTTTGGAGGAAAACTCAGCCACCTCCACACCGCCAAACAGCTTGACAAGCAAATACAGTCTGAGAGACAGACAAAACAATTAGACCGATAAAAACAAAAACACAGTAATAAACATTTAATTTATCACTTAAATTATATGCACATATTTTGTGTACACCGCCTTGCACTGTGCTCTGTCTACACAGTTATTTTTCTTAGGTGTATTTTTCTTAGACATCCCTTTGCATCCTTGTAAATTATTCATGATTATATTAAAATTCAATATCTTAGGGCTTTAGACTATTAAAATGACTAAGGAACCAAAAACAAAAAAAGACATAGGAGCCATATTTAGTCACCAAATTGCAGAATTGCATTCAGAGGAACTTTCTTTCATTTTCATGTTTTTGCAACAAAGTTTATATAATTAAATGTAAAAAACCTGAATAAATACAATTAGTACTTGATATCCATACTGCACCAGATTCAAATCTCAAAATACATATTTAAGGATCCGTTTTCCACTTATTTTTTACTAAATCATGTGACACTGAAGACTGCAGTAATGACGCTGAAAATTCAGCTTTGATCACAGGAATAAATTACATTTTAAAATGCATGTAATAATATTTAAAATATAAAAATAAAATCTTTTAAAATTAAATATATAATAAATATTCCAATAAATATGTAATAACATTTTATTTTGTAAACGTTTCAATTGTAATAATACTTCACAATATTATTGTATTTACTGTATGCAGCCTTGGTGAAAATATGTGACCCTGGACCACAAAACCAGTCATAAGGGTTAATTTTTTGAAATTGAGATTTATACATCAACTGAAAGCTTAATAAATAAGCTTTTCATTGATGCATGTTAGGATAGGACAATATTTGGGCAAGGTACAACGATCTGAAAATCTGTAATCTGAGGATGCAAAAAATCAAAATACTGAGAAAAATCGTCTTTAAAGTTGTTCAAATGAAATTCTTAGCAATGAATATTACTGATAAAAAATTCTGTTTTGATATCATAATGATTTTTGACATTAAAAAAAAAAAATTGATAATTTTGACCCATAAAATGTATTTTTGCCTATTACTATTAAATATTTACTATTGTATATTTACTATTAAATATACCCGTGCTACTTATGACTGGTTTTGTGGTCCAGGGTCACATATAAGACTTATGTAAAAATGTAAATCATAATACAGCTGGCATATAATATATGGCATACTGCAGAACAAACAACAATACCCATCAACATATTAAACTAAAACAATTAATGAAATGTTATATAATATATGCCATGTAGAGATGTCCATGAACACTTTTAACTAATTACGTAAACATTGCAAAATTGATTCAAAAGGAGAGATTGAAAGAACTGATTTGTGAAAATTAATAGGTTTTCCAGTTCTATTGTAGTGGTAGTGGTAACTACATTTTAATTAATTGTTGCGTTTTCTTTAGTTTTAAAATTTCCAAATAAATAAGGCATTGCCTGGAGTCCTGGATCTAAATATACACAGTAGTGGTATATCTGCATTGTGCTGGAGCGTGGAAAAAAAAAAAAAAAAAAAAAGATTACCGGTGTGCTCCTTCTCTGGAGTTTGTGAAGCACAAAGCAGGACTGAACTTGAGCCGAAGCAGGAAGTGAAGGATGATGAGTGGTTTCTTGCTTAAGGTGCAGGGAACGTAATACTCCTGCGTAAGATATTGCAATATGTTAAAAGGTGTGCACAGAAGATCCGTTACCAGTTTAGATCATCTGGTGTCTGATTACAATGCTCAGGAAATGTTAAACTCACAGTGAGACCCTGAGGGAAGTTAAAAGTGTCCTGGCGTTGTGTGGTGGTCTCTGTACAGGTATGCGTGGAACTGAAGAGTCGAGGCTGGTGCAGATCCAACAGCTGTAGCTTCTCAGGGTTTTGGGTGAGAGTGGCAGAAAACAACAACTTCTGCAGAGGAATCTGTGGCGGAGACAAACTGACATACAAACAGACAGACATAAATACTGACTAGTGATGCAACAGTCACAGGTTCTTGTTTTGGAAGGTGAGCTAGAAGCTTTATCTAAGATTACTTTAAAGTTCAAAGGTGGGCACAAACACAATCAAACTGAGGGTCGTTGGGTTGGGTGATAAATCAGATGACATCCTACCTTGCCACTGTGATTGGTCCAGGCAGGACTCTCCTAAAGACAGACGTCTGTGTGTCACCTGTGCTTCTGTACACTGCTTTAGTCACCTGACTGAGCCACGACTGATGCATGCTGTCAATCATCCTGTCAGCCTCGTCAATAATCTGCAACATACACATCGTAAACCTGTCTTTACACTTTCTATACGGAAAATAGAAAGATAACATGTACATCTGACTTTACTGTCTTTTAATTCCTTTGTATTAATGCCTTTTCAATCTTAAAGGAACAGTTCACTCCAAATGAATAACAAATCCATCAAGGCCTTTAACCATTGCTTCTGGCCAAAATGTGACTCCATAATGCATAATAACACTTCCTCTAGTGAAAAAGTCCATCCCCTGTTGTCCAAAATCCACCAACTTATTTGTTTAGAATGGTTTCAGATTGTTATCACTGGCAAAAGTGCTTGGTCTGTACATATTTGTGACCATGGACCACAAAACCATTCATAAAGGTCAATTTTTTAAAACTGCGATTTATACGTCATCTGAAAGCTGAATAAAAAAGCTTTCCATTGATTGCTAGAATAGGACAATATTTGGCAGAGATAAAACTATTTGAAAATATGGAATCTGAGGATGCAAAAAAAAAATAATAATAATAAAATAAAATTGAGAAAATCGCCTTTAAAAATGTCTAAATGACGTTTTTAGCAATTTATATTACATATCAAAAATTAAGTTGTAATATATTTATGAAATATATTTAGGAAATTTAAAAAAATGGAACATGATCTTTACCTAATCCCCTAATGATCTTTGGAATAAAAGAAAAATCGATAATTATGACCCAAAATATGTATTTTTGGCTATTTCTACAAATATACCCATGCTACTTAAGACTGGTTTTGTTGTCCAGGGTCACATTTCTCCCCTGATTCAGACCAGATGACTTTTCCACTGGAGGAAGCAATTTGGACAGAGATATTTTAGCTGAAAGCAAGTTAATATCCTAAAGATGGATTTGTTTCTTACAAACATATTTTTTGCTTCACAAAGCAAAACGTAAGCTGTTTGGACTCTCATTCTGATGGCACCCATTCACTGCAGAGGACCCATTGGTGAGTAAATGATGTAATGCTAAATTTCTCTAAATCTGTTCCCATGAAGAAACAAACTCATCTACATCTTGGATGGTCTGAGGGTGGGTACATTAAGCAAATTTTTATTTTTGAGTTTTTAAATTAATTTTTCTAATGTTTTTAAATGAAGTCTCTTCTGCTCACAAAGGCTACTTTTATTGGATCAAAAATACATTAAAAACAGTATTATTGTGAGATCATTACAACTTAACTGATTTTTATTGTAATATATTTTAAAATGTAATTTAACCCTCTGATGCAAAGTCTTCAGTGTCACATGAACCTTCAGAAATCATTCTAATACGCTGATATTTGTGCAAAATGCAATAAATTTTTTGATGAGTAGAGTGTTCAAAACAACAAAATCTATCTGAAATATAAATCTTTCAACACAAACGTAATATCACAAACATCTTTACTATCACTTTTTATTAATTTAATGCATCTTTGTTGAATAAAATTAATTTCTTTCAAAATTCTTACTGATCCAAAACCATTGTACAGTGTAGATTACCTCAAAGCAAATAGAAATTAGGCCACAAAACTCCCATTTTGATTTACTGGGTTCACAGGCATAAATTAGTGCCCTACGAAATCCGTTTTATTTTTTTCCAAATTCCGTTGTATTTTTTTCCAAATTCCATTTAAATTTTCCTGGATTTCTTTTTCCTGGTTAAATTAAATTTTACTAATCAAAAAGCATGTCTAATTAATTAAAAAATGAAACTTAAACCATTTAACATCAGTTTATTAAAAGTTGTCAAAAATCAAAAATTAAATGCTTAGGGCCTTATGAAAAGTTTTATTTTTGCTTACCTTATGTTTTATTGTGTTCTAGCATGTCTAATTATTTGAATGCATAAAAACAAGTTTCCTTTATTCTTACAACAGCCTTGTGAAATGTTTATTTTTCTCAGAAATTCTGTGTTGAGTTGCATTTTTCTGGTTATAAAATGAAGGCATAAAGCATTAATTTCATTTATCATTTAATTAACGAAAATTAAACACATTTTATTTTTTTAGCAAATAAAGGGGATTCACTATTATTAAAACATTGAAGAAATATATGCTTATTCCTTAAAAATAAGGTTTTAATAATTTTTGTAATGTAGTAGTAATAGTAGTAGTAGTAGTGGTATTACATGCATTCTACTGAACAATATTAATGGAATTTCTGCTGCAACCTCTTCAACTTTTATTTTGATGGGTTGCTGTGAATATCTTTAAAATTCTGTGTGTATATGATATGACAATAGATTACTCAAATGTGATTCTCAGAGCAGTTCTGGAGATCATGTATTTATGTCCTCATTTAGTGAAACGACAGACGCTAATATCAGCGCAAGTGTCATGCGCTCTTCAGTACTAGTAGTAAACAAACTGCATGTCTGGCCATTCATTAACACAGAGACACACGGAATTCATATTTAAACAGTCATTTTGAGAATTAACCTACTTTTGATTAATTCATCCAAATTTTGACAAATTCCATGACATTCCACGTTAAACTGTAAATTCCGCTTTTAGGACTGGATTCCGAGATTCCGTGTTTTCCGTTTCGCAGAAATCATAGGGCCCTAATAAATATAACTGCAATTTTTGTCCTGTTTTTTTTGTTTGTTTGTTTGTTTACAGAAGCTCACTGAAGACATTGTTAAAGGTGTGCAATTGATTTGTAGTGATGCTCACCAGGAATCGTAGGTGTTGTAGACTGAAGCTGGGGTTTTTGTTGATGTGATCCACCAGTCGGCCTGGTGTGGCTACAATAATATCCGCCAAACTGTGGCTAACACCTCCTCTACACAAAGACACAATGTTTCAATTAAGAATATTTAAGTTCCTATTATAGTCCATCAAGTTCACATACACTGTTATCCTCCTTGTCCCATGAGCCTACAAACACACTCACCTGTTTTCAGAGAGCGTTGTTTGCTCTGCAGCAAATGGTTTTTGGCCTGTGATCATGACCACCTTTAGACTAGTGCCCTCCGTGTATGTGCTAAACACCTTTGACACCTTTGAGATTAAAATGAAGACTGAACAATAAATACTGATGGATAGACAGATAACTGGACATGTACAGTAGATAATTAAATAACAAACAATCATTTACCTGTTGTGCCAACTCCTTGGTGGGAAGTACAGCGAGTGCACGAACCTCACACACCACACGCTTGGACAACGCCTGCATTAATAAACATCTCATATAAATATATTTGTCTCTTATATTCAATGGGAAATGTTTCTTAAGCAGCAAATGAGCATATTAGAATGACTTCTGAAGTGATGATGCTGAAAACTCAGAAATATATTACATTTTAAAACATTAAAACAGAAAACTGTTATTTTAATATTGCACTAATATTTCACAATATTACTGTTTTTACTGTATTTTTAATGCAGCATCGGGAAGCATAAGAGACTGCTTTCAAAAACATTTTAAAAAATGCCATGAGCTGGATTCAACCTTTAATCAACCAAATTAACTCCACACCTCAATTTGTCAGAGCAAATATCCACTAGACAGTTCCAATATGAAGGTACATGCATGCAATTCATTGTTTGTACACGTACCTGTACAACAGGTATGACGAACGCCAATGTCTTTCCACTTCCTGTAGGTGCAGAAACACAGATGTCTCTGGGTCTGTAGCCACCCGGACCAACCAGCAGCCCAGAGCCCACACTCTCTAGAATGGCAGGGATGACCTCAGCCTGAACTGAAAACACAAGCATAAATGACGCTCTGCGACCTTCATATGCCTTCCTGTAGCTCAAAAAGAGGAGCATGGCACTAGCAACAACAAAGCCATGGGTTCTTGATAAAATGCAATGATGAAGTGAATGCAATCTGACTTGGTTTGGAAAAATGAGTCTGCTAAATACATAAATGTACACTGACAGAAAAAGTTAAAACTGACTTCCTGAGTGCTGATGTAAATTAGACCCTCCACTAATAGGGGTCAAGATTTGGTCTTTTATATCAAAATTTGGACTGTGTGATCATATTACTGCATTATGTTTAAAATGATGCCAATATTGCTCCCTTTTACCTGGAAAGAAGCTCTGTATGCCGTTAATTTCTAATTTCTTTAGCAGTGTGGGACAGATGCCTGGCACCTCACTGATGGGAATGAGGTTGTTCGTAATGTCTCTCTGAATGACATCAGGCTGCGCCAACCACTGAGGCAATACTCTTTTGACCTGCAATTGTGCAAAAAAACATTTTTATAGAAGACACAACACTTGGTATAGTTTAATTCAGAACTTCCCATTCTACCTTTTGAACTGCTTTCCCTTTGAAGCCACCCAGGATGTGGAAGCCGGACTGGGAAGAGCCGTTTTCTGCCTTTGCTTCCTGACTGATCTGAGGCTCCACGGATTCTTCAGTCTTCTTATTTTCCTCTCTGTCACTTTCACTGGTTTCTGTGATTTCTACAGACTTTTCATTAGTGGATTCCTTATCTCCTAAAAAATAAAACATTTCAGTAAAAACCACTTTCTACTAATTTCCCCTCAAAAAATGCTTAGTTAAAGGAGGTGACTGGCTTCCAAAAAGGGTTATTAGACCCAGATTTTTGTGATTTTTTTAATTTTTTTTTTTTTTTTTTTTTTTTTTTTTTTTTAGAAATAAATGTTAAATGAATATCAAATATGAAAATCATAATCAGTACCATTATAGTGGCACCACGTAGGCCTTTATTTCAATCACTCAATTATAAATTATTGTAATTACATGCATCTATGTACAGTTTTCAGAATTGGTAACAGGTTTTCAACTTTTCTCGCTAACTATTTCAATAAATCTACGTTTTCATAGATTTTCTTTTTTTATGTTTGAATTTCTTTTTTCTGTTATTTCAATTTTTATGGAAAGTTAAAGCCATAACAGGGCTGCACAATGAAATATTAAATATTATATTCTTTGCATTTATTTTAAAATGTCATATTCATAGTTTAAATTGTATGTACATTTTATGCCATATAAAAGTTTATCTAATGTCTCTAGTCATTCTCTTTCCATGGAACATGTGATTTATGCCTTTATTATTTAAAGAAATGTTATGAGATACAAACTTGTATCCTGTTTGCGATTAAAAATGCCAAAATTATTTGAATCCAACAAAATGTACAGCTTGTCTAGATCAATTTAAAAACAACCAAACATAGAGATTACCTGTTACATAACCTGTGCTCTCATTTTCAGTGGACAACGTTTTGCGTTTTTTCTTCTTTTTAGCTGAACTGGCAACTTCATCAGCAAGATCTGTTTTTCTCTCATTTTCACTCTTTTTCGTTTTACATGGCACTTCCTCTGTCTCTGGTTCTTCACGTTTTCTTTTCTTCTGATTTTTATCACCATCATCTTCATCAGGTGTGTTTGAAATGCTTTGCCGTTCTCTGGCTTTGACCTGCTCCTGTAGTTTAGCCAGTAAAGCTCTGGAGCGAGACTCTCTGCTGGATTTACTGTCCTCATCCTCAGCTAAATACCTGAAAACAACACAAAACACATAAATTCACATGGTGTCAAATGGGATGACAGGTTCAAACTAATAACATTAACTTTTTTTTAACCTGCAAATGAATGTTTAAGTGAAATTGTGTATTTTATGTACTTGGATTGTATTTCATTTTATGTGTATTTTTCATTCTTTTTGTAACCTTTTTGCAATTCACTTAAACAGCTATTGCGGTGTGACATTCATTTAAAACATAATGTTTCGTAAAGTCTCAAGTCGCATGTATAATAACTAACGTTACACAAAAAGTGTTTTTTAAGATGAAGGGTAATATGTCAGACTAAACAAAACTGTGATATAGTCTGCACTGGGTGAGAGCCATTACTTATGATTAAGCTGGAAAAATGATTTACTATAAGAAGAAGATCTATGAACTAAATATCCAGCGAGCACTATATTTTTAATGTAAATAATACATACCTATTTATCACAAACAGCGCCATTATAGTGACTCCTGGGCCGTGTCAGCACCACATAGACCTTTATTTCAATCACTAAATTATAAATTATTTCATGTATCTATGTACAATTTTCAGAAATGAAAATATAAACAACAGTGTAGAGTTCAGTTGACCATGTGGGTTCGTGAATGCTGTGTTGCAGTCGCGATCTGATGACGTAAGCGAGCGTCCTTGTTTGCTAGTGGCATAAAAACAAAGGCTGGAGGTCTAGACTTCTTTTTAATTGGTCATGTATATGTCAATATTTTTTATTATTATTTACAAATATAAATATAGGTATTGTCACGTGGAACATTAACTGAGAGGAATAGCCAAACTAAAGCAAGCGCCCCCTGGAGGAAGAACTTCTCTTTAGCAAAGGTTAATATAGCGCTTTTCCCGCCCGATTAGACCGCCAGATGGCAGTGTTTATTAATTTTCTTTGGTTTATTTCTTGTACCCACCTCTTCACAAACACAGAGCTAGACAGAGCAAATGACATTGTATTTTACAAGCGTATTTATCATCAAATCGAGTCGCACTGCTGAAAAACAAATCCAAGGCCTACACACACTATTACAGTAGTTATTCTATATTATTTTTTTATTTCAAATAAATAATTTAATAATTAAACAATATGATAATTTTATGAAATATATACAGTACTTGTCAGTTGTTTTCTCTCTTATACTCATCAAGAAAAAATATAGTAAAAACATACTGTGAAATATTTTTTAACATTTAAAATAACTTTTTTTTTTTTTTCTTTTTAGACTGTAGTTTAAAATGTATTCACTTGATGAAATGCTTAATTTTTATAATTAATTACCCCAGTCTTTAGTGCAACTTGATCTTTAAAAAAATCATTCTAATCCGTGGGGGGTAATTTGGTAATAATGGTCATTTTAGATGACCTTCCGGGCATATTTAATTAAAAAACCCTTGACATTTATTAACAACTTATTTCATATTTTCTCTAAACCAAGACAAGCACCTGCACAAACTTCAATTTCACCTAATGAAGGTAGTAGTAATTTATAAATAATTCTATACAGGCACTGAATACATTACAGATGATTGTTTGATCTGCCCCATTTCAATGGATTTTAAGTTTGCACAATGTTTAACTTCAAATACCACAATAAATGAAAAATAGTCCCAAATGTTTTTTTTTTTTTTTTATCTTTTTGTTGTTGTTGTTGTTGTTGTTGTTGTTTGTTAACATGTGAGTATTGTTTAGTAACATGAAATGTTATGAAACATGAAACAGTTGCTGCACCCCCCTTCATAGTATGAAAAATAAACGCTATTGTAGTCAGTGGGGACCAGAAATGTTGAGGAGAACAAAGAAATTCATACAGGTTTAGAGCAGCTTGAGGATGAGTACATGATGACAGTATTTTTATTTTTTGGTGAACTATCCCTTTAAAATCTCATCATATAATTACGATCTCATATAGCCTACTACTACACATGCTTTACTTTACACTACGTTCATTTTTAAGACACAAATGGCTGCGTTGATGAGGAGACGTAACTAAATTTGGCACGTAACTATGTGTATTTGAACGTTTAAGTGCAAGGCGCAAAAAGGAACTCAAGTTTAGTCAGGCGCTGTACGAGCAGGTGCGCGCTGAAATCATCTTAACGCGCGCATTTGCCAAAATTAATTCTGCCTTGTTGCTTAATGTCCTTGAACAGGTAAATTTGTTTTAAACCACAATGCTTAATATGCATTTAAATAAAAGGATTCGCCTACATCATGATATGCAAAACGATTTACATATTTTAACCAGGTTATCTCTCAACCCATGAACGAATATAGGCCTACGTTGTTCAAACACAAAAAGCAATGGGCTATACATCCAGCAAGTTTATAATTAGACTAATCTTAAATCTGTGGGAACAGTGACGTTGTGTTTTTATCTGCTCCATGTGTCTGGTCCACTTGGTATTCCACAACTTTCACACCATCATCAGCTTTAGTAAAATAACCTAGATGGGGATGACTAACTCATGTTTTCCCCTCTCCTCATTTTTTCAGATAGCCCCCTTTGTTTTTAGAAAAGCTGACATTTTTACTTATCGATGATAAATTCTATTGCGCACCATTTCCAGATTATGCCAGAACGGAGTGAAGTGATCGGCGCTACCAATGGCCAGTCAATCTACTCCACAGCCAATCACGGGCCCCCTCCTCGCTTGGGCCCCGGGGCTTCAGCCCCACCTAGCCCAGTGGTTAATGCGGCCTTGACTGTATGTGTTAAAATTATGTGTGAAAATTCAAAATCTGGGCGCACATCTATGGTCACGAACGCAGTGAATGTATTGTAAAAGGCATGAGTGCAAAAGAATCAGGCATTTTGTGGTGAGTTTTGGTGAGTGATCGTGAGTACTATCTTCCTTACTCTTCCCAGGTGAAACCCTGAAGACCAAAGAGCCGTGGAGGCAGAAGAAGACACAGGGTACACCCGTGCCTCCCAGGTACCAACAGGGAGCACCTGTGCCTGCCTATACCAAGAAGAGGGACCATGCCTCATCCGTGGTCCTTAACGATGCATTCAAGAAGGCTGAGTCTTCGCACTCAGTCTTTTTAGATGCGACAATGAAGACCACGGAGCACCAGAGGAAGGCAGAAGAAGCCTCAGGGAGCACCTGTGCTTGCTGGGTCTGAGAAGGCTGAAAGTGGGGACTCAGCATTCTCAAATAAAACACAGAAGACCACTAAGCAGGGGAGGCAACAGCAAGAGTGGAGGCAGAAGAAGCCTCAGGTAGTACCTGAGCCTGTCAGTTCCCAGCAGAGATTACCTGTGACCGCTGACTCCTAACGGAGAGGGAAGCTCAGGGTCCCTGACTATCTGAGGCAGCATCTTCTAAAGGCCGCCTCTGAACTGGGAGCACCTGTGCCTGCAAGGCACACAAGACACACCCATGTGCACCAAGTCTCTTCAAAGAGAAGCTGTGCCTGCCCCAAAGTTGCCAAAACCAAAGATCCCTGAGCAAATGAGGCAGAACCTGAAGCCTCAAGCCTCTTCTGTTCATGAAGCACCCATGTCCAACAAGACGCCAGAGAAGAAGAGGCTTAAAATCCCTGAGCCACTGAGCAAGGAGCTGCTCCAGTTGTCAGCTCGAGCCTCTTCTTTGAAGGGGGCACCAGTGCCCAACAAGACCCTAGAGAAGAAGAGGCTCGAGATACCTGAGCCACTGAGCAAAGAGCTGCTCCAGTTGTCGGCTCAAGCCTCTTCTCTGAAGGAAGCACCTCTGCCCCAAAAGAATCCCAGAGAGGCAAAAGCTCACAATAGCTGAGCCGGTGAAGCGGGAGTTGCTGCAGAAGAAGCCTCAAGCCTCTCCTGCACAGGGTGCTCCCATGGCTTCCAAGTCCCCACAGGGAGCAGGAGTGCTTGCTAGGTCTCCACTGGCAGAGGCAATGCCCACCGAGCCTCCGAAAGGAGCAGCAGTGCCCTCTGAAACCACAAAAACAAGAAAACGGAGCCTTGCTGAGCATCAGAGCATGTCTGCCTCTGACACACCCTCAAAAGTAACGCCTGTGCATTCTGGGACTCTACAGGGAGCACGTAAGACCAGAGGTTCCCCACAACAGGGAGCAAATCCCAGAATGACGGAGTAGCAGAGGCAGAAGTGGAGGGAGCTGTGAAGACAGCAGCAGAAACTGTGGAGGCAGCAGAAAGCATCAGTAAGTCCCTTCCATTTCCTGTTTTCAGATTTATTCTAAAAATTAAACACTGCCTTCACTTAAGCTACTATGCTGTCTAGGTTGATAAAATGATAGAAAGATATATCTTTAGATTTAAAAAGCACTCCTTAAATCTGCCCAGCATTGCATGACTATGTCTGTTCCTTCAGCAGGACAATGTAAATATCTGTGAGCCACCTCCACAAAAAAAGCTGGGTGTGGTAATCGACAAGGTGCCACTGAAGCCTAAAGAGGCAGAAACATCAAGCCCCTTAGCCCAGATCCCAGCTCACCCTGAAGATGGTTAGTCTCTTCAATCTCTCAGTTTTATTTGGACTTATTTAAAAACACTAAAGCTACTGTTTTCTGCATCCTTTATTTAAAACTGTGTATTAAATTTCAATATGTAAATTAATCTGAGTATCATATCCTTTTAAATTCATTAACCCCCCTCATGGCAGAAGCAATATGTCTTTAGATTTTCTCTGAGAATCACTCATTAAATCTGCTCAGTGTTTCATCCTAATGTCTCTTCCTTAAACAGGACTATGCAGGTGTGGGCCAGTGATCACCTCCAGAGAAAAAGGAGCACATGGGAAACAAAATCAAAGAGCAGCAGTTGGGACCAGGCGGCTTGAAGCATTTATGCAGCATATTTAATGGAATATTTGTAAATATTTAATATTTGTGTAAGTTGCGTTTGTATGGATTAATATGATTGTATGCATAATAATAATAATAATAATAATAATAATAATAATAATAATAATAATAATATATATATATATATATATATATATATATATATATATATATATACATATATAAACTGTGCATTCATTTACTTATTTTTCAAGGACAACACACACACACTAAGGCTACACTAAGGTAAATACTACATAATATCTTAATTTTATTAAGTTTATTCAATTTTACATGCAAATTTAGTAGGTCATCTTCACTGCAGATTTTTAGGGTTTCAGACAGTTACGGAGGTGTCTGTTGAACTGTACATATGAAAACATTGCATTTCTGGATGGTGCAGACAGAACACATTTTTGTTTATATATATATATATATATATATATATATATATATATATATATATATATATGGAGTGGTTGACATAAAGACAGTCACCATCTACTGGCGTAATGATGTAACCTGAAAAATGATGTAACAAAAATCCTCACGCAACCTGACAACCTATCTAGAATTTCTAATATGCTTAATTGCTTTATTAAAAAGTCAGCACAACAACACCTTTTAAACAGGTTTCATTTATTATTCCATACAGATTCTACACCAGTGAGCGTTTTGCATAACTCAAGTATTTCGAAAGACAAGTGCTTCCAGATTCATTCACAAGGCCACCAAACAATCATGGCTGTTTTGACATTAAACATAAAAAATATGAACAATCCCCAATCTCGCACTCATATAAAACACCTTTCTACAAAGAGCAATGTGGACACACACCTCAAATTCACCCCTTGTAATAGAAACTCTACCTCTTAACTTTTAATGTCAGTGGAAATGCACCCGTCTATTTTAACAGACGTACTGAAAAACTATGCATTAATGTGTTTAATGGGATCGGACAGAATTTGAGCATATCTTCATGTACATATACTGCACTTAATGTACTTATGTAGTGGATATTGTGACCAGCAAAGATAACAGCATCTTGGTACTACAGAGCTGCCTGTGTTTAAACATAATAAAGGTGTAGTGTGTGTTGATGACTATTGAATATTACATTGAATAGAATCTAAGTAAAATTATATTACAGTCATGTGCAATATAATCCAGCATCAATTGGATTTAATATGAGCCCAGCACTAAATGAGAAACATCATAAGATCATTTTAAACACTGAATCACTTTCATAAACACACTGTGTACTGATCCAGTGTTGCTTATACAATATTTAGAGCTCATGTCTGGCTGCTTTTCATTGGCTTTCATGCTAAACATGATTATCAGGGAAATACTCAACTGGAGCAAACTCTTAATGCATCAAAATGTAAGAGATCGTACGGATAATCTAAAAGAATTTTGAAAAAAAAAAAAAAAAAAAAAAAAAAAAAAAAAAAAAAAAAGGTAACTGTCATATATAATGCCAAAATTGCAATACATTCAGGTTTTTGCAGACTTAATTTCCAGCATTTTTTTTATTTTTTTTTTTCTGAAGGCAAAGTTTGACAACTGGATGATTTCCACATTCAGTTGTGCAAATATAACAAATACATATAGCTGTAATCATGAATATGACAGAAATAACTCGTCCGGGTCACATCGAAAGGAAAAAATAAAAACATATATTTCTTTAATTGAAAATGAAGATTATTTTAGGACCATTAAGAGTTTTTTATTGTGTAACACTATTTGTAATGAAAATTTAGCACATCTGCCATAACAAGAATGCAAAAACTCATTATTGTACAAAAAAATAACTTTATGATTTAATATAATTTGGTCAAATATACATGATAGTAGTATTCTTGTATTGAATTTATGCCTATTTTAATTTCAAAAAAATAATAAAAGTAAAGAAAATAACTATTACTGTGCATATGCTACAGTAATAAGAATCTGGAGGGAATACTGTGATGAAAATGTTACCATTTAAAAAAAATCTTAATGGTGCTTAAAACCTGTTTTCTTTTACATTTGGGGTGAAATGTGACCTAGACATTTCTTCATGAAGACAAATAATTATTTTAAAATGTAAAGGTATTTTAACAGCTCTTTTTGTGTGTGTTTTGGGAGACAAACTCATCAATATATTTTATTACCAATAGTCAGACAGAATTTTTCCGTTTTTTTTTAAACATTATTATTATTATTATGATGTGTGACTCCGCCAGATCTGAGCTATAAAAAACTGCCTGGTATACCATGATAGTAGAAGTACGATCGGTAAACGGATAGACAGTAATACAAAAATTTCATAACAGTGGAAATAATTCTTCAAGCTCATGCTCAGAATTAAAAACGACCCAACCTTAAAAACAACACTTTCTATGGACGTTGTACATACACAGGACAGAAATGAAGCTTGACAGCATAAGAATGATCTGAGGTAGCAAAAGACGTCACACAATCAAACGCTGACCCAGAGATAGACAGCCAGAGGCCATAAATGTGCTTCGTTCTTGAATAAATTACACTCAGTATACAGCATTGCATTATGTTAAGCTCAGATCTTTTAGGGGACACGGTGCGGTTTCGCAGACGCCGCTTTCTCAGCGTTTATCGAGACGGCCTTTAAGATGGAAGGGCGCTGAGACAAACGGGTCAGCGGAAGTCACATCAGACGTCAGACTGTGAAGATGCTCACCGCTCGGTCTCTGTTCAGGGTCTGTGTTTACAGGTCCTTCGTAGTGTCTGGAATACTTAGAAAGTGCCTGGGGTCGAAAGGGCAAAGGGGTCACTTGGCCAAGGATGCTCTGGTCAAGGGAAGAACCTGGATGGGGGTGTAAAAATCCTGACTGTGCCGCCGGATTGGTGTATACCTTTCCAGAAGCTTCCTTCTTCCTCCCAAAGGGCGCTTGGAGGAAAATATCCAGCTGTTGAGCCTGTGCTGGCAGACGAGGAAACGGTGCATTGGCGAATACATCTCCATCGCCGTCTACGTCTTGTCCGATTCGAAATGGAGCTTTGGAAAAGACGTCGAAGCTTGGATCCGTGCCTGCATGTTGGGCCTGTGACACCAGCTGTGGTGAGTCGTTCTCAGAAACAAGCGAGGACTGGTTTTCAACTGCTCCCACGGATTGGGAAGACATCTGGAGGTTTCTGGCAGATGCTGGACTTTGGTCGTCATCGTCATCTGAGTCTTGAAGTAACGGTCTGGAGCCACTGCAATCCAGACTTGGAGTTTCTTCGCCACTCACCTGTGACCCTCCTCCTTCTTTTTCTCCGTCGTCTTCATCGCTGGAATGAACACAGCCCTCCTCCACAGGGTTCTCCAGGTCACCTCCCTCCAAAAGTGAACCATATCCATCACTCTTGCTTCTGGCTTCTGCAAAACAGAATACCGTAGAAAGGAAATTGATAGTTAGTGACATTTTCGCCAATACGTTACAGTATGAATTCAATAGTAGGAGGATTATTGTGACCAAAATGTTTTCAAAACCAAAAATTGTCTTTCTATAAACTACAGAATAAAACAAAAAGTTGAAATAACCAAAATCACTCTATTGTTGCAGCCTGTATCGGGACAATTGTTGCAATTGTTGGTATACCCAAAAATGAATATTCTGTCGCCATTTACCCGTGTGACTTTTTTTTACTCCTGCTGAACACAAGGAGGCATTATGAATTCCTTATGAATTTAATTTTTTTTTCTGCAAAAATTATAATAAATGCAAACTGCATTCAAGTATCAAAAACAAAGCACGTTTACTGAAGCTATACAGCCTCTGTGCAATTCAAATCGTTATTCCCTGAAAATCTGGACATGTAACATGGATACTAGTGGGAAATCAAGTTCACGAGAGAAGTAGAGAAGTCAAACACCCTTTTGATTCATATCTTTTCAATTGGCTGGCCCAGTTCTACAAATTGGTCTGAATGAAATATTCACAAATCAGACTGATCTGGTTCTTGAGTTCCTTTCCCTGACTTCAAAAGTTGAGTCCATTGGAGAGGAAAATGACTATTTACTTTCTTTATCATGAAGAAGCCATCATATGACTTCAGAATATAGCTATGAATCATTTTTATGGTGCTTTTGTGTTTCTAAATATTTCTCCTGTTGTGTCCCACAGATGGAAGCACATCAGACAGGTTTGGATCAATATTATGGCATGAAATAATGATAGAATTTTAATTTTTGGGTGAACTATCCTTTAAGATGAACATCTGTAGGTTCAAGAGTGTACAAGTGGCATGCGAAAGTTTGGAAACCCCTTGCAAAATCTGTGAAAATGTGAATAATTTTAACAAAATAAGAGAGATCATACAAAATGCATGTTATTTTTTATTTAGTACTGTGCCGAGTAAGATATTTTACATAAAAGATGTTTACATATAGTGTTTACATATAACCTCTTTTAAACGTTTGGGATCCCTTGGTTCTTAATACTGTGTGTGGTTACCTGGATGATCTAAGACTGTTTAGTTTTTTTTTTTTGTGATGGTTGTTCGTGAGTCCCTTGTTTGTTCTGAACAGGTAGACTGAGCACTGTTCCTCAGAAAAATCCTCCAGGTCCTACAGATTCTTCAGTTTTCCAGCATCTTTTGCATATTTGAACCCTTTACAGCAGTGACTGTATGGTTTTGAGATCCATCTTTTCACACTGAGGACAATTGAGGGACTCAAACTCAACTATTAAAAAAGGTTCAAACATTCACTGATACTCCAGAAGGAAAAACGACGCATTAAGAGCCGGGGGTAAAACTTTTTGTCTTTAAAAATCAAGGTATTGTACTTATTTTGTCTCATTTCGGCTTTCATAGAGCAGTACTAAATGGGAAAAAAAAAATATATATATATATAATTCAACAAAATAAGAAAAATTTGGATATCTTCATCCTGTTCAAAAGTTTTTACCCCCGGCTCTTAATGCATCCCTGTTTCCTTCTGGAGCATCAGTGAATGTTTGAACCTTTTTTGAGTCCCTCAGTTGTCCTCAGTGTGAAAAGATGGATCTCAAAATCATACAGTCATTGCAGGAAAGGGTTCAAATATGCAAAAGATGCTGGAAAACTGAAGAATCTGCAGGACCTGGAGGATTTTTCTGAAGAACAGTGCTCCGTTTACCTGTTCACAACAAACAAGGGACTCAACTATCACAAAACAACAACAACAACAACAAAAACAGCTGTAGATCATCCAGATCAACCAAACATTTGAAGGGGGTAATTTAAATAATTTCAGCTTTTTTTTTGTCTTGTGGACTATATGTAAACATCTTTTATGTAAAATATCTTACTCAGGACAGTACTAAATAAAAAATAACATGCATTTTATATGAACCCTTATTTTGTTTAAATTATTCACATTTTCACAGATTCTGCAAGGGGTTCCCAAACTTTCGCATGCCACTGTAAAAGGGATAGTCCACTCAGAAATGAGTCTGTCATCATCTACTGATCCTTATGCTGTTTCAAACCTGTATGATTTTCTTTGGCGGAAGACAAAAGAAGATAATTTGGAGAATGTTGGTAACCAAACAGTTCTGGTCAGCATTGACTTCCATTTGAATGGAAAAAAGACATTTCTTAGAATGTTCTACAGAAGAAAAAGTCATACAGGTTTGGAACATGAGAGTCAGTAAATGACAGAATTTTCATTTTTTTTGGGCAAACAAGTGAATAAAATGGGGAAAAGACAAATGATTAAGCACTCCATCACACAAGATGGCTACACAATGAAGCACTAGAGCAATACAGCACAAATAAAGCACATTCTACTACAGTATAATCCACAGAAATACAGTACTATGACTAATACCACGAACAGTCAACGTCTATGAGAGCTACCACTGACAAACACAAACCTTGTTTCCACAAACTGTCACTATTAGTCCTTCAATAAACCAAAAACATTTCTGAGAAATGTCAGACGTCTAATGGTTCATAAACAAATAAAGCTACTCTTTTTTTCTAAGGCTGTTAACATGAATTTTAATGTAATTAATATTAATAAATATACACTGTTGTACTTGTTTTTTGTTCTCCCTCTTCCATTTAGTTTGTTATTTTGTTTAGTAAGTTGTGCTAGCAATAGACAGCTGACCCTACTAAGCATTGAGAGCCATGGAAACAAGGAAATTACAGAAAACACAATGGCTGAACTGAGATCAGAGCAGAGATGTGATAAATCTTACCTTCAGGATGAAGGAAATGGTTGGCATTAAATTCAGGATTAATACAGCAGCGCACTAAGATTTAGTTAAAACAACAGTGCTGACATCCTAACACACTGCACAGATTATCTGTGTGTAAAATGTGCTTTTGTTCGCAAATATATACACAATAGCACTCATGAGGCAGGATGCAAAAACTATAGTAAAAATGCCAATACACCTAAAACTTGATCATCTATGCTATTGAATATGCATTGATTTAAAAAGAATTGGCCTGAAAATGGAAAAATGCAATTTCTTTCATCATTTATTCACCCTCATGTTGTTCCAAACCTGTATGACTGACTTTCTTCTGTGGAACATGAAAGGATATTCTGAGAAAAGTGTTATTTTTGTCCAGATGTCAATTGTCATCACAACCATCCTCAAAATATCTTGTTTTTTTTTTTTTTTAGAAATAAAATCATACAGGTTTGGAATGACATGAGGGGGAGGAAATGACAGAAATTTCATTTGTAGGAAACTGTAAATTTAGTAGCCTCATATTTTGAATGCATGCTTCTCATTAGAAGTCAGATAAAACTATATTTTGCTAAAAGCAATGTTGCTAAAAAGCAATGTTGTCAAACCCTGTACACTGTAAAAAACTATTTGTTGAGTCAACTTAAAATAATTTGTAACCTGGCTGCCTTAAAATTTTAAGTTCAGTCAACTCAAAAAAAGTTTATTCAAATTGAAATGTTAAATTATACTAAGTGACAACTTAGATATTTGAGTTAAATCAACTTAAAATTTTAAGGCAGCTGGGTTACTTACCCATCTGTTAAATTTAGCAAACACAAATATCTAAGTTGTTACTTAGTACAACTTAACATTTCAAGTTGACTGAACTTAAAATTTTTAAGGCAGCGGGGTAACAAATTATTTTAAGCTGACTCAACAAATTGTGTTTTTTATTTTTTACAGTGTAGTGACCCAAGTGGTAGTGTGCTGTGACATATCACATGACACAGTTAAATTTAAGAAATAAAAGAAAAAGAAAAGAAAACATGAAAAAGTGGTGTTATTTATGACCAGTGAACAAATGAACTCAGAATGAGACTATTTAATAAAACCCTCAAAAGCCCTCATTTAAATGAAAGGCAAAGCATCATCCATCCCAGCATGAACGCCTCTACTTGTGCATGATAAATTAAAAATCATTACCATTTTATTGCCCATCAGGCTCCTCTAAACGGTTAACACGTTATTAGTACAAGTCATTATGCAGGAGACTATTACATGTCAGTCAGCTGCGACAAAGTGCAATAAACACTACTGTTCAAAAAAATGTGGAGTATGTAAGATTTTGCATGTAAGAACATGCTTTTAAAAAAAAGTCTCTTATGCTCACTGAGGCTGCATTTATTTGTTAAAAAATACAGTAAAAACAGTAATATTGTGTAATTTTATTACAATTTTTAAAAAACTTCTTTGTATTTTAATGTTTAGAAATGTAATTTATTCCTGTGATGCAAAGCTGAATTTTCAGCATCACATGATCTTTTAGAAATCATTCTAATATGCTGATTTGATGCTCAAGAAACATTTCTTCTTATTATCAATGTTGAATCAACAGTTTAAACTATTTTTTTTTTCCAGAATTCTTCGATAAATAGACAATTCAACAGAACAGAATGTATTATTTTGAGCAGTAGTGTAATGCAAGTTAAGAGAAAATCTTCTCTAAAGGTGTTTGAAAGCAAAAATCAGCATGTAAGATGATGTTTAGTCACTGTATTAGAAATTGGCACATACAATTAGGAGACAACTATCTGTTCCAATCTACACTTTTATTTAATATCCTTCTTTTCAGAATTGTCATTGTCGCATAAAAACAGAACAAATTCTGCACTCAATTAACATGAGGAAAAACGATAAAACCATGGCATTCCAGTATAGATAAGACTGTTTTGTTGTCGTCATTATTTTCTCCTGACATGAGCTCTAATACACACTACAACACAAGATAGACGTCAGACTACTTAGCCACACCGCTAGGTGCATATCTAAGAGTAACATGAGCACTACAGTCAAATTGCATAGGTCAGCCACATTAAAACAAGCAAAGGGACTCCTTTAAAAATACTGATAATTAAGGATTTGATAACATTGAAAACTCAATCTCATGACAATTCATAACCATGAAACGGTGGCTAACTTGTATGAATTTGTACAATCTCAATCGTATGTCTTTGAACAATTTGCTTATGTCCCACTAATGGTTAAATTCAAGCTTACTTTTTTTTTTTTTTTTTTAATTACATTGTGCAAATTCATACAAAAACAGCAGTTCATAAAATAGTTATGTCTTCCTCATGAGATCAGGTTGAATATTTCATAACAATGTTCTACCGATGCAGCATTTGCACAAGCTTCGAACAAAACAATGACTCAAAATAAAACAATGCTCTTAGCATTTAACAAAAAAAAACATTCACGTTTACTCTATAAGCAGTTACATCTCAAAAGAAATGATTCTGTTTTATTACTGCTTCCACACATCTAATTAAGAAAAACCAAACGTCATACATATAGTACAGACAGACATATTTTCTTATATTGAGCTCTATATGGTTTTACATTGGATATGTGTTGGTAAATACGTCTTTGCAGAGATTCAGTGTCGACAACAGTTTTAGGATAATGATGATCAATATATGAAGGCGATATTTGACCATTTTGAGATATTTGGCATAAGCCGATAACTGTACCCGCTTAGCTTAATAAACAAAAACAAATAAATAAATAAAAATAAATAAATAAATAAAAATTAACTTGAATCATAATAAACTATTTCTGTTGTCAACTTTTTATTTTTGAGTGCATATGGAGTAAACTAAGTGTTTAATTTCAGAAATGTACAATATCGTATGTTTAATTTTGCCATTAGATTGTATTATAGGATTATAGGTATTAATATCAGCATTATATAAACCCTGCTTTCTAGAAATTTCATTTTGTCAATGAATTATATCATTTTCCATAACATTTCAAGTCATTTGTGATTATTGAAAAATTAACTCAACTATTAACTTGAGGCTATTAACTTGAATTAGATGAGAGCAAATGATCTATTCAGGAGTACGTTTTCCGCAAAACATCAGAATTTGCTGATTTACTACAACAGTGCAATGCATCGTTGGAGAAATGAACTAGCTAGTTGTAACTGTTTCCTAAAACAGCAGAAACCGTTTTGCTTCATTTGATGATTGATTCATGCTTTTAACCACAGGTCGAGAGCTGTAGTTCCAACCACACAAATTTGCATTGCTGTTTGTGAATATTTGTTCGAACTACAGTATGATTTCAGGAAACTCTACGTTGGTAACTAGGAACCATAGCTGGCTAATGATGCATTTGGGAAACACACTCCAGTTGTGAACCAGTTTGAACGCAAAAGAACTGATTCCATTGAACAATTTCAATTTCAACACTTACAAATCAGAATCAAAATTACTCAAAAATAGATGCAGTTGAGCGTAACTATTGGAAAAAATTATGCTCGTTGTTATATCCATGACTTTTCCAAGCCTGGAAAACACAATTTTAAACTTTCCAAAAATTCTGTATTGCCTGTTGAAAAACAGTTTGGTCGACTATTTATTTTCTGGCCGTAACACAAGAACGAATCATTGTTTGCTTTATTTGAATCTCTCATTTCTGGTAAATGTCACAAGGTAGACGCGACCTCAGGAGGAGCAGTCCGTCATAGGCTCAGTCTAAACACATTTACTCAAAGTTAACTTAGAAAACTTACAAACACATATCTGTTCTTAATTGAAATCTTAAGAGGTTAAGATTCAAAATAGAGGCTATTCGAGGAGGTAATGGATAAAAATAAATAATGCCTTTAAATGCTGCCTACAGGCACAGCTTGTGAGGTTGTGGAACATCTTATATTTATTTACATTTATCATTTCAAGCTTGATAGATGAAACACTGATTCTTTTCAAAACCGCTGATCTCTGATAGTCGCCATCTGTATATTCAAGTTTATCAAAAACAGCCTTCACATGAGAAACACACAGGCAGATTGTGACAAAAGAAAATCCAACGGACAGAACTTTGTGCTCTAACATACAGATAAATAATCTTATCACATTTATCTAGAGTATAATACACATTTATACAGATTCTCAGTTTGTACATTCGTCCTGTACAATCACAACCTAATTTACCCTTGATATACATTTTCTTTTCATATACATATTGCATTTACCCTTTATGTGTGTCTTTAAAGGGGACAATGCGTAACTGGATTGAAATTATAAATATTAATTGTCTGATAGAGCAAAAAGCGAAGAAAAAAGAAGCATGGGGTACAAATAAACAAATAAAAGTAGAAATGAATGAAGCAGAAGAGACAGAATGACTGAAAAAATAAATGATGGGATGAAAGAACATCACAGAGGAACAAAATTCAGGTGTTTTACAATAATAAATGCAGCAGTGTGACAAAGGGAAACACCTTGACAAGTGTTCATTTACAGCAGTTTTTATGTTTATCTTGATGTTGCATGGCTTCTTTGCAAAATCTAATAATGTGGATGGGAAAAGTTCACTCCCAGAGCAAAAATTTACAGATAATGTACTCTCTTTCTTAGGTCGTAAGAAATTATGTTTTTTGAGGAAAACAGTTCAGGATTTTTCTCCATATAGTGGACTTCAATGGTGCCCCGGAGTTTAAACTTCCAAAATGCAGCTTCAATGGGCTTTAAATGATCCCAGGCAAGGAAGAAGGGTCTTATCTAGCAAATGATTGGTTATTTTCTAAAAAAAAATGAAAATAAAAAATTAAAAAAAAGAATAATAAATAAAAAAGCAATTTATATACTTTTAATATCAAATCATCATCTTGTCTAGCTCTGCGATGCGCATGTGTACTGTGTAATCCGGGTCAATACAGTTAGGGTATGTAGAAAAACTCCCATCTCATTTTCTTCTCCAACTTCAAAATCATCCTACATCACTGTTTTATCTATTTTATTAAGAGTATTTGATCTTCTTTGCATGTTCACTTTGTAAACACTGTGTCAGTACTTCTGCAGCGATGTAGGCCGATTTTGAAGTTGGAGAAGAAAATGAGATGGGAGTTTTTAACCTACACTAACTGTATTGAACTGGATTACGCAGCGTACGCATGCACTTCGCAGTGCTAGACAAGACGAGCATTTGAGGTTAAAAAGTATATACATTGTCAATTTGTTTTTAGAAAATAACCGATCGTTTCACTACAGATAAGACAATTCTTTCTCAGCTAGGATCGTTTAGAGCCTTTTGAAGCTGCATTTAAACTGCTAATGTTCTCCTCAAAAAACGATTTCTTTACAACTGAAAAAAGAAAGACATGAACATCTTGAATGACAAGGGTGTGAGTAAATTATCTGTTAATTTTTGTTCTGGAAGTGGATTATCCTTTAACTTTACCACATTTAAGGGCCAAAATATACTCTACATAAGTATGTGAATGCTAACACTTCTAGCTATTCTCCATTTCTCTTTTAATGACACTTAATGGTAACTATCACCTTGTTGAGTACTAACGTGTCCCATTCAAAAGTTCAGGGTCAGTAAGAATTGACTGATTGATTGACTGATTGACTGAAAGGATTAATACTTTTATTCAGCAAGGACGCATTTAATTTATTAAAAATGACATCAAAGCCATTTGTAATGTTACAAAAGATTTCCATTTCTAATAAATTGTTCTTTAAATTGTACTTTTCATTCATCAAAATAATCCTAAAACACACACACAAATTAAATCAACTGAAGTCAACTGGTAATATGGGTAATTCTTATGTTCTTATATATTTCATACATATTCAAATAAAATTTCTAAAAATATTGATACATTTTTGAATCAAGCTAGTTTTGCGGTAGTATGTTTAATTTGGAATTTCAAAGATATCTAATTTATTTAACAAATTTTAGGTAAATATGCTAACAACATGGTAACTTGGTAATTAAAAAAAAACATCTTTGCACATTCACATGTTGCTAAAACATTAATAAACATATGCAATATATTTTAAGTTGAAAATCATTAAAGAAGGAATGTTTTATAAGCTTAAATTCCAAACTGACCTGGGAATGTAAAAAGTATATGCTGATTTTGAATGCTATGGGGGATGTTTTCAATATTGATAACAATAAATCGGTTTCTTGAACAGTGAATCATATTAGAATTAGGGCTGTCAAACGATTAATCGTGATTAATCGCATACAAAATAAAATGTGAGTTTGCCTAATATATATGTGTACTGTGTGCAATTATTATGTATATATAAATACAAACACATTCATGTATATATTTAAGAAATATTTACAAGTATATGTATTTATTATCATTTTTATAGAATTTATATTATACATAAATAACATATTTCTCTTAAATATATACATTAATTTGTGTTTACTTATATATACGTAATAACTGCACACAGTGCACACACATATATCAGGCAAACTCAAACCTTTATTTTGTATGCGATTAATCACGATTAATCGTTTGACAGCCCTAATTAGAATAATTTCTGATACTGAAGACTGAAGTAACGATGCTGAAAATTCAGATTTACCTTAAAAATATTTCATAATACTGCAATTTTTACTTTATTTTTTATCACACGAATGCAACCTTGTTGAACATTAGAGACTTCTTTCAAAAACATGTAAAAAATCTTACCAACCTCAAACTTTTAAATGGAAATGGAATATATCAAATTCCTTCCTGCAGTACTTGTTACTGAATATGTTTTATTTTGAAATGCTGATATGACTGAAGATATTATGACTTTCAAGTGGTCTTCAAAGAAGTATTATCAATTGAATTTTGACTTTTGGGTTAAAATCACCCCTAGCTGACATAAATCATCATTGGTACCCACGGTTTGACATCCTGAAGCATGAAGGATAAATCAATGATAGAGTGATGAGAATGTTTATGGATCAGCAGAAGAGAGACATACAGCAAATGTGAAAAGGAAACGAGGGTGGACAGGGTTTATGGGACTTAAGGTTGAGGTTTCTAAACTCTGGCTATATTTTTAAGAATTGCACGCTGCCTTCTTTCCTGTCTCTCTATTCATTTGCCTCTCTCTGTTTCCTCTACAAGTCGATGAGTTGGTCCACCAGCAGAAGGGAGCGTGCCAGCGAGGGCAGACTGGTCTCAGAACTGCCACTGTTGCTGCGAGAATGACCACCTAGAACATGCCGGAAAGAGGAAAAGAGAAAGTGTGAGGGAAAGAGAGAGAGAGAGAGAAAGGAAAGGAGGTGAGAAATGAGAAGTGTGAGGATGAAAAGAAGATGTTGACGGAGAATGAGCGAGGGATGAGGGGTGAGAAAAGAAAGGAGGAAAGAGAAAAAGCAAAAACCAGATGAATAGCAGGAAAGAGAAAGCATAAAACGCTAAAAGATAACAGAGCAGCATCAAAGTAAGAATTATGTGTGGGAATAGCAGAATATTTTAAAGAGGATGGCAGGAAAGAAAAAAAAAAAAGCCTCAAAAAGCTTCAAGTCTTGAGGTGAATTATGTCCGCCGTAATGCTATATTAAGGTAAATGTTTACATTTTTAATATATAATTTATATCATTCATCCCAAAATCAATAAAAAAAGGATGAAAGAAAAAAACAACAACAGTAATTATATTTTGCATAAAGAAATTTACTAAAATTCAAGCCAATTTTATTTTATATTTTTTGACTATTTTATTAGGCACATTCTCCCTCAAACTCTCATTACATTTAATTTATTAAAATAAACAGAAAATATTTATATACTCTACTGTCAAAAGTTTGGGGACAGTAATATTTATTTAGTTAGTTAGTTTTTTTTTTTTTAATTAATTTTTGCTGCTTTATTTGATAAAAAAGCATGGTAAAATGTTACATAAATAAAAAAATAGATTAGGATTATCAAAATCTTTCGTAACATTATAATTTTTTTTTTTTTTTTTTTTTTTTTTTTTTTTACTGTCACTTCTAAACAATATAATGTAGCAGATTAGAAGTATTAATTTCTTTAAAAAAATGCCAATTACATGATCCCAAACTGTACATATATATTAAAAAAAAAAAAAAAAAAAAGACAAATTGATCTGTATAAAAATGTATTTATTTATTTATTTGCACATTTTTTAAATTTCCAATCCAATTTTTCTTTTTTTACACTATTGAGAATTTGTAAAATAAATGTCACAATGCAAAACATAATTGCCACATACTTTTTTTTTATTTTGATTTGACCTTTTGATTTTGGGATGAAATATGATCCGGATCCATAAGACAGGGCGAGGACAGTTTGTGATGCAGAAATGTAAGCATGTGTTAAAAGCGTGTTTCCTATTCTATTTCAATATTTAAACCCAGATCCTAAATAATTGTTTAAATAAAGTCAGAGACACCAGTGTCTAACAGTGTCTAAACCACTTTCTGTTTGATAATGAAGTTTTCAACCGTACGTCTAACTCTTCGGGGTGAATTAGATGCATGTGCTCTCTTCCAAAAACTTTTGCTGTTATCTGAACTCCCTTACCTTGGCTGGAGCTTTTGGAGATAAGCACTGGAATTGGGTCAAACTGGTTATCGGAGCTTTGGTCCCCAGTCTCAGAGGACTGGAAGCCTGAGAGAGGGTGAGCTGGATCAGAGGCTGCAGGAAGAGGTTAGTGCCACCGCAGACCGGCAGAGAGGAAACAAAAAAGCAGGATTAAGAGGAAAGTTTGAAAGACGGGAAAATGAGAGTGACGAGTTTAGAAAAGCTGGAGCAGGTGGGTAATGTAAGCAATGTCCTAAATAAGCATCAAGAGACTGTCAGAAACATGCAGTGCTTCATTTGTCAAGGCCTATTCTGAGCACAAATTTTTCACCATTTGACCGAGCATGTAGGCTAATTTTGTTTATTTGCTCTGCAAAATCTAAAACCCTTTCCTGATTGAAATTGGCTTCTATTTCACAGGCTGGTCCAAACTGCTTTCTATTTCTGCTGCTGGGTTGTGAAATTCATTATGAAATCTCATAGGCCGAAAATCACGCTAATCTGAACATTAAAACATTAAATATGTTCTGATCGGCTGTTATTGTGCGTTGTCATATATCTGCATTATATATATATATATATATATATATATATATTATATATATATATATATATATATATTATATTTCTTTTTTTTTTTTTTCATTATGAAATTTTTTTTTTAAACATTATAAATGTGACCCTAGCCTGGACCACAAAACCAGTCCTCAGTAGCACAGGTATATTTGTAGCAATAGCTAAAAATACACTGTATGGGTCAAAATGATGAATTTTTCTTTTATGCCAAAAATCATTAGGATGTTAAGTAAAGATTGTGTTACATGAAGATATTTTGTAAATTTCCTAGTGTAAATATATAAAAACTTAATTTTTGATTAGTAATATGCATTGCTAAGAACTTCACTTCAACAACATTAAAGGCGATTTTTTCAATATTTTGATTTTTTTCACCAGCATTCTTGTGTTACTGTGGCAAAACACCTGTGCCATTAAACCGTGCTCAGGAGTAGAGACACATTTTTTTTTTTTTTTAATATCATAAAGATTTTTATTTTTTAAGATCTAATAATTTTCTGCTGCTCAGTCATTATAGTAGTTGAGCCAATGCATTTAGCGTTTCCATTTTATCATTTCATGCATTCCCTGGGAATTAAACTCATTGTGTTAACAGTGCTAGCACTCTACTGTTTAGAGCTACAGAAATGCCTCAGAAAGACAAAAAAACATCAAGATTTGATCTTTAAATGAGTGGGTTAGCCAGATCCTTTTTTTTTTTTTTTTTTTTTTTTAACAAAAACAAAACTTTAACTGTAACCTAAGGCTTGTTACATATACAACATGCAACTAGGGTGAGTGTGCATATTTTTCTTACCCTGGTGGGACTGTCCACTGCTCAAAGCAGTAGTGTTAAACTGGTCCATAGATGGTGTAGGGAGAGGTGAGGGGGATGAGGCCAGTATTAGACCCCCAGTGGAGGGGTGGGAGAGAAGCGGCCCATCCAAAAGAGAATCCTGTCCAACCAAAGATTCTGGAGGACACAGGGCAAGTGTGAAGAATAGAGTGACAGAGAACAGGTAGATGAGTTACAAGAGAAACCGAATATTGAGAATATATATAGAAAGACATCCACAAAGAAAGGACAGATATGAAGAGAGAAATGATGAGTGAGTAGAACTAAGAGAGAAGCTCTGCAGCAGAAATGGACAAGGCTCAAAACATATTCTATGAAATCTTGAGTTTACATGTTGTGTTCTGAATGTGCCAGAACAAAAACAAATAGTTGCTAGAGTCTTCATTGTTTTTTTTTTTTTTTTTTGGTCAGTATTCTCTTTAAGGTCAAGTATAGCGGAGTGACAGTTTAATAAAAATAAATTTCACATACGAAAATGTTGGCATGTTTAGAGCAACAAATTTATTAAATCTTTTTTGTTTGTTTGTTTTCCCCAAATTCCATGTTTTCCATTTAATTTTTCTGGATTCTGTGTTTAATTCAGTTGCCAAAAAGGATGTTCAATTAATTGTATTCATAAAACAATAACAATTTAATAATTTATTATCATTTTAACAGAAATAGTTCCCTGTGATTTTTTTTCCCCTAGAAGATCTGTGTTGTCTGTTTTATTTTGTCTGGATTCTGTGTTTTATAATTTAATACAAATTTATTATTAATTTGTACAAGTACATGGACAACTGTGTGAAATTCCTTAAAACATGTTTTATATTTTGTTTTATAATGTTTTGTAACCTAACAATATAACTGTATTATAAATTCTGCTGCAAGTACATTATAGTATATCTGTTATAATTTGTTTTCCAAACATTTATTTTGGCTTTTGAGTTACGGTGTATATCTGATGATAGTTTTATCAAATGAAATGGTGAAAGTGACTCTCAGAGCATTTCTGGAGATGAAGTTAATGTGTTTATGTCTTCATAAAATGAGACAGCAGATGCTGAAAACACCACGAGCGTAACGCGTGCTTGCGTATGTGTAGTAGACAAAACTGTGTCGCTCATTCACATGTAGATGTCATATTTAAATAGCAGTCATTTTGCGATTCAATATTCACAGACACTAGCTGATATCACAAGCATACAGCCTCACTTACTTTTTTCTCCAACTTTTACCACATTTTTTGTTATATAGTAAAAAAGAAACTGTAAGACTATTGTATATTCCTATCAAAAATAATGCCTACTGAAGGCGATGTCAGTAAAAAAAAAAAAAAAAAAAACCTTAGTATGCATGCAAATAAAACAAATAAACACTAGTGCTACAGCACAGGCTGTAGTACCACAACTAAAAACCTATGAAGACACTCAAAACCTACAGAGGTTGGACAATGAAACTGAAACACCTGGTTTTAGATCACAATTAGTATGATATTGGGCCTCCTTTTGCAGCTAATACAACATCATTTCATCGTGGGAGTGACAAATACAAGTCCTGCAAAGCAGCCAGAGGGATTTTGAGCCATTTTCCTCTTGCAGAACAGTGGCCAGGTCACTATGTGATGCTGATGTGGGAAAACGTTTCCTGACTCGCTCCTCCAAAACACCCCAAAGTGGCTCAATAATATTCAGATCTGGTGACTATGCAGGCCATGGGAGATGTTCAACTTAATTTTCATGTTCATTAAACCAGTCTGTCACCAGTCTTGCTGTGTGTATTGGTGCATTATTATCCTGATACAGAGCACTACCTTCAAGGTACAATGTTTGAACCATTGGGTGCACATAATGAAACTTTACACTCTGCTCTAACTGGTGTAATGTACAATAAGTGAAGATTGGGCACCAGACAGCGCAAATATAGCCATGAAACCTCCAATACTATATTGGCGAGTGTTTCAGTTTCATTGTCCAACCCCTGTATGTGGTTGTGTAAAACACACTGGGATGTAGTTAGCCATTTTGGTCACCAGGTGGCCCTACTGACTATATAAACAGACAATAACAGTCCCATCTGGATTGCATGCATCAGTTACATGAAAGGTGACGCAGCACTTTTAAAGAGGCTTTTAAAGAAATATTGTGTAGGTCGTCATCTTAGTATGACCAACGGTGTGCCATTGGTTCAATCTTTTTGCTGCCAACATAATTAACTACTCATCATTCAACCAAACCCATCCACATGTTCTCATCAACAAGCGATGACAAGTTATATCACTGCTAGGTGAGGTCATGTGCTTATTGTGCAGAGCGTATCAGCTTGTTTTCATCAGCGGACAGACTTACTGCTGTTATCGATTCTCCTTTTTAAGAATGCCACGGCGAACAAAGGCCTCTAATGGACCAAAGAGCCCGCTTTATTTCCTGGCACATATAAAATGTAGTAAATGTAATAACTGATAGCTGAAATAGAGCAGGAAATGTGCCAAAACATTCTCAATAAAATTATAAAATGCTATGCCTTATTTAGTATCACAAACCTGTGATCTATGAAGTACCATGCAACAACACTATTCATATGTGCTGCTTCAGTAGTGGTCTGCACTAAAGCATAATACATAGATTAAAGGGTTTGTTTAAGACCATAACCATTGACAAGAAATGTGTAGGTAGCAACAGCTATGCTACCTACTTATTGTGCTGCTAGAGAGATTCATAGCTGGCAGTAATCACCTCATCCAGAACACCTTGCAGATTTTCCCAGCCTAATGTCAGCAGATTGAGTGCTTCAGTGAGCCGCTGTATGACAAAGAATAGAAGCATATTTAGAAAATTGCTGACCTGGTAGTGCAGCTGACCCAGGATCAGTCTGTAGAGGATCCAGGCCAGGGATCAGAGAATCCATCCCAGCTGCAGAAATAAAGAAATGGGCAAATATGATGCTTTGTGTAGCAGGGGAAGTGAGAGAGATGGCCATGGTCACATCAATTCAAACCATGCATGAAGTAGCACTCTCTAAACCAGTACAGGACAGACAAGGAGTAGTCATAAAAAGGGACGATTAGGGACGTCCAGGAGTTCCCGGTGTTACTCTGAGCTGAACTGAGAAAACAATCAACATTAAAAGACCAACGGAGACCAATGAAGGCCAGTAAGGCCATGTATCAGTTGTGAGGTTATAGGCAAAAAACAAAAAAACAATAAACAGACAAGCGGCAGGTTACCATGACTACAGTCTGCAGGGCTGAAGGGGTCATTCAAGGGAAGGTCAGGGAGGATCAGGGAGGAAGAGAGCTCTGGAGACTTCAAACCCTCGATCAACTTCTCTACTCCACGAGAGAAGAGGAGACAGTGAGGAGAAGGAATGAGAAGAGAGAGAGAGGAAGGAGTGAGGAGAAACACAGGAGAGGAATCAGTAAAGAGAGGTGAAGAGAGAGGAGACGGTGAGAAGACGACAGTGAGGTGAGAAGAAACAGTGAAGAGGAAAAGAAACAGTGAGGAAAGGATACAGGACAGGGGAGGAAAGGAGACAGTGAGGAGAAAAGAACAGAAAGTGAGGAGAAGAGAATAGACAGGAAAGGAAAGAGTGAGGATGGTAAGTGAGAGGAGACAGTGAGGAGAGGAGAAGGAGGAGGAGGAGGAGGAGGAGGAGAGGAGAACAGGCAAGGAGGAGAAACAAAAGAGATAATGAGGAGGAAACAGTGAGAAGTAAGGAGGAAAGTAAAGAGGAGAGGAGAGGAGAGGAGAGGAGAGGAGAGGAGAGGGCCGTGGTAAGAGGGAAAAACGATGAGACAGTGAGGACATGGTGAGAAGAGGAGACAGGAGAGGAGAGATAATGCGGAGTTGAGAGAGAGAGGAGAGGACAGACAGTAAGGAGGGGACACAGAAGAGAAGACAGTGAGAAGAAGAGACAGAAGAAGACAGGTGAAGAATGAGGATGAGAGGCAATAAAGAGAGGAGGAGAGACACAAGAGTAGATGCAAGGAGACCGTAAGGAGATTAGACAGTGAGGAGAGAAGATACAGTGAGGCGGAGTGGAGAAAGTGGGGAAACAAGAAAGGAAAGTAGACAGTGAAGACAGGAGAGGAGAGGAGAGGAGAGGAGAGGAGAGGAGGAAAGTAAACAGTGAGAGAAGCGAGAGAAGACAAGGAGAAGACAACAGAATGATGAGAAAAGAAGGGACAACGGGGAGGGAACAGTGATGAAAGAATAAGGGAGAGGAGAAGACAGGAGAAACAGTGAGGAGAAGAGAAAGTGAGTAGAAAAGGACACAGCAAGGATAAGAGAGAGGAGAGGAGAGGAGAGGAGAGGAGAGGAGAGGAGAGGAGAGGCCGTGATAAGAGGGAAAAACGATGAGACAGTGAGGTGGTGAAAAGAGGAGACAATGAGCAGAAAAAAAAGAGGAAAGGAATGAGATAGTGAGGAAATGGTGAGAAGAAGAGACAGGAGAGGATAGACAATGCAGAGATGAGAGAGAGGAGAGGACAGGAGAGAAGATACAGTGAGGAGGAGTGGAGAAAGTGAGGAAACAAGAAAGGAAAGTAGACAGTGAAAAGAGGAGAGGAGAGGAGAGATAAGGGAGTGGAGAGAAGACAGTAAAGAAAGTAGGAAAGAAACAGTAAGGACAGGAGGAGGATACATTTAGAAGCAGAGGAGAGAGAGTAATTAGAGGAGACAGGAGGAAGTGGGTATAGAGAGGAGTTAAGCGAAATGTGTTGCTCATAAGGAGAAATTATATTTGTTAAGAGAGTTAGTATAAGCATTCATCATACTGAATCCTGCAGATAAATCAGGGATGTAAGAGCAAAAACTTTAACTTTAACTTTAACCAAACAACCCTACCATACTCCTTGCACGCTTGAGTATGTAGCATGTACTGTATATAGTGCTTAGTATGAGCATTTTGTATGCCTGGAATATCCAACCAACCAACCACATTTGCTAGGGCATGCAGCATACAACAGAGCACTTGCACTTGAATTCTAAAGACCACAAGTGTAGCACACTACAGTTTGCAACTAACCTATTATTTGTGTTAGACAATATTTTTTTCACAGGCTCAAGGTTATAACTTGAGGAGGAGGAAGAGAAAGTACTTGACTACCAGACAAGCTATTAGTTAAACTGGCAGACGGTCAGAAATTGCAACTGTCACGACTTCATTAAATCAGATCATGCGGATCAGTTGAGAATCGGACTCATCGTTACAGTGCTGGAGTTTTACTCACAGTCTTTGTGATAGAAAGGAAGACTTTGGGATGAGGGTATGGGGAGAGGAGGGGGTACTCAGGTCACAGAACAGCAGAATGCTCGCTTTGCCCCTTTCACTAGGGGAGAGAATGAACCATCAACCTTCAAACATGAATGAAGTCAAGAAACTGCTTTGAATAAACAGACACACCTAGTGTTGAAAAATAGTTTTTAATCAAACTGTTATGCAGTTTCTAGGGTGTTCTGGTTGCTAAAGTGTTGCAAGATGATTGCTTACTGGTCTCAACTGGTCCCTAGATATGGCTATTAATTATGTCAGGAAAAGTGTGTGTCATAGATCACCATAGAGCTAGAATACACATGATTGCCAATTTCATGACCTTGCATCCCACGGCTCTCAAAAGGTTTACCTGTGCCTTAAATTTACCCAGCATGATCTGGTGTGTCATCAGATTCAGAGAGGATTACCAGACTGTGCTTACGTAAGACCTCCAAGCGCTAATCCACTCTCTCTGCTTTCTGCTGAGAATCATAATGCGTGCATCTCTTTTACACACAAATTCTAACCCCAAAACTCTGAAAGAAAGAATAACATAGCGGTACCATAATGTGCCATTATATGCAGAGTAGTACAGTATGCTGTTTAAGTAATTGTTTTTGTCATGTACCACTTTCCAAGATGGAAAGGGGATGAATGGTAACAAGAGTTTTTCTTTGGGTGAACTACTCCTGAGAGGTTGCTTACTGACCAATGTCAAAAGAGCCTAGCTCCACTCTCTATAATAAGGGAGTAAACCTTGTTCCTACAGGGCCACCATCCAGTAGAGTTTACCTTCAGCCCTTGTTAGACACACTTGAACTAGCTCAAAGTCTTCAAGATCCCAAGAAGCTTCCAGGCTGGTGTGTTGGAGCTAAACTCCGCAGGATGGGGGCCCTCCAGGATTATGGCTCCTCCTTCTACGCAACTCTATGAGATTTTGATAGATTTAACACCAACCAGGTGAAAGTTTTAAGGCTGATCTCTTAGAAAAGAAACAGCACAGCTCTTCTCATCAAGCCACAACCTTTCATGTGTCATTAGCTGTCAGTAGCATAACCAAAGTTTGTCTTATCCCTAAACCTAGTTTTGAGCAATCACCCAATAACAGTTTTGATCAAAGTTTACCCGTTAACTGCATCTGATTACTGATACCAGTGTTTATCCATGGTGTTTCCAAGAAAGCAGGTGGGAGTGCCCTATCTGTCTTTATCTCTATAAATAGGAAAAGGAAAGGCTTATCGCAAGGCTGCCAGCAGGTGAGATGCACAAGTTACTTTATTTCTGGAAGGCTTGAGGAGGTCAAGTACATTAACTGCTTTTTAAAGTCACTAAAAAGTTTGACTGTTTGAAAGTCATGAATCAACATTCATAGCCCATTTTATTTCTGCAACGTGGCATGTTTTTGGGTGAAACAGGATATTCAAGACAGAAATGTAGGGTGGGGCGTGATCCATTGGGAATTACATGGATTGGCATTCCATTCCAGAGTTTGCGGTAAATGGTGAAGGACTATCCCCCTTCCTGCAAATCCACCAGCACCCATTGGTTGAAACCGTTCCATGTTCAACACAAATCAACAGCATTTGTGGCATCACATTGCTTTGAAAGTAGAAAAACAACTGTTTTGAAACTAATTTCGCACTGCCGTTGTGTTTTAAGCACTACCAGACTCCCAGCAAGCACTGGGAGAGACATTAAAAAAGACAGATAGAGAGATAAATAGACTGTACCTCCTCCCTGGAGAAAGCCTTTATTGGAAGATACAGACTGCAACCCAGAAATCAGATTTTCAGGGCAGGATCTCTCTGTCTTAGCTGCAAAGACACACACACACATACATACACAGTATTACTGCAGTCACTTTGTAGAAGGTTGTTTGAATAACTAAAATAAATACTGTGCTAAAAATAACTTGATTTCATATAAAAACTGGTTTTACCATCCAGTTTGGCAAAGTCCTTGTTGAGCAGCTCTTCTGCTGTGAGTTTGGAGAAATTGTCATCGCCAAAGGGGTTCCAGGATGCTGCGGCTCCAGCTGAGGGTCCCGCAGCATCCCCTGACTGATAAACACTCTGCTGCGATGAACATGGAGAACCAGAGGGAGTGGTGCTAGCTGACCTACAGCAGAGAGAGGAAAATAACAATGTTTCAAAAAGTTCCACTTTGACGTTCTCACATGACCTCAGAATGTTGCATGCGCGTGGTGTCAAGTTTTCATCTTTGAAATATAAACTATTTGCATTTTCAAATCAATTTTTGCATAAAACTCCAAGGCTGTGACACATTAAGCTGACAGTTGGCCAAAGTCAGGCCATCGCTCAGTGTCTTTCAGACCAGTTCAAAACATTGGCACTAGTTGGGCCACCATCGGAAGCCTTTCTGGCCAACTGAGCATGCTGAATGGCCTTTAGACCGTCAGTAAGAGAGATCACTCTGACTGGCTCTTCAGCTTAGTGAACCAGTGCATGAGAAAAAATAAAAAACGAAAGTGATGAAAGAAAGAAAATGAAAGGGTTAGTTTATCCAAAAATGAAAATTCAGTCATTAATTACTCACCCTCATGTTGTTTCAAACCCATAAGACCTTCGTTCATCTTCGCAACACAAATTAAGATGTTTTTGATTAATTTTGAGAGCTTTCTGACTCTCCATAGACAGCAAGGGTACTAATGTTACCACGGTCAAGGTCCAGAAAGGTTGAATGCCCTTACGACTATTCTGGACCTTGACCGTGGTAGTACCCTTGCTGTCTATGGAGGGTTGGAAAGCTCTTGGATTTCATCAAAAATATCTTAATTTGTGTTCTGAAGATGAACGAAGTTTTACAGGTTTGGAACAACATGAGGGTGAGTAATATGAACTAATGACAGATTTTTCATTTTTGGGTGAACTATCCCTTGAAGACCCAACTGATCAAGATTGACATCTTGGGTCAGATATTCAAAATGGTAAGCAAGCACCCCTTTGTATTACGGTTCATATATCTGCAGTCCTAGTTTCGGCTTCCCATTTAGAATGCAGAATATAAACTACTGCCACCTGCTGGTATGGAGAGTTATTTTCTCCCAAAATGCACATGCTTTTTGGCCTAGACACAGGCAACACCAAGTTATTTGTTGTCAGCTTGGTGTGTCAAGCCTTAAAGGTACCCCGGGTATTAAAGGTCACATATTTTACACCTTTCTGGAGTTTTGTTTTATTTTAGGTTTTGATATCCTTATATATATATATATTGTTTTTTGAGTGACGCACAGCCAGGCCAACCACAGGTAACTAGGGTCATGTATGTTTTAGCTGGTCTCCCAGTTTGGCGAGTTTGGGATGTTGGCTGGTCTTAGAGGGGTTTTGGGAAATTTTTAGGTAAACCAGCTGACTGCCAGGCTAGGATGCCAGCTAGACCACCTTTTTTTTAGCAGAGAAGATGCAGATATTAAAAACCGTAGCTTGAATTACTTCCAGCTGATTCATAATATTGCAAATGAAAGTTAAAATGCATTTAACAGAATGTTATTCTGAACATATCCAACTTCTACATATGGCAAGATCAAGGAAAAATTAGTTTTGCATGACGTCACATTTTAAATGGTCCTAATGTTGCCACTTTGCTACTCAGTTAGCATTGTTAGAATATAGTGCCAGTATTATTCCAATATAATCTTTATTTTCATCTTTACTTAGTGCTGGACAATGGTTAAAACTAAACTGCAAATGATTGATTAGGTATTTTCTTGACCTACTTGGATTTGTTGAGGCTGGCCTCTGCAGCAGCAGCTTGAAGCAGCTGAGTGGACTTGCTCACAGGAACTCCAAATATGGTGCTGTGTGTGACATCACTCAGAATTCGTCTATGGCCTCCTTTGGGGGCGGTCTTGGGAGAAGAGGGTGGAGTCAAGGAGCCGACTTTATGCACCCCACGACTTCCGCCAAGAGACTTTTTCAGAAAGAAAGGTACAGAGACAACATTAAAGACTGTGAAAGCTGAAGGACATTTATTAGAGAATTTAATTTCTGAAAGATCAAGAGAGACATTCTGTAGAAAAGATGGTGGCCTTTGAAAAGTGAAGAAAGACAGCTTCAGATACTTTCACACTGCATACGAAAAAGATTCATCTGAAATCTCAATGACTTGTTGAAAAAAAGGTGATCTGTGAAAAGAGGAAATATCTAAAAGGTGTGAAAGGTGAAATGTCTGTTGTCAGATGAATCGGCCATTTCTATTCATTTTAACAGAAAATCTCATATGTTAATCGCTTTAATTTATTCACCCTCATGTCATTCCAAATTCACATAATCTTCCTTTTTTTTTTTTTTTTTTTTTTTTCACATATTATCCTGATTATAGACTGGGGTGCTGAGCTACAAAGATGACAAAAGCACCATGGAAGAAGCCATAGGATTTGTGTGAAGAACAGATCGAAATGCAAGTCATTATTCATTTAAAATCACATCCTCTGCCCTTGCCCTCGAATCTCATTTGCGCTGGTGCATATCCAAACTTCACACATTGCAAACTAATAGCATTGTGCTGAAAGGATGTGAAACCTGACTCACCATATACTAATGTCCTTTATTTAAATATACTGACAAAAAATAAATTTGGGCAGAGAATGACATTTTAAAGAGTTGCATGTTTATCACACAAAGCTATCAATCTGATACTGAAATGCATTTTTACTTTATGGGAAAAGGCAGTGTGAACATTCAGTTCAATTTATCTTTTTGTATTTTATAAAAGAAAAACAAAGATGATATGGCTTTGGAACAACATGAGGTTGTTAAAGATGTGTCACGACCAGGGTAGCGGCATATTTAATTTTTGACACGATGAAAATGAGGAATGAATACTGTTGTTTAACAACATGCCAATTGTTTGGATATTTACAAAAAAGCTCTCAGTAGACAAAACCTTCATTACAGAGTTTTTAAGTTGTGCGTTCTGAGAGTTGCTGATCCTATATGCTTATATATATCCACAGCCTCATTTTCATCCATGTAAAATTCAATATGGCTATTAGATAGTTAGCTCCACATGACACCCTCCAGGCATAATTATACAGTAACAGTCAACACCTACTGATTTCATGACAATGTTAATTCTTAAAAATAATTTGCAAAAATTGCACAAAAACATTAAGTTGCAAAGATGGATAGTCATCATTTACTCGTCTAATTTTCATTTGTGTGTACACTATCTCTTTATCATGCAAGACAAGCCAAGAAGGGAAGGATAAAGGCTTTAGAAGTCAAGAAAAATTACTCTAACAGAGCAGACTGATGTTGGGAGGGTTACCCTCTGCTCTGGGTCCGCTTCAGAGTCAGCAGATGGCGCTGAGTTGGTTTTAGGTGGAGGAAGGGTGGAGGCATGTGATGTGGGGGGTGGAGGTGCCACAGCTTTGGTTTTAGGTTGGGCAGACACAGTCGCAGTGATATCACCATCTACACTATTACTATGTGAACACTCTGTGGGCGGAGCTGGAGCCGTAGCTTTGGTTTTTGTCTGTGCTGTAGCTGATAATGTTGTCAGGCGGTTGGTTTGAAGGTGGTGTGTGGGTGGAGGGGGCGCCCTGCTCTTAGGTTTAGACTGTGTAGTAACAGGGGTGGAGGATGACGCAACCATTTGTGCAGGTAAGACGGAGGCCTGCGCTGAGTGATGCTGCTAAAACAGAAGTTAGGTGCAACATTTGGACAAAAAAGTAAAAACCCATAATAAAAATTACTACATAGCATTTCCTAGATGATTTATTTTAAATCCACAAGAGAAAAAAAAAACAGCAAATACAAACCATTAACTTCCATAATGTGACAAAAATCTGGCATTCAATGAGGGGGAAAAAATCATCTGTTTGGATTTGATTGGATCATGGAAAGTGAGTGTTCAGAGTGTTTAGAGTGGATTCAGGCTGAATTATAATTTTATTACCTGTTGTTGAGCAGTAAAGAAGGCTGTATTTTGCTGCTGCACAAAAAGTTGTGCATGCTGGGGTGTGGTCTGGGGTGGAGAGGGAGTGGCCTGCATTGGAGTGGGTGTGGCTTGTTGCTGATTGACAGGAACCTGTGATTGGACAACCGGCTGGGAAGCCATGTTAACACCTATGAACCAAAAGAAAAACAGAATAAAAACATAACATTAAAAAAATCCCCACTCTAATACTTGCAAGCCACAAGACAAGGAAGAGTCATGAAACTAGAACAATGACAACAGAACCTGTACATGGCATGCAGAAAATAACCCGATATCTCAGCCACAATTACAAATTTGTGCCCACAAATTAGTAATTTGTTCTGATATGTAACTTGTTTTAAGTTAAATTGTGGTCACAATTAAACTAGAATGAGGGAAGTAATTAAGTTATGGGAACTAGGAATATTTTCTTAATTCAGTGAAAAACAGTTAAAACTATCACAATATTTACAATGTCCCTTAATGTTTTGTTTTCCTGTAAAATGTATTCAGTATCTGTCAAACATTCCTAGTCCACTGTTATTAGAATATGCCTATATACATAGCAAGTCAGCTTATTTAATAAACTAAGATGTATGTTCTTTTCCTACTATCTATTAGCTATTAGTTATTATTCTGCATTTTTAGTAATTCTACACAGTAATTTAATCAACGAGTTACTGTAAGATCAACAAATTTTGAATATACATAAAATTTGTATGTAAAAGTATCTTATGTTCACTATAGCCACAAAATATTATTACAATTTGAAAAAAACTTTTTTTTTTCTGTAATTCAAATGTGACCCTGGACCACAAAACCATTTAGCAGCACATGTATTTTTGTAGCAGTAGTCAATAATACATTGTACGGGTCAAAATTAGTCCAAAAATCATTAGGTTATTAAGTAAAGTTCATTTTCCATGACGGTATTTTGTAAATTCCCTACCGCAAATATATATAAAAAAAAACCTTGATTAGTAATATGCATTGCTAAGAACTTCATTTTGACAACTTTAAAGACAACTTTTAATATTTTCTCAATATTTTTATTTTTTTGGCACTCTTTTTAAAGATTTTAAATAGCTATATCTCCAAATATTGTCCTATCCTTAAAAAAAAAAAAAACACACATCAATGGTAAGCTTATTTATAATGTATAATGCATGATGTATAAATCTCAATTTCAAAAAATGTATCCTTATGACTGATTTGTGGTCCAGGGTCTCGCATATATTTTAAAATGTAATGTATTCATGTGATAACAAATCTTATTATTAAAAAGATTTCTTATTACCAATGTTGAAAATTGCGCTGCTTAATATGTTGGTAAAAACTGTGATACAGATCTTTGTGATTTCAGGATCTTTTGAATATAAATAGACAGTATTTATTTAAAATGCAATTTTTTTCTAACATTTTAAATATTTTTACAGTCATTTTGATAAAGTTAAATCCTTGATAAATAAAAGTATTCATTTTCTTTAAGAAAAAAAAAAAGAAAAGAAAAATTACTGACCCCAAACTTACAAAATTGGAAATTATGTTTATGGTTTCCATGCTAACATTCATAACCAGAATATGACTAAATTCAGGTTAAAATAGGAAATTGTTTCCATATTTTACTTCAGTGATTGACTGCATTTAAATCCAGGTTATTTCCAGGTGGCTGTCATAAAAAGATCAACAAACCACAATTAGTCGTAACATTTTATTTGTCCTTTGAATTCCTTTTCTATCACGATGTGCTCAAATCAAACTGGTCCAAAATCCAGCTTCACATTGCTATATAGTAAAAAAATATAGCATTTGAATTATCAGTAAAATTACTTGATGAAAATGAAACTTGTCATCCTAAATTCAGACATGGTGTTACTATCCAGATCCAGATAATCCAGCGCTAAAACATCACAGCACGATAACAATACACCAGGATATTCATTATCAATGAGACATGTAGGACTTTAATTAGCATTGACTTCAGAAATAGGAAGTGAAATGACAGCTCGGTAGGATTGAAAGTGTCAGGGGCTCAATAGCTCAGGCTCATTAGTGAGGTTTTAAAAGCTCTCTGTAATGACACAATGATTGAACCAGTGGGAATACTAGAGCCGTGTGCGTCAGCCAAAGACACGTGTCGGTCAATACAACGTGTGAAGAGTCGTCAGGGGATGAGAGGAAAAGTGACAAAAAGAGAGCAAGCATTAAAGACTGAAGCCACACATATGAGTTTGTTACAGTGGGGACGCATAGTGTTTGAATTTGGATGAAGGCTGACAAATGAACACTCACTGATTGGCTGGCTGGGTCCTGCAGGTGCATTGGCTCTTTTGCGAGGGGTGAGGGCTGGTTGGATGGGCAGGATGCCTGGGAGTGGTTGAGCTTGGCCAGCCTTTGGACGCTGCCGTGGTGCTATGGACGTCTCAGTCGTGGGGACTGGATCAGTGAGCCTGAATTAGGAGAAAAGTTCAAAACTACCACCATATAAAACACTATATGCATCCTAAAACTAAATTCATTTCAAACATCTGAGATCACACAGATGAATGAAAGTCTCACCTGGCTTTGTTTTGACTCTTCTTGGCCACAGCTTCGCTGGCTCTGATTGGCTCTGGGAGTTTTGCTGGAATGGGTGAATTCTAATAGAATAAGAAGAATGTTGTTACAATTATTGTTACATTTACATTCTGTTTTGATCAGTTTTGGTTCCGTCTTCCTTGTTTTGCCTTTTGACCCAGTTTCTCTGTCTAATTACTGAATTTGTATGCCTGTTGTTTAATTAATTATCTAATTTGCTTCAGTGTATTTAAGACCTTCAATTCCCTGTCCAGTATCATTTGTGCTTTGCTCACAGTTTCACAGTGTTGGCTTGATATTTGGATTACCTTCTTTTATTTTCTCTTATATACTGTGTTTTATTTGATCTGTTTGTGAATGCTCTTCATCTCACTTCCCTGCTGAAAAAAAAACAAAAAAAACAGCTAAAACCAGTTGGCTGGTCGGCAGGTCTGAGCTAGTTTAAGCTGGTTGGCTGATCTTAGCTGGTTTAAGCTGGAAGTAGCTGGTTTAGCTGGTCTCCCAGCCTGGCTAGCTAAGACCAGCCTGGAAGTGGCCCAAAAACACTCTAAAAACAGCCTGCTGACCAGCTATGACCAGCTAAGACCAGCCTGAATGACCAGCTTGTTTTAGCCGTTTTTTTTTTAGCAGGGTTGGGCTTGAAGTTACAATTATATTGTTACATTTTGTCTTTAGTCAACATGAAACATCTGCAACTCGTTCCAGTGAAACAGGAAATTGAACACACATATGCCCACACAAAAATTGTTTATTTAATTAAAATAAAGCTGAAATATAATATATTCATTAGATAAAAGCACAAACTTTTACAAATTACAAATATAATCTTGGCAACTAACTGAAACAAAATGTTTTAAACCATTAAAATGATTTTAGTTATTTGAAATAAAGCTGAAATGACATAAAACTAACTGAAAACATATATTTTTTATATTACCAGAATAAAGGTAAATATAAATATAAATGACTAATAAAAATGACAAAGCACCTAACAAAACTTGAAATAAATGAAAATACGTAAAATAGAAAAACAAAAGCGAATTCATAATATTAATAAATATTGTAACAGTATATAAATACTACTCAAATAACACTGAATAACACACACACCAAGTAATTCTGCATGAAGACCAATAACATGAAAAAAGTGTCGGTTTTGATTTTAGGTTGACAGTTTGTTTTAATTAAAAAGTTAATTAAACAAGTTATTTAAGTAATTAGTAAGTAATTATTTATTTTTTATTATAATTATTACTATTATTATTACCATTTAATAGAGTTAATAGAGTTAAGCATATGGTATAGAGTTAAGCAGATGGTTTCGTCCCACTTTTTTTTTTGCCAGTGTCACATCCTATGAAATCATCGTTCCTAAGTGCATAATTTCATTTTCATGAACGTGTAAAAATAAGTTAAGATGACATTATTAACAACAAAAGATATACTTGAGTTGCCACAAGCACAAATGCATAATGAAAGCACTTTCATTAGCTTTGATATTTACTTAAAGATGCAGTCTGAGCCAAACATCCCTACATCAGGAAAACCTGAAAAGAAATATTGAGAAAAAAAAAAAAAAAAAAAAAAAAAAACGTCATTCCTGTATTGAACTCTAAACGGCATTTGCGGGTGCCAATGTTAATATGTCTTTGATCACAACTCAATGCTTCCATTATACTATCAATACTGCTCAAAACGGGAGGGGCTACTGGATCTGGGCCAGCTGGCAGCCACAAGCGACATTCCACTTCCTCTACCGTTACGTGCAAGCACTTACGATATCTACTGAAAGGGATAGTCATGAATTAAACATAGATTAAGAAGTATGCGCCAGGATAAAGAACAAAAACACCGTAGAGTGTGACAGGAAAACGGGTGAGGAGATCAGGGCAAATGCACATGGAAGCTTTGGTAGTTCTATAGCACAGGGGAAGGGGAGAGAGAGATCTTAAGAGTGTGAATGAGCAGGTCTTACGTGGATATTCTGTACGGTGCATTCTTTCCGTGCCAATTTAAAGGCGAAATATGACACCTGGTAGATATCTGGCCTTATGTCAGGGTCTGGCTCCAGCATGTAACCTGAGATGAGAAAAATTATGTTTTTTTGAAAAATCAAAACATAAGTGTACAAGAGAAAAATTGTGAGAAAAAAAAAAAAAAAAATAGTGTCTCAGAGAATGGAAATTATTTTTAATATTTATTTTTAAATATATATATATATATATATATATATATATATATATATATATATATATATATATATATATATATATATATATATATTTGGTGTTCAATATTTTTATGCTTAATAAGGCTGCATTTAAAGAATAAACAGTAATACTGTGAAATACTATTATAATTTCAAATAGCGTTTTTCTGTTTTAATATATTTTAAATAATTTACATTAATTTTAAATAATTTTCAGCATCATTACTCCAGTCTTTAGAGTAACATGATCCTTCAGAAATTGTAATTGTAATATGCTGATTTGCTCAATAAACATTTCTAATCATTATCAGAGTTGAAAACTTTTTTCATAATATTTTTGTGGAAACTGTGCTTTTTTTATAAATGCTATTATTATTTTATTTTAAAATTTTATATAAAATAGAAATTTTTATAACATCAACTTTACTGTTTTTTATAACATTTTATAACATTATACATTTTGACTTTACTGTCCTTTTTAATCAATTTAACGCATGCTTGAGGAATAATGAAAAAATAATACATTTTATTGATCTCAAACCTTTAAACAATAAACATTATTATTTTTTATTTATTAAAAAAAACAAACAAACAAACAAACAAAACAAAACCATAAATCCACACTTGTGAACAGACTATATTTTGGATGTTATTTCCAACCAAGCTGTAATTTTTGCTAAATTAAATAAGTATGAAAATATGGTAACATTTTAGATTAGGGAACACTATTAACTAACTGTTTATTAGCATTCATGGTACTACAATATTAGCTATTTATTAGTATCTAGAAAACACATTTTAAAACCTTATTCTGCATGACAAATATGAAATCATAAACTGAACTTACGGATGAGACAGTGCATGTCGTGCGAGTAGCGGGAATTGTCTGGGATGGTGAAGCTGCCGTCACAGATGGCCACCTGACTCTCTCCAAACGGCAATGTGAAATAACACAACTTATACAACAAGCAGCCCAAAGCCTGAGGACACAGACACACAAAAGTCATTAAACATCCTTTGTGATGTTTAAAAATGATATGCATATTCACCAGTAATCAACTACAGAGAAAAGCTTTGGCTGCTACTGATATACACCGTTTCTGTCTGTTTCTGTCAACTTAATTTTGACTCACCCATATATCTGCTTTAGTAGTGATAACTTTGCCCCCATATAGATTCACCATTTCTGGGGCCCGGTATGAAAGAGTAGTGTACCTAAAAACAAACACGGGGTATTAGATTCAATTTATAAAACCGTATACGTGTAATATTAACAAACAAATGCTCACTTCTTGATTTCTTCTTCCACAGCTGCCACACCTTCTGTTTGTGGATTCTGGGCGCGGTTAATGGCACTGCCAAAATCACACAATACATAATGTCCTCTGTCATGGAGCAAGATGTTCTCCACCTAAAAGAGACACAAAGAGAGGACACACATTTGTGCTACAGTAGGTTATGCCCTAGTTTTTGTAAAGCTGAACTGAAATAGTATTTTAAACACTAAAAATGAGCTCTAAGATGGGTAAATTGTAAAAGGGAATAAGCATAAGCAAAAAAGTCATATATTAAAGGAATAGTTCTCTCAATACATTTCAAAATATTCAAATTTGGGGCATCAAGACATGTTACACCAGGTTGGACTCAATAGCAACATCTTTTGAAGCTTGACATAGACTTGTTTCTATGGGAGCCCATTTCTGCCACTGAATAAAAAATGTAGAAAAAAGGTAATTTTTTATCTCACAATTCAGATTTTTTTTCTTGCAATTTCAGTTTATATCTAACAATTCTGACTTTTTTTCCAGAACTGAGAGATATTTCTCAGAATTGTGTGATGTTAAGTCACAACTGCGAAAAATAAAGTCAGAATTGTGAGATATCTGAGCAATGGGAATTTCTATCTTTCACTAGTTTTCTTTCAATTCTGATTTTTCTCACAATTTTAAAATGTATTATATAAACTTATTATATAAGTCAGAATGTTATAAAGTCATAATTGTTATAATTGTAAGATATAAACTCAAAATCCTGAGAAAAAGTCAGAATTGCGAGATGTAAACTCACAATTGTAAGAAAATAGTTTATTATATCTATCAATTCTTACTTTATTTTGCAGAACTGCTACTTTATTTCTCAGAATTGCACGATGTAAAGTCGCAATTGCGATAAAGTCTGAACTGCCAGATATCTGAGCAATGGAAATTTATATCTTTCAATTCTGACATTTTTTTCTTGCAGTTCTGCAATTTTTAACTCACAATTCCAAGTTATAAAGTCCAACTCTAAGACAAAAAAAAAAGACTATTTTCTTTCGAGTTTATGTCTCACAATTCTGATTTTATAAGTCAGAATTGCGAGATATACAATTCTCTACTTTGTTTAATTTAATTCTTAATTCTTTACAATTCTGACTTTCTTAGAATTGTTAGTTTATATTCTGTCTATATTCTGACTTTATAACTCACAATTTTGAGTTTATATCACATAATTATAAGAAAAAAAAAAAAATCAGAATTTCAAGAAAAAAGTCAGAATTGAGTGAAATAAAAAGTCACAATTTACCCTTTTCAATTTTTTTTTTTTTTTTTTTTATTTAGTTGGTGGAAACAGGCTTCCATAGGTTTCTGTATGCTTTAGTTGAATGGAAAAGAAAAATGCGAAAAAAAAAATTCTCCTTGTATGTTTCAAAAATGAAAGTCATATAGATTTGGAACAACATGGAGGTGAATTAATGACAGATTTTTTTTAAGTTAAATATTTCTTAGGATAATTAAAGTGTAAAGTTCATACTTTGAGGTCCCGGTGGATGATGGGAGTTTTGCACTGATGTAGTCGACCGACAGCTTCGCATGTGTCACAGAAGATTTGCAGCACCTCCGGCTCGCTGAATCCAGTCTGCAAGCGCTGGTTCATCAGGTTCACAACTTGCCCACCTGGATTATTATACAGAAACATACTGAAAAATACTGCATAGTAGGTCAAGACCACCAAAACTAGTGGAAAAGGCTCTAAATGTCAAATCAGATTCCATCTTGAGAGAGGAACATATACTGACCTCGACAGAAGTCCATCAATATGAGAACTTCCCAAACATCTCCTGACCCTACTGCTGTGATGCTGGAGTCCAGGAAACCAACAATGTTTTTGTTACCCACAAGGTCCCTCTGTTCAAGAAAGCCAACATACCATATTTTACTCCAAAACCATAATGTAATATATTATGTAATATAATCTTCTACCGTTCAAAGACTTTCTTGGCTTCCACAAAAAATATTGTGCAGCACAACAGTTTTCAACAGTTTTCTTTAGAATGTTTTTCAAATCAGCATATTATTATGATTTCTGAAGGATCATTTGACACTGAAGTCTGGAGTAACGATAAAAATTCTGAAAATTCTGTTTTATAATCACAGGAATTAACATCTGAAATTGTTAAAGGAGAAGTCCACTTCCAAAAGATTCACATATAAAGTACTCACCCCGTTGTTATCCAAGATGTTCATGTCTTTCTTTCTTCAGTCGTAAAGAAATTATGTTTTTTGAGGAAAACATTTCAGCATTTTTCTCCATATAATGGACTGATATGGTGCCCTGATTTTGAACTTCCAAAATGCAGTTTAAATGCAGCTTCAAATGATCCCAGATGCGGTTGTAAACGATCCCAGCCAAGGAAGAAGGGTCTTATCTAGTGAAATGATCGGTTATTTTCATTTAAAAAAAAAAAAATACAATTTAAATACTTTTTATTCTCAAACGCTCACCTTGTCTTACTCTGCTTGGACTCTGTTTTTTTTTTTTTCCGGTTCATGACAGTTAGGGTATGTCGAAAAACTCGAAAAATTCTCCCTCAACTTCAAAAATCATTTCAAAATCATCCTACATCACTGCAGAAGTACCGACCCAGTCTTTGCAAAGCGAACAAGCAAAGAAGATCAAACACCCTTAACAAAAAAGGTAAAACAGGGATATAGGACAATTTTGAAGTTGAGGGAGAACATGAGGTGGGAGTTTTTCGACATACCCTAACTGTCATGAACCGGAAAATAACAGTCCAGGCAGAGTAAGACAATACAAGCATTTGACATTAAAAAGTATATATATATTGTATTATTTTTAATGAAAATAACCGATAATTATGCTAGATAAGACCCTTCTTTCTCGGCTGGGATCGTTTACAACCGCATTTGGGATCATTTGAAGCTGCATTTAAACTGTATTTTGGAAGTTCAAAATCGGGGCACCATATCAGTCCATTATATGGAGAAAAATGCTGAAATGTTTTTCTAAAAAAAACAACTTCTTTACGACCGAAGAAAGAAACATGAACATTTTGGATGACAAGGGGGTGAGTACATTATATGTGAATCTTTGTTTTGGAAGTGGACTTCTCCTTTAATGCCAAGTAATTATTGCACCCACATTTAATAAAACAAGATTCAATGGAAAGATGGATTTTTTTTTTGTATATCAGCTTTGTGTATACCAGCAAGTTCATTAGTGTACAAATAAGTACTTGTATTTATTTTAAATGCCTAAAATGTGAAAGCTCACTTAGTTGTCTGACCATTTGCTAAAAGCTCAGACAATGGGGCTTTGAGGCGACTAAGTCAATGCTAGTTTTAAAATGAAATAGCTTAGCTGTTCAATGTCCTTTCAAATCGACTCATTCATTCACAAATTTGAAATGCCCCCTGGTCTATTTAAGAGTGCACTGTGAGCAGCTGCTCGTTTTGAAACAGCAAGACACTTTGTGATGCTGAAACAGTGCTGACATTTTTCTCTTGTCTATTTAGTAGGGCTCACGGCGAAGTATGCTGGATTTCCATTCTAAAATCAGTCCCAGCGGACACGAATGACCTTTACCGGCACTCTACTGTTCTCAGCACTGTATTTACAGCACCACATGCAAACTGAGGAACAGGAGACCTCAAATCTGTTTAAAGACTGCATGGCTCAGTTTTAAAGGTCTAATCAAGGCATTAAGAGGAGCTTAATCAAATAAAATACAAATGATGATGGGAAAAAAAAAAAAAAAAAAACTAGAGAAAACATCCAACTGGAAGCACTTAAAACATCATGTATCCAAAAGGACATTGTAGTAATCACGTCTGAAGCCATGCAAAATCTTTGTGTCAGCAAGACACTGAAATTTAAGCCATTATGTATGGGATAATAAATGTACAGCCAGTTGGTTTTTAATAAAAAAAAAGGTGATAATCTTCCTCTCTTTCTTTAAATCAAACATCTTGGATATCAATGACACCAAACTTGCATGGTTCTTGTGCATTTTTTCAAATTTCATTGCCCTCTAAACTGCAAGATTGACTGTTGATAAATAGGCCATTTGATGAGTATACTGGTGACAACATGTATGGAGTCAAACATACAAGACAAGACAAACAAAACAAGCAAGAAACATGATCATAACCCAATATCTTAGTCAAAAAGATGTTTAATTGATCAATAAAGCTGACCACCGGACTAGACTGACAGTATTTAGGCATTTATAATAAGTAAATGATTTGTTTTTGCATTTGGAAAACATATATATATATATATATATATATATAAACATAATATACATTGCCTTGTAAAAGTATTCATACCCCCTTCTTCTACCCCTTTTTTTTCCATGTTTTGTTTTGTTGCAGCCTTATGTTAAATTGCTTTAAATTACTTTTTTTTCACATCAATATACACTCTATACACCATAATGGCAAGGCACAAAACAGGTTTGTAACAACTTTGCAAACTTATTACAAATAAAAAATGTAAATAATTAAATTGCATAAGTATTCATACCCTTATCTGGGATACTTGAAATTAGCTCAGGAGCACTCATATCGCTTGCAGATGTTACTTCACTTCGAGTGGAGTAAACCTGCGGCAAATTCATTTGAATGAGTATGATTTGGAAAGACACACCTCTCAATAAAAGGTCTAAAAGCTGAAAATGCATTTCAGACCAAAAAAAAAAAAAAAAAAAACCAAGCCCTGAGGTCAAAAAAGCTGTCTGTAGAGCTCAGAGACAGGATTGTGTCATGACACAGATCTGGGAAAGAGTTCAGAAAAAATAATGTTGCATTGAAGGTTCACAGAAGCATGTAACCTCCATTATCCATAATGGAAGAAGTTTGGAACAACTAGCTCTTCCTAGAGCTGGCCTCCTGGCCAAACTGAGCAATTGATGGAGAAGGGCTTTGGTTAGACTGGTGACCAAGAAGCTGACGGTTACTCTAGCTGAGCTCCATTATCATATACAGAACTTACAGAAGGACAAACATCACTGCAACACTCCACCAATCCAGTCCTTAATATGGTGTGGCCAAACTCAATTCTCTCCTCAGTGAAGATACACGAAAACACACTTGAAATTTGCAACAAAGCACCTAATGAACTGTCAGGTCGTGAGAAACAGGATTCTATGGTCTGATGAACCTCAATTCCAAGCATCATGTTCGAAGGAATCCAGGCACTGCTCATCCCCTGTAGAGTACCATCCCAACAGTAAAGTGTGCTGGTAGCAGCCTCATGCTGTGGGGATTTTTTTCAGCGACAGGGACTGAAGGACCCGTCAGAGTAGAAGAAAAGCTCAGTACACCAAAATACTGAGACAGCCTTAATGAAAACTCAGTGCAGAGCAGATCCTCAGACTGGACAGAAGGTTCACCTTCCAACAGGACAATGAACCTCAGCACACAGCAAGTGTGACTTATAGTCAACTCTGTGAATGTCCTTGAGGGGCCCAGTCATTGCCTGGGCTCCAACGCTATCAAACATTTCTGGAGAAAAATTAAAAAAAAAGGTCTGCTAGCCCCCATCCAAGCTGACAGAGAAGAACGGCAGATAATTGCCAAATGCAGATGTGCAACGCTTGTTGCATCATACCCAAAAAGACTTAAAGACCTGTAAAGGTGCTTCAACTAAGTACTGCCTTAAGGGTGTGAATACTTATGCAATGTAATTATTTAAGTTTTATAATTTTAATGAATTTGCAAAGTTGTCACAAATTTGTTTTTGTTTTGTCATTACGGTGTATGGAGGGTAGACTAATTTGAAAAAAAAAAAAAGGTTATTTAAAGCAGTTTAACATAAGGTTGCAACAACAAAATGTAAAAAAAAATGTAAGGGGTATAAACACTTTTGCAAGGCACTGTAGAATATGAATAGAAATCTTTTGTAAAAATATATACTACCATTCAAAAGTTTAGGGTAAATGGGTTTCTTATTTATTGGAAAGAAATAAACACTTTTATTCTGCAAGGTTATGTTAAATTGATAAAAGGAGGTATAAAAGAGTTTTTCGGCTGTTATTTCCAAAATATACATCTGAATATATAAAAAAAAAAAGTTGTTAATTTTCTAAGAGAAAAAAAATGACTTATTTCAGGCCATTTGTCCATTGCACAGGAAATGTTTCTTGTCTCTTCTGACAAAAAAGTAAAAAAAAGCTAGTTTGTCAATTTGTTCAGCAGATAAAAGCTAATTTTATTTTTGGTCATGGCCCATACTGGATTGCTCTATATACTTCCTGAACACAAAGTTTTGCCTGCACAAAATTTTGTAGGCATGACTTTTGTGGACACACCAATTTTGGTCAAATTCCACCAACAAGAAGTAAAATATTGGTATTTAAAAATTCACAACTTTACATGACTATTCCCTAATGCCAAATTTAGAAGTTGTGGTCATTTGCTCCTCTTTCTTAAAGAGTTTGGACCCTGATAGCTGATGCTTGTGGCGATATCTAGTGGCAGATATTTTAGCCATAGCTTACACTACATTCAGCGTATAGTTTATCAGTGTGTGTGCCTTGAAAATTTAAGCCATCATGTTTATTGTCTATACCAGTTGAGCTGCAGGAAGATTTAAAAAATAAATAAATAAAAACTTGTACCGCATGTTATAATCCATATAAGAGAAATGTCTCACCATAATCTGAATCTCCCTTTTGCATACTTGAAGGTCATATTCATTGTTGACATACATTCTTTTCAGCGCGCAACGGACGCCCTGATGAGTCCTCACCAGAAATACGATAGCAAAACCACCTGTGGAAAGAAAACCAACAGCCTGAAAATCTTTAAACACAGGACAGTTGAGCTACTGAGAGCTCACATGCAGAGAAAGGCAAATCGATCTCATTTGTGATTCAACAAATGTAACACAGTATCACAAGGAACACAGACAACCTTTGTCCAAGGAAATAAGGAGGAATTGAACACTGCTTCCCTTGTGCCATCAGAGCAACCACCATTGGACACACAGTATATAATCATATTATTGATAGGGTAACCTCATTTTAATAATGTCTAACAGTAAGAGTAAGTACAAGAACAAATGTGCATATGAAAATTCATTGGTGCCTAATGATGCATTACAATAACTAATGCCCATACTTGGGGTTGGTAATTTAAAGGTGACCTTTTTACAAGCTGTAATATAAGTCTCAGGTGTCCCCAGAATGTGTCTGTGAAGTTTCAACTCAAAATACCCCACAGATCATTATATCATTTTGAAATGCCTATTTTGAGTGGAAACAGAAACACGCTGTTGTCGTGCATGTCTCTTTAAATGCAAATGAGCTGCTGCTCCCCACCCCCTTTTCCAGAATAGAGCTGTGCCTTTACAGCTTGTACGTCAGAAACTCTGGCAAAAGAACATCTGTTTGGTTTTGATCATCATATCGATCGCACTGAAATCATGCTTTTTAAAGCCATATCAATTTGAACTGATATTGGTGTTTTCCGAATGCACGCATCTGATGCATGTGCCCAGAAAACGGCTGTCACAAGGCCTGTGAGATCACCGATACACAATAAATCGTGCTAATTTCTTTAAATATTTACTGACTTAGTTTCATTGCCGGCAAATGAACCAACACCAGCATAAGGCTAAAAGCAGTCTAACGTTTTCAGTATGACTTAATTTGTGTTTAACATGATAACAATTTAATAAAAACATTGCAAGACACTAATGCTTACATTTCTTTAGTTGTTCAAAAAGCAGACTAACGTAGCCTAGCCTAGTCTAGCGCGAGTTTACGCACTTTAAAAAACATTCCTGGTATCATTAGTGAATACAATATTTACATCACTGTATGATGAATACATTTCTTACCCCTTATTTACACTGCACACATCTCCGGCTCGAAGGGGGGCTGTTCCCCCCAAAACAAGTTACTGTGGCCCCCTTTTCCATCCTCTCCCCTTCTTGCTGAACGGGATCGATTTCGAAAGTGAAAGCAAAGCTGGAAATACAGTGCGCATAAGAAAGCGACTGCAGGCTTTCGCGAATGTCAGCAACTGCACGCAATCACAGATTATATGCTTCCCACCCGAAAGACCTCCTCCCGCTCACCTTGATTTGTGCCTTTGTGTTTATACCTTGTACTGCAGTACATGACTGAATTAGAACAGGCCAACTAGCAACGACCCAAAACAACCCAGAAACTGCAGAGCAACACACTAGCGGGGAAAAAAGAAAAAAAAAAAGAAGGAAAAAAAAAAGGAAAACTACAGAGACTTACTTAAAAAAAAGAAAAAAAAAAGCAGATTAGATCAATGCTGCTGTCAAGTCCAAGAGTCTAAAATAAAAGACTAGCACATCTCAGAGTCAATTGAAAACTACTGCGTATGAAAAAAATATTTCAGAGCACCAGTGCGACTGACCCGATCAGCATATTTGTGTTTGCGCTGAAGGGGAGATTCAAAGGTTTCTACGTGTTTTTGCAATGTTGAGTAATGTATCACAGACATATCTAGAGGTCGACCGATGTATCGGTATGATTAATTGGCATCGATAGTTGACTGGCGGAACTATCCATGGCTATCCATGGCGATAGTTTTTTTTCCGGGTTGGGTCCGTTGCTGCAGCGGCTGAGAAGGTCATCATAATACAGCAAAGTCCCTATAGTCTGTGTTATACAGCACGAGAGCGGCCTCCAGTACTGGAAATCCCTGACGTTTGTTTAGACACGTGACACTGTGCGCTGCACAGAGCAGGACATTTTAAAGGCGGATTTAAAACATCGACAACGAAACAGTGTGTCCAGTATACTGTAGTGCATGTTTTCATGTCATTACTAAGCGATGAATTTGCTGACTAGATGCTACATTAGTGTTGAAAGGGCAGCAGTATACTTTTGCCCGTTTGGTGATCAAATAAAGAAGTATTGTTCCTTGTTAGAGTGTGTTAATTTCAGCATTTACTGATATATTTTAAAAATTTTAGGTGCTTTTGTTAACATTAATGAACAATGAACTAACTGTAATGATCAATATATAATTAATATTAATATTTTTATTCATTTACAAAGCATGGTTCAGTAGGCTACTTTTTTTTTTTTTTTAAAGGAACACTCCACTTTTTTTGAAAATAGGCTCATTGTCCAACTCCCCTAGAGTTAAACAGCTGAGTTTTACCGTTTTCAAATCCATTCAGCCGATATCCGGGTCTGGTGGTAGCACTTTTAGCACAGCCTAGCATAGATCATTGACTCTGATTAGACCGATAGCATCTCACTCAAAAATGACCATATATGAACTAAGATGAACTAAGATGAGTGACAGATATTAATGATTTTTAAGGGAGTCTCTAAATGAGATATTGATTTAATACAAGTAGAAGTTAATATTAAGTGACTTACATTGTCTGACAATAACACTTTTGCCTGATTTTGCTCTATTTCGTCATCAAAAATAGTTTAAAACAAGTCACAACTGAGCCGCTGCGCATCTCCATTCAAACATAGCGTTGTTTCATTTATGAATGAACGTACGTTTTTAAACAAATCTATTGAGTCAATGACTCAATTTCCCATTTATAAAGACAGTCACTTGCTTTATTCTTGAATGAATCAGCCATTCGAACGAATCAAATGAATGAATGATTCAGTGATTAAATCAGTGACTTCCCACCACCTACTGGCAGTTTCATTTTAAAGTATCTTTTCAGTTATTTAAATCATATATTTCTATATTCAAAATGTTATATTTAAAACATTAATCCCAACATGAAGTTATGAATTCGATTGCACTCATGCCAACTCTGAACCTCATTAAACATGAAAATACATCTACAAACCACTTTTGTGTTCTTCTGTGCCAGTGCAAGTGCTCCTAAAAAGAAAAGTAAGCGTAAAGTCCTGCATCTGTGTAAGGTTGAACTGGTTAGTCTACTGCATGTCTGCCCGCAGGCTAATCAGTCAAGTAAAATTTAACTTACAGATTAGCAACACAACAACAGACCATATCATAACCACAACATCGCTTTTAACATCTGACACCAAAGTTACATTGTGGCAGCAAATGGAATCTCACTTTCCAGACTGTCACAATAAGTAAAGGTACGCTGACACTGCAAAAGTTTGGTCATTGGATTACGCAGCAGTTACCCGGGAGGAAGCACCATGAGGTCTAACAAAAAGAAAAAAAGTGTCAAGTCAGACATCAAGCCTTCCAACCCAACTGAGCAAAGGGACAAGAAGAGCTCTGTCCAGACATCTTCACAGACTTCAGCCTCTTTGGGAAATTTGCTAGAAGCCTAGAAACCTGAAACTGTCGAAGGCCTAGTGAGAGTAACATTGAACTTTACTGTCTGAAAATAAATTGCTAGTTTTGGCACAAAACACGTAAGAGTCTCATGTATCCAGACTTTTGATTTGCAGATGGCCTGATGGTCCATGAATAGTCAATGTGTGTGTATACTGTGAGTGAATTTTATGAACTTGGTTACCTTTCCTGATAGCCTTTCAGTAAATTTGTCCAAGAAAATCATTTAGCAAAGTCAAAATGGGACAATTATCATCACCAGACCTATAGAAGAACATGGGAAAATGTATACAAGTAAATTTATAAATCAATTTTCTTTTAATTTTAAGAGTAGAACCACATCGATTAAACATTATTCATTTAGGCTCACAATTAGAAAATATAATAATTATTTACTATTATTTTAAGGTAGATGGTGTGATGGGGTGTGGGACATCAAAATGCACAAAAAAATTATGCTTTTTTGCATTTTAATTAATGTTTTTATATAAGAGATTTTTTTTATATTTCAAATACATTTGTAAAACTGCATAAAAAATCATCATCAAATGTATATTTTTAATATAATTAGTTTATAACTAAATTTAAAATAATATTAAAAAAAAAAAAAAAAAAAAAACACACTACAGTTTTTTTTTTTTTTTTTTTTTTTTTTTTTTTTTTGGTAATACATATTACTTTTACAGCCAGCTTTAAGAGAGCTCACACAACTTCATATAAACCTATCAGGACACAGGCTGTTCAACCTACTACCAAAAGCTGATTAAATCAAATGCTATGTGAAATAGTATAAACACACATACAGTACACAGCTCCGCACACACTCTGATCCCTGCATCCGTGAGAGCTGCCGGGAGTCTGATTTGGTCTGTGCTCAGATAAACACATATGCAAACACACGGAAAATGGCAATTACTTCAAAAACAACAAACCACGCCTGTGCCCTTGCAGCAACACACACACACACACACACACACAGTGCCCTCGGATGAGGTGTGGTGTAGCTGCAAGTAAACTGAGAATGTGATTATGTAAGGCTCTATAAATATCTCCCACTATCTTGTTTACAACGCCGCTAAAAAGAATCTGTAATAGGCAGGACTGAGAAGCTTACTGTACTCAAAACTGCAGCATCTTAAAGGAATACTTCACGTTAGACGCTTAAACGGAACACGTGTCGGCATAAGACGGCAAACTTATATCCAATCTTTTAACTTCTGCCATGCTGAGCTAAAAAAAAAGTAAATCTGGTTACTTTTACATGGTATCTGTCTGTGTGAGGACAGAAGAAAGAGACTAACGGGGTAATTTTTTATAAATTCAATATTTATTTTGTTTTGTAAATATTGAAAGCATCTGTTAATGCAAAATAATGTAAGCATCTGTTATGCAAAATAGCTTATTCAGGACAGAAATAAATAAGAAATAAGATAATTAAAATCATTTTGCATATTCTGCAAGGGGTATGTAAACTTATGAGCAGAACTGTATGTAATTAATACATATAACAAAACAATAATGACAAAAAAAAAGAAGTTTTTTTGAAGAACTACTTGGAAACGTTTGAAGCGATGTTTGCTTAATTGAGAAACACTCGAATGCATCGTTCTGTTGTTTCAATTGTTAACGTGTATACTAATTTAAACAAAGGAGTGGAGTGCGTTCATATTAGTTTTTGCCAACATTGGTATTACGCATTGTATGCATGCAGTTCATAAATACAATGACTTCAACACACCCTGTGATGAGCATGTTAAATATCTGGATTAAAATTCATATGGATATTTTTGGAGGGCATAAAATGAATGTCCTAAAGATGGTCTAGATGAATAAAATATAAAAGAATACATGTACAGTATTTTAAGTATAAATATATTTTAAGTATGTATTCAGTTGGACTTATTAGGAGTTCTGACTCCCAAAAGAATTGGAATTTAAATTAATAACTTAATTGTGTTTTTTAAAGAGCTTTTTTAATGAGGAAGATGTGTAAACACTCATGTATTAACATGTATGTTATAAATTTTTAATGTAATGTAATATATTAAAATAATTGAATTGAAATGTTTCTTGAAAATGGTCTAAAAGTTTTTCCAAGACCATATGAAATATATAGTATCTCCACAGGTACAGTATTATTAACACATAAAACATTAATCTTCCAATAAAAATAGTAGTCCCACCTCTAAAAAATGACAACCTTAAATCTTAACTTTTTTTTTTTTTTTTGGCTAAACCTCCTCCTCTGTCATACGGATTCCACTATTCTTGTTCCAGTCAATTCCTATTGGTTAAAATCTAAATCATACAGTGCTTTCCTCAATCTAGAGACAGAGACAAGAGTTTCTCTGGGTGTGCATGGCTGTTTCTGTGCCATCTCCATTGAGATGTGAACCCTGCGTCCCAGCATGCACTACTCAGGTTTCTTCACTGCGTGTCTCACATGTCATTTCTCTATTGTACAGTTTTACAGAGACAGAAAGATAAAATTACAGCTATGTTTCCAATACTCAAGGGCAAATGATGAAACTGTTTTCTTTCCTGATTTGAGACGAGTGGTCCTGTCTCTGACAGTAATATGCTAAAATGATGTTAAGCGATCAATCATTATCATTTTCTCATCTTTAAACCTTTCTTTCTTCAGTGGAACACAAAAGAAGTTCAAACGTTGAACGATTTAAAGGGGTCATCGGACGCAAAGTTCACTTTTACATGTTGTTTGAACATTAATGTGTGTTGACAGTGTATGTACAAATCTACCCTATAATGATAAAATTCCATGCAGTGATTTTTAATTAATTTGTAAAAATAATATCCGCTTTTTCAAACTGAGGCCTTCTCAGAGGCCGCTAGTTGATTGACATGAGAGTCTTACTTCAGATCAGCTGTAACAGTCCGACCTCCATTGTTTCGATGCCGGAGCAGGGATGTAAGTTAGACAAGAATATATCCGATTCAGGTGTTGCGTTGCTGGATGTAATAATAAACATAGTGGTCATCATTTACTCCTGACATCTGAGCCGGTGAAGATACATTGTATTACATTTGAATCTTTTTTATGAATCTTTGCGATTGCCTTTCCTAATAACCTGCTAGTTAGCAAGTTTAGTGGCTAAACGTGGCTAAAGTAAACAGGTTCGTCACTTCAAAGAGAGTAGAGAGGGGCGGGGCGAGCAGAGCTCATTAACATTTAAAGCAACCTCGACCAGAACAAGATGATTTTTGCAGAGCTGATTTTGGCAAGGTAAAAAGGGTGTTGTTTTACACTACCATTGAGAATTTTTAACCAAAGTATATTATAGACTTTTCATTAAGACACTAAAGAATCATATCAACTTGTGGAAAATGGGCATCTGATAACTCCTTTAACAAAACTACGATGGAAAGGACTAGAGCTTTCTAGCTTTCTGGCAAACACAACATCATAAACCTGAAAGTGGCCAATATGATGTATGACGCTATATTTCAAGTCTTCCAAAACCACATAACAGCTTTTATGAGAAACAGAACAAAATTTAAATCATTATTTAATGAAAACTTACTTTTACTCATTCATCAACAATCAGTTGGTCCAGTTCACAAAACTGGTCTGAAAGACTCAAACTGATCCAGTTCTGAAGTTTAACTCACTGAATCAATCATCCGGACACAGCAGTTCAGCTCACTCACAGATATTTAGCTCATTTCATTTCTGACGTGACCAAAAGTGGTGATGGCTGAGTGCTGAGTTGTCCTAATCTGACCTATTCATTTCAGTTTGCAAATGAGTTGTGAACATAAGTGGCCATTATTACACTGAAATGGTAATCAGCCAATCATAACATGATGAAGACACTGCCTCATCTCACATGGCATACTAAATGAGCTTAATGAAAACACATTGGGCTAATATGGCTAAAATTCAAATTTTGCACAAAGAGATGCAGTAAAATTCTGTATCTTCAGAAATGAGGAACATAAACCTTGGAAAAAGAATATTTTGTCAAAGAATATAATGTAGTATATAAGAAATAAATATTAACAAATGTGTCTCACAAAAAAAAAAAATACATAAAAAAATATATATTTATTTTATTTTATTTTTTTTGTTTTTTGTTTTTGACCACCGAAAATGTGTACAATGTAACACTTTACTCAAGATGCCACATTAAAATCCCTTACAGGGTCTAAAAATTAAAGAGTCCAAACAAAACATTTGTTAAGAGCCAACATCTACATATACTGCAACAATGATTGCTTAAGTCAACAGATTTTACTCTATATATATTAAATTGTGGCTTAAATATGAAATAATATAAAAATAAATATTCATCCACAGCATTTGATATTTTGGCATTCATCACAATTTATGTCTTTCATCAGAACAAAATATTAGCAAAAGTGCTGAGGAAATTTGATGCAGAATGACACAATACTTGATTTTGCTATGTTTTACTCTTGCACTGTTGATTTTTTTGCATCATTTTTGAGTAGGTATTGCCTCCCTTGCCTCCTCAGAGAGAAAACACTCCCGACTTAAATTAATGGAAGTAAACCAAACTGCTTCACAACAGGAGCAATACAAACAGACACGCACAAACATAAAAAAAGACACACACAGAGACAGTGACTCAGGGCTGTGCTAAATTTGAACAGTTTTGTTAGAGAGGAGGTATCGTTTCCTTTCACCCTCCATCTCTCATTTCCTGTCGTCTCTCTGGTGTGTGTTAGAAATCTCCTCGCAGGAGGTTGAAGCAGGCAGAACTGGCAGCATATAACTATGACTCATTCATTCAGCATCGACTCACACACACCCACCAAAACACTGCAGACCTGCATGTGTAGCACTCAACCAGCCATTATGAAAACAATCAGATTCCATTTCCATTATATCCGACTAATACGCACTGATTTCTCAGCGTTGCCAACGCTTTAGCGTTAACTCTCTTCTTCTACAGAAAGTTCTCAGGTTCAACTAATTTTGTGGAAGCACAACAGTCTGAAAAGTCTTGCTGAGCAAGTTAATTAAGGTTCATACTTCATAATAGGTCTGTGAGACTGGGGAAAACAAAATTCAGGGCCCTATGATTTCAGCAACGCCGTGGATGCATTAGTGGAATCCAGTCATAAAAAAATTTACTGTGTAACACAGAAAGTCATGGAATTTGCCAAACTATGGATTAACAAATCAAAAGTAGGTCTGTACACTAAAAGCAAAACGTCATATAAACTAGTGTCTGTGAATACTAAGCCACAAAAATACTATTTAAATAGGAATCCAGCATGTTCTGCGTGTCTCTGTGTAAATGAATGTCGCAGATGCGACTACTACACACATACAGAAGCGCATATGATGGTTGCGGCGTTTTCATGAACATATGAACATCATCTCTAAAACTGCTAGAGAAAAAAAAAAAAAAAAAAAAACTATTGTCACATCATATACAAACAGAAACTTAAACTTATTCACAGCAACCCGTAAAAATAAAAGTTCGGTTTAACTTGAAGAAACTGTGACAGAAATATATGACTTAACGTAATGATAGGTCTCCTATTAATAATAAAATTATTATTCAAACAGCATTTTATAAGGAATATTTAACAGAAGAAATATTTACCAGCATTTATTTACCAGAAAAATGTAAATACACAACACAGTATTTCTGAAATAAAATAAATAATACCTAAATAAATACATTTGTATACAATCTTTTAATTAGAAATGGTTGTTTATTTTATTTAATTAAACCATTAAAATGGAATCAATCCATAAAATTAATAAAAACAGAATTTAGTAAAAAAAAAACTGAATTTGAGAAAAAAAAAAAAAAAAAAACATATGTAAACTTTTGAGTTTCATGATTTTAATTACTTAGACATGATTTTGAATATAATAAAATGAAATTTAATTATTAAAACAGAGTCTAGAAAATTAAAACGGAAACAAAATAAATCCAGAAAAATTAAAATCAAATTTTGAAGGAACAAAAAAAAAAATAACACGGAATTTGGGAAAAAAATAAAATGGATTTCATAGGGCCCTACAAATGATGATTTTTTTTTTAATAAAAATTGAGAGTGCAAAGTACTACTGCAATTTTTCCACATAAAAAAAAAAAAAAAAAAAAAAGCATTTTAAGAAAGATTTTAATTTATTTTATTTATTAGTTTTATTTTAAGCCTCTCTTTTGTTGGGAAGTGCATCTCATTACAAACCTGGGAAGATGGTTGGCACATATACTGGTAAAGTACTGGTAAATTACATTTAGAGATCATGTGTGAACTGGAACTTTTCAAAAATACCACTAAATCAGTTCTGATTCAATTTTATGATATGAGAAAGAAAGCACCACAACACTTAAAAGTAATTTTCATATGATTGACTTTACCAGTATACAGAGTTTACCAATATTTTGGTGCTGAAGAGTGAGTGATTTCTTAACGATAAAATGACTTTACAGAGAAAGTCAATCTAGTAATTTTAATATTCATCAGTTTAATGTGTAAAAGGGGCTATTGATTCATCCACTGCACTATTCCTTTAAGAAAGACTAAACTTGACAAGACCAGACTAAAGCCAACCGAACCCACTAACACAGACCGATGGAAACAAACACACCAGCAAACACTGAGGATGACAGCTGAAGGCCGACAGATGGCAGCCATTAGAAACATTAATGAATAAATCAGTTGCTGACCATCTATTATTCACACACATACACACACACACTCCCATTCAACTTTCAAAATGAGGCAAAGACTCTCTGAGGGCAGTCGGATGTCTACTCAAAGACAAAAACATCAACAACAACCCCAGAACCTCAAGACGTTTGATGTTTGTATTTATGAGTTTGTAATTACAACATCAGTTGCATTAAAATCACTTTGTTATTTTTGCTTTTTTTTATGTTTTATTGAATTTATGAAGGTGTTGTAAATTGAATCATACTTTCATGTTTAACAGAAGAGGGGCCGCCAATTTTCTTTTAAGGTTTAAAGGCGGGCATGACCAAAAACGTTAGAAAGCCACAGCACTCATGCTAATTCTGAACACTATTTAGGACGGATGGTGTGCAAATTGGTACAAAGCAAATTTAAACAGCTACAAATTCTATACCTAAATAGAATCAAGTGACCTCATGATGTTTAATTGAGCATGCACTGTAGAGTTCTTGTAATTGTAAATTATAATGTAAAGTAACTTGTGGCAGTCTGATCAAAAAAATGATATGGCCTCTGGTTTGTTCTTCTCAGTTTTGCATAACCATAATTTTGCATACTGGTCATAGTATACATATTGCACACTATGTTCTTAAAAAAGACACTGTATAGTAGTTGCACACCAATAGGAACATTCCCTGCAAAAGTATATGCCCTCGTTAGTGGTGTGGCTTTCATGCATCAAATAACCTCTTTACATTTAAATCATAAACATTCCCAAGGCCACAAAAATACAAACCCATCTAGCAACTGTCTCCGGTCAAGCCCAGAGGTTATGGGTGACACTCACAGCTGTTGACATTCGGTCGTCCTGTTTAAATTAAGATCTGCCTGCAGTAAAGATCATGTAACACTCGAAGCGTGCGCTGGAGATACACACAACCTCTCAGTTTTATGTAATTAATTGAGCCAGGTCTTCATTTCAGTGTGTTCAGTGTGTTAATCCAATTTGCTTCAATCTACTTTTATAGTTCATAGACACTTAACCACTGAGCTTTCCATAATGAAGCTGTTGAAGTCAAGCATCACTGCAGAGTTTACTGCTGCTTTGTGGGTAATGAGCATGACTGCTGACTGGACAATTAACTCCTACATAGTTATATTTAGCTAATTCGCATTTTTAGTGTTTAGTTCAGACCCAGCAGTCAGTTTTGACCGTGAGGGTGTGTGCATGATGACACAATTTTAATTTGACCATACATTTAAAGACGAAAGCAAGTTTTGACAAGCCGAAGAGTCACAGGGTTTACACTTGCAACGGATTACTCAACACACTCTCATGGAAATGTATAAATATTTTATGATGTATATTACAGATCATACATATCTCATTCACATATTTTCATTCAATCTGCTTATGCCCCACTGATTGTTAGGTTTAGGTTTATTGTTAGGACCTTCATGGGTACGTTTTAAGGAAGCACTGATGTATCCACCAATAATCGGTATCAACCGATAAATGCAATTATTCATAATATCAGCCGGTTATAACCAGTCAATCAAAAGACCAGTTACACTAAAACATGGAAAATATGTTGGACATGGGCAGCATAGAAGGTGTTTCTTTCAAAATAGTGTATATAATTATCATTAATTTGAAAAGTAAAACCAAATTATTGGTATCTGTATCAGCCACCGAAATACTGTATCAATTCATCCCTAGTAGTATTTTCACCAACAATATCAGTTTTTCAATACATATCAATACTGAAATATTGAAAACAGTTTCAGGGCTCTACACTTACTTTTCTTTTTAGGAGCACAGTCAAAATTTCAGGAGCACCTCCTAATCAATAATCAAAAATTAGCCTTCCCATTACAGGGTGATATTTGACTCCTTTAAGTGATTTACAGGGGAATTTAGTTTTTACCTTTGTAATGGCATTTTTCTAACTTTATTAAAGGAATGTCATCTTTAATGTCAATTTTTTTTTTTAATTATGTTTTATAAACTTTTTTTAAAAATTCTAATTAAAACAACAGAATAAGAACAAGTTACCAACCCAATGAAATCAGTATTAACTACATTAATTTGTACTACAGAGGTGGTACAGAAGAACACAAAAGTAGCTTGTAAGTGTATTTTCATTTGTTTAATGAGGCTCAGAGGTGGCGTGAGTGCAATCAAATTCATAAATTCATGACGAGATTAATGATTTAAATATAAAAATTTGAATATAGAAATATTACATGATTTAAATAACTGAAAAGATACTGAAACTAAATCTGCCAGTAGGTGGCAGCAAGTCACTGATTTAATCACTGAATCATTCATTCATTTGATTCGTTCGAACGTCTGATTCATTCAGGAATAAAGTAAGTGACTATGAATGGGAAACTGAACAATTGACTAGATTAGTTTAAAAACGCACATTCATTCATTAGAGGAAACAATGCTGTGTTTGAATGGAGATGCGCAGCGGCTCAGCTGTGACTTGTTTCAAACTATTTTTGAGGACGAAATAGAGCAAAATCAGGCAACAGTCAGACAATGTAAGTCACTTAATATTAACTTCTTGTTTATTTAACTTGTATTAAATCAAGATCTCATTTACAATCTCCCTTAAAAATCATTAAAAGCTGTCACTCATCTTAGTACATCACGATCTCACAAAGTTCCATTATAATCAACAAAGCTCTCTACACTGCACAATCAATCTCTTATTTACACTCTCTACACTTTGTTTATGAAACGATTCGTGAGATATGGCTGTGATACATTACTCAATGTTTCAAAAACATGTAGAAACCTTTGAAGCTCCCCTCAGTGCAAACATGAAAATGCTGATCGGGTCACTCACACATGGTGCTCCTAAATATTTTTTCATAGTCGCACGCAGTAGTTTTCAGTCGCACCATAGAGCCCTTTTTCTGCAGTATCGATACACAGATACCAGCTGTGCTTTCTCGCGCTCTCTTCTCTTTGACAACAGGTTCATGACAAGACATTTAAAGTAAATATATGCAAAGTTTTTCCTCCAGTGTTTTATCATTAACATAAAAATTTCTTGTCATGTTCTAACCTTGTTAAATTTATCACAAAAAAAAAAAAAAAAAAAAAAAAAAAAAGAAAATTTCATGACTGTAATGTTGTGCCAGTTTTTCCCGGTGGTATCAAAAAGGAATTTGCCTATTTGCATAAAGTGTTTCTGGCCTACCGTGTGTGTGTGTGTGTGTGTTTGTTTGTAGGAACCTCATAAATGTTCCTGTCAGTCTTTTAGCGAGTGAAAGGTGACAGTCTGACTAAGTCAGTGATGTAATGGTTTAACAACATTGTGATACAGCTCGAAGGCCTCATAAACTCATCTGAATGACTAGAATAAAGTCAAACATCTATTGAACTGTGCTTTAAGGTCAAAGCTTCTAGACCTTGACAGTTTTTCCTTGGCAAAATGGCTTCGACAGCATAACTGCCCACTGTACTGAGGTGGCCCACTGCCATGAGCACAGGGTTGGATGCTGTTCTTCAGAAGAGCCAGCTGAAATCGTTCACAGTTCAGCTGTTGTGTTAGGTTTCCTAAACTCCCCTGGAACAAATGTGAGGGACTGAAATACAGTGCATTTTCTGCATTCAATCTATTGAATGTCATTTAGAAACTCCAGTTGTCCACCATAAAAATAAAAAAAAAACTTTCTAGGTTAAAACACATGTGTCAAGTTCCAAGTGATACTCTCTTGTATTTACTTTGACTTCATATGGTTTTCAAAAAAAAAAAAAAAAAGTTTAAAATGTAATTAAAACACACACACACACACACACACACACGCGCACGCACACACACACACACAAAATGTCATGTGGTGTCACCATCTGGTTAAATGTAATAAAATACTGTTCTTACACCATGAATACATGAGTGATTTTTTTAAATAACATTTTTTAAATAATTTAAATATCAAGTTATATATTTAAATACATTTAAGGTAAAAAGCACCTTTTTAAACAAATATCGTAAAAAGTTGAGAAGTCGCGCCACATGACATTTTACGGAAATAATCTTGCCTAATGAGGTGATATGTAATATTTTAAGAAATTTATAGAAGTTTTTAAGAAATATGTTGAATATTTAAAATAACTGTTTTCTATTAGAATATATTTTAAGATTTATTAAGTAATTTATTCCTGTGATTTCAAAGCTGAAATTTTAGCATCATTACTCTAGTCACATCATGAGCCTTCAGAAATCATTCTAATTTTCTGATTTGCTGCTCAAAAAAAGCATTTATTATTATTATTACATTGAAAACAGTAGAATTTTTTTCAGTTTTCTTTGATGAATAGAAAGTTCATAAGAACAGCATTTATCTGAATTAGAAATCTCTTGTATCTTTATCATCACTTTTGATCAATTTAAAGTGTCCTTGCTCAATACAAACAACAAATATTTCTTAAACAGCAAATCAGCATATTAGAATGATTTCTGAAGGATCATGTGACACTGAAGACTGGACTAATTATGCTGAAAATTCAGCTTTGATCACAGAAATAAATAGAAAGCAGTTATTTTAAATAGTAAAAATATTTCACGATATCACTGATTTTGCTGTATTTTGGATCAAATAAACGCAGGCTTGGTGAGCAGAAAAGACTTATTTAAAAAACATTAAAAATCTTACTGTTTAAACTTTTGACTGGTAGTGTATATGAATTGCATGGTTTAATCTAAGTCTTCTGAAGAGGCATGAAGCCTATATTATAAATATAGTAAACAGAAGATCAACCATGCATGCTTGAGGAGAACAACCCTCATCATCTTCATTTGCATTATAAAGATGAACAAAAGTTTTGTGGCTTTAGAACAACTTGAGGGTGAGTAAATGACAGAATTTTCATTTTTGGGTGAACGATCCCTTTAAGAGATGCCTCTAAATGTCCATGAAAAGTTTAAAATGTATTCAGAATATGCTTGGACTGCAATGGCAGTGGAATGAAAGACAAAATCAAAAGCAGATTTTGAATCCAAGCCTTGTTTTGTTGAGACACATAAAAGCAGCAGGTCAAATTTCGTGAGAAGTAGACCAAGTCAACATGGTCATAAAATGCAAGTATTTGAGGACATCACAATGCATCGCTCTCCACAATCTACAGCTATGTTTCCAATGAAACATATTGTGTGGCAAAGTGTCTCTTTCGAGAGAATCCCTTCACGGATAAAACACTGTTACAAACTTATATATCAAAATAAGTGAAGTTAAAGATTTCCCTATAACTTAAAAAAAAAAATGCCAGAATGCCTCGGGTCTCCCATAAGACACAGTGACTCCAAATGTGCTTACAGGCAATAATGACTTCATGACACGGTCATGACATGAACATATGACAGCCGCTTTACTCTCCGCCTTGATAATATCGCCTGTCTTGACAAGACGAGCTGTAACGCTAAGATATAGCTTAAAATTTCTCAACCATTTCAACCAAATTTCTCAATTTCTAACCAGTTTTGAGTTCCTGATACCCTGATTAAGACACCCTTTAGGACTCATTTGCTGACATCTTAGTGCATCAGTAGGGGGAATGACTCCAAATCTGCTTAAGAGACTTAAAGCTGATGACTCATGTAGTGCATCCTGTGCATTCAGAACTTTCCATGCTCAGCTCCACAACCACAATAGGCTGAACATAAATTACAGAAACCCTAGTAACCACACATATTTTAACGGAATTTCTGTTGTTAAATGCTCACATTTATGTCTTTCTACCAGTATGATTTACTTTATTCGGTAGAATATGGAATTAAGCATCTTCTAGAATATTTACAACACTCTCTTCCATTCTGCAGGAGTGTAAAAAGAATCTAATACGGCTGAAAAATAGACACATTAATAATAATAATAATGATAATAATAATGATAATAATAATAATAATAATAATAATAATAATAATAATGGAAAAAGGGTTTGGGCCTAATATTTTTTGAGTTCCACTGAACAATATTAAATTTTGTAAACTACGAAGATTTTTACACTTGTTTTGTAATCTCTTCCATTAATAACCCAAAGACACACAAATGTGACCCTGGACCACAAAACCAGTCATAAGGTTCGTTTTTTTTTTTTTTTTTTTAATTAAGATTTATACATCATCTGAATAAATAAGCTTTCCATTGATGTATGGTTTGTTAGAATAGGACCATATTTGGCCAATATACAACTATTTGAAAATCTGCAATCTGAGGGGGCAAAAAATAAAAAAAATAAATAAATACATAATAATAATAATAATAATTATTATTATTATAAAATAAAAATATATATATATATATATATATAGAGAGAGAGAGAGAGAGAGAGAGAGAGAGAGAGAGCGAGAGAGAGAGAGAGAGAGAGAGAAAATTGCCTTTAAAGTTGTCCAAATTACGTTCCTAGCAATGCATATAATCAAAAGTTAAGTTTTGATATATTTACAGTAGGAAATGTACAAAATATATTCATGGAACATGATCTTTACTTAATGTCCTAATGATTTTTGGCATAGAAAAAAAAAAAAAAAAAAAAAAAAAAAAATCCCTACCTATCCCTCTCCATGTACTTTCACTATGTGGAACAGAGCAGCTTTGACATTCTGCTAATCTTCTCCTTTTGACTTCCACAGATTAAAGTACGTCATACAGATCTGTAACACCAGATCTGCTCACCAAATGTTCATTTTGCTGTTAAAATATGAAAGCAAACCCCCTCTGCTGAGGCAGCACGCCTCACTCCATGCAGTCAGCAAATATTTAGATGACGCATGACTGAGAGCAGTGACGCCAGAGGCTCATTCATAAGACATCATCATGCATTTATTATTATTATTATTTTTTTTAACCATAGAGCATAAAAGCGTCACCAGCGCAAACATTTCATTCGCTGTTTGAAAGCATAAAGTCACCATAAAGTCGCTTACCCTCCGCCACAGTCTCCTCCACGGTCACTTGATATCGTCCAATGGAGAAAACGCGTCCGATAAACGCACCGGACCCCGCGCTGCCTCCCGCACCGGCTCCAGACGCGGGCCCGGAGCTCACCATCTCCCGTCGGGCATCGAAGAACTTCTTCATTGTCCAACCGGCAACACTTTAACACTCATTAAATCATGAAAAACCGCCAGGCTCTCGCTTGCGTGTCGTTTTCCAGCTCCAGCAAAGCTTGACAGCCGGTAGGATGCACAAAATACAGAAACGCGCGACAATCTCTCAATATGTTAACGTTACAGTCCAGATAGAGACTCCGAGGTTCATGCGAGCTCAGCGGACCTTCATCACAATATCAGCCCCGGCTGCGTTAAACTAAACCAAGTGTTACAGATCCAAAACAACTCATAAGAAAGAATGGTGTATCAAAGCAGCAGGATGAGTCACCATTGACATATCTTCATACTTATAACAGCAGCTTATTATAAGAGATCTGATGGGTGCCAGCGCGCTCCTGCCAGCAGGGAAGCAGCTTTTTCTAGGAATCCTCTTTTTTTGTGCACTTGCTATTCCGCAACGATCATCGGCAGCACAGCATACAGGAGTCGCTCTCTCCTCTCCGTTTGCTCATTCAATCATCACAGCTGATCCTCAGGAAAAGACGCTTGCCCGAAAACCCGGAAGTGCAACGTATACACAAGGCAAACAGCCGGTTCGACGGGGTTTTCCTTAAGAAAAGTGAGTGATAGTGTTAGCTCATTGCCGGCTGGCAAGGCTAAGTTAGGAAAACAGCCACACACCGGTTGAGAACAAGAATAAAGTGCGCGTTAGTATGGACTCGGTCGCGTACAGTCAGAGACGTTCTGGTAGTTGTAGTTCAACAGTACACGGTGACGTCAGTGGGGACGCGTACGTGCGTTTCCGATAACAGCCACTAGGGGGCTTGATAATATGACACAAAATTATTGTTGCAACATCAAATCTAATATTAATTTTAACATAACGAATTTGAAATATAATGACTTAATTGTCTTAAATTTATCAGAAATGCATATAATGTAATAAAATAAATATAAGCATGCATTTAATTGCCAGAACGAGAAGATGTGTGTGACATTTCTGCCCCCTACAGGAAAATGTATTTCTGTACAGTACAAAAATAAAAAAAATGGTGTAGAAAGGATTTTAATTCCAAAATTCCTAGTAAATTTCAGTTACAAAGAAACAAGAATTTACAAACTGAATTAAACATGAAATTCTAAAGTAAAAAACTGACATTTCTTAATGTTAAGTAATAGTTTGTCTGGTTTACTGTTACATGTGCTTATTCTGTTTATTCCATATGGTAACACATTCACTGTCAAATTACATACACCAAATATTTAACAGCAAAAGTTTATAGCTTTAAAAAATATTTCACTTGCAACTCACTCAGCCATGGGCTCTTTCTAAATATACTCATGACAACAACGCCTGACACATCTTACCCACCCTCCTTTACTGTTCCACATAAAGATAAAACTAGTTCTGAGAAAAGCTCTATCATATGCTTGCAGATGCCAGCTGGTTTGATGTTTTATCTAATGCAATGACATTCTTGCATTTTTCTGTACTGTAGGTGTAAATGTAACATTGTATGGTGCTTACCTCAGTACTACAAATGTTCATAGTTGTTCTCTATGCATTACAAATAATAATTGTATGCACCATTACATTTTACCTTACCTTATCTTCTGACTTACCCAAACACTCTTGTATGAATACTAAAGAATTACGGTTACACTTTATTTTAAAGTCTCCTTGTTACAGTTCAATTATACAATCAGGTTCCGAGTAATATTATGTATTTATTATAAGTATGGGTTCGGTTTAGGGGTAGTTGCATGTAATTATGCATAGTTACAAGGACAATGTTTAAAAAAGAAAAAAATAAATAAATACCAGAATTATTGATACAACTCCATTTGTTAATTAAGCAATAAAAAAGTAATGAGCAGTGAAGGGACACAGCCTTTTAATAGCATTTAGAGTGAAAAATTTACACTTAGTTATTAAAATCATCTTGTTTTCTCTTAACCAGCAGCACAAGAAAACCTAAAACATGCAATCTCTTTAATCAGGAATTAACAAATCTATTATTTTTTGATGAAGATTAATTTAATACAATAAAAATGCCATTGTCCAAAAAAAAACAAAAAAAAAACAAACATGCTAACCATTAAAAAAAAATTATACATATTTATATATATATATATATATATATATATATATATATATATATATATATATATAGATATACATATCCCCCTCCAAAAAACTGCACTTTGATAGGAAAATGTGTCTCAGCTCCAAGTTCTTTCCATCTGCCTTAAAAAAAAAAAAAAAAAAAAAAAAAAAAAAACACTATACTAGTTGTTATGGCCCAGCACAAAAAACAAAAGAACAACAACCTTCAACCCTCTCCATCCATTTGTAATAGTTAAAGCACTCAACTTTATGTTTCCTCTGTAAAAGAAAAAAGAGAGAAAGTTTTTACTGGGAATGTTTGAACGATAAAAACATACAGCCAATATTTTTGTATCATACTGTTTTAATGGAATGCACGCTTGCTTAAAAAACCCGATGTACAAGGTGAGGGGGTTTAAATGGTTCAACTACTGAAGAATAACTTACAAACAGCACGAATGGATGCGATTAAGGTGGACAACTATGTACAAAAATTAAATACAATGCTACAGCACATTAAGAGAATTACAAATGTTCATAAAAGGCAAATATTAACATGTGGCAAGATGGAACTCCACTAAGTCCCTATGATCAGTAACGTCTCCAATCTCACGAAAGCTTCTTATGTTCATCTCAATACTGAATCTAATGATATTAACTATGAAGGACACCAAATGTACCATGGTATGAATATTAAATGGTCTCTTTCATCACAGGGGTCATAAAATTATCAAATGTGGCTTGTTTTCCATCAATACTAATTATACAAATGACAACTCCTCCCACCGCTTTTATATGATATTCCCATGTTTGTAAATAATCAGGTAATAGTTCACCCAAAATGTATTTTTCACACTCATTTAGTTGTAGATCAAAGTCTCTTTCCATTAGTGAAACACAAAAGGAGATTATATACATGCTGCTGCTTTCATATAAAATTGAGGTATGGAAAAGAGCAGCATGGACATTCTGCTAAGCATCTTCTTTTGTTTTCCACAGAAACATGACATGAAGGTGAGTAAATGATTACAAAAATTAGAATTTCCAAGTGAACTATTTCTTTTAAATCTATACCGGGACCACTGAACAAAAAAAAAAAAAAAAAAAAAAAAAAAAAAAGAGTCAAATCTCATACTTAGTTGTCCAAATATATTAAAATTTGCCAGTGTAGAAGCTCTCGACAGCATTTCTCAAAGGCCCAAACCCCAAATGCTTAAAGGCAGCATTACAATTTCAATGTCGATCAAAGGTTCCAACAGACTTGGCTTTTCCTTACTCAGAAAAAGAAAGAAAGCAAAAAAAAGATAAAGAAAAAAACCTCAACCCCCTTTACGCACCATTCTTCATCAATAAGTTTAATTTCAGGAAGGGGAATTTTAACTAGCAAAGGTTTTCCCTGTGTCTTCCTTGCCTCTGTAAGTCCTCTTCCCATGTGTGAAGGGCAGGTATCTATACTTGATCATGTGCTGTAGAGAAAACACAAACAATGTCGAAGCTTTAGTTTTTAGTTTCAGTGCTATTTTTAGATAACTTAGCTTTGTGAACTAGAAATATCTCAAAAGATCCTGAGCTTCCAGTGGCGAACCTTGATCTGCCGTTTCATGGTGATGCAGAACAGCATGATGAAATACATTACGAGGATGGGCCAGAACACTGGCACATTGAAGGCGTCGAAGAATGTGCAAATCATAGCGATGACGATGCCCTTCGTCGCTGAATGCCTGAAACATCAACCGAAAACAACACACATAAATCAGTGCACTCATAATAAATATACAAAACATTTATTTATGCAATGTGAACATCAAGGAATCAGAAAAAAAAAAGTAAGTACAGAAATCCTTTGAAGTCACTAAGATATTTACAGTGGATGATGGATATTTGGCATTTATAAATGAATTTTATCTGGTAAGTTCTCCTGTTTGGCTGAATAGTGTGGGACTTTTATTTTGACTGAACTGAGAATCCCAGCAAAGAGGCTAAGGGCTTAATCGTGATTATTTTACTCCAAAAAAATAATTACCATTAATGATAACAATAATGAGACTCTCAACCTGAGCTTTTTCCAATCACAACCATGAAAGCACAGAGGCTTGATACCAGTGCAAAACAACACAAATGCTAAATGAAAAAGAAATGTTTTCATAACTTGATTATTTTGAACTATTATGTCAAATAAATATTAGATTTACTGTGGCAACATTGCGCATGTGTTAATATCAGCTGTATATTGCCACCCTGCTCTTTATAAAAAAAAATAAATAAAAAAAACGTATTCAGTTAACCACTAGTTATTTATTTATTTCTTCCCACATAATGTGTTTTCCATTGATTTTTTTCTGGACTCAGTTTTAATGGCTGAATTAAATTTTAATAAGAAGAAATATGTCTAACTAACTCATAAAACACCAACAACTTGATAACTTAATTAATTTAATAATTAAAACTCAAACAATAATGTCTAATTTTTCATAAATGTTGCATTTTATGATTGAATACAAATTGTGATCAAAACAGAGGTAATTAAATAATTGCAAAAAAAAAAAAACCTTTAAACAAATTAATCTTTTAAAATGTATTTAAATTAAATTTGATCAACTCTTTATTTTCTGGCCAAAAAAAAAAAAAAAAAACCTGCTTAAATGAACAAAAACTTTTTTGGTATTATGCAATATTCCAAAAAATGTTTTAACAAACTCTATGTTTATTATTGTTATTATTACTAAGTTCTACTGTACAACAGTATATATTTGTGTCACAATTTCTTTTGAAACTATGCCGTTCATTCACACAAAGACACGCACATCATGCAGACATTAACCCCTATTTTTAGTCTTCCAAATTCTGCTATATTGTAGATTATACAGTATGTTCCACATAGTAAAAATCACAGCATTTCAGGGATGTAACGATATCAAAATCTCACAATACGATAATATTGCAATATGAGGTCCACGATTCAATATTTAATGCAACATTTAAAAAATAAAACAAAACAAATGAAAAATCGGAAAAACTGAATATTTTGTACATTTTAAAGTTAAATTCTTCTATCTAATGCACTTTGAGAGTTCAAAATTAAGAGCTCCAACCTACGTTCTTAACTAAGAAAACTTAAGTCAGAAAAAGAGTCAGTGAATTGAGTTCAGTGTACCTGAACTTTAAAGGAGACTCAACCCTCTTTTTATTTGTGGTATACTGTCTCAGTCTAAATTACATTCACACTGGTGTTTTAGAAAGCCAAACAAATTAGAATATATATTAATAATAACAACAACAATGACAGTATATTGCAAAACAACTGCACTGCAAAATAAATGAAAATGAATATTTCATAGGTATATTATTTTTGCTTTACCCTACAGCAGGGAAATTACAACACTTCTTTCCTAATTTCTACTCTTGAAAAATGTTTTGAATTTGGACTGCAGTAATGTTACCCATTTAAACCGCTAGCTGTCAGCGATTCATACTACACTTTTAAGGTTTTATTTTGATGAAAACGGCAGTAGAGCTTTTATTTTGAAGGAAAACTCCAGCTTCAGTGAAAACAGGCTTACAAAAATGCATCTCACTACAAATCTAGTGAAATGCTTTGACTGCAAAAATGAAGCCTAACTGGTGGCCGTTGTGTTCCCAAACGCGTGCTAAACTCACAGCACATGCAATAAACGAGTTCACGGCATTCAGTGTGAATGAAGCCATTCTGAGCTGTGGAAAACAACGGATCACAAGCTGATCGCCTGAACGAAGTGCGCGCTTCGCTTTGTAACGCACAGCGAAAACAGACTTGATGAAGGGATTAAGCCATGATGCGCTTTCAGTTTTAGTTTGTCTGACAGATACTGTGCCAAAGCATCAGAGCCCTAAACACAACTTTAAAGATTTTTTATGTCAGAAATAGAAGTTTAAATATATTTTAAAAACTACACTTTTTGCCCAGAAGACCTATCGTTTCATATTGTCATGTGAGCACGATAATATCGTTTTGCTATCATGATATCACAATACTGATAATATTGTTAGATCCCTACAGCATTTGTGATCATTTCTGCTTGTCACTGGATCAAATCGATCAACTCATTCTTTAAAGAAAAGTGAACTCATCAAGTGATTTCATGGGATCTTAAAGGGACGGTTTACCCAAAAGTGAAACTTTTGTCATTTACTCAGCCTCATGTCCTTCTAAACCTGTATGAATTTCTTTCTTCTTTCAAAAACAAGGATATTTGTGAAGAATGTTAGTAACTGAACTGTTGGTTACCAACATTGCATTTATGTTTAAAGGCAGAAAGAAACTCATACAGGTTCGAGACAACTCAAGGTTGAGTAAATAATGAACGAATTTTCATTTTTGGGTGACCTATCCCTTTAAAACACATAATGTGTTAACTCACCAGAATTTGAATTCTGGCAACCTCCTGATGAACGGCCGGAACTCTTCATTCTGTTTTGTTGGTAGTGCTGGACCCTCGTCTAGTGAAGAGACAACGATTATGGAAAAAAAAAAATTCCCCTCCAGAAACAAAGCATCAGTGATGATAGTATGTAATTCTGGACCTACCTGGATCATCAAGCAATGAGGGATCCACTTTTGGTGAGAGGAAAGCAATGAAGAGGTTTAGGTGGTAGATCCCAAGAGCATATGTGACTATGTACCACCCCTGAAAAAAAACAGAAATGCTTAGTTACATTTGATGCATGTGTTAAACAACAAGAACATTCTCATCAGTCTAAAACTCTATGATAACAGTATCCATATTTGCAAAAATTAATCGGATAGAATAGATGCAAAGATTCCTAAACAGATGCAAGAACATTCTTTTTAAAGCAATTCTTTTGAAGCAAAAGCATTCTTTTTTACCTGTAGTATATATACTCTGATCATATATATGGCCGTGAGAATAAGAGTGACCGCCCATCGGACTGCTGAGAACGGCGTTGACTTGTCCAACCATGACTGATAAATCTGTATTTCAAAGAGAAATTGTAGTTCTCAAATTTTTGGCCTTAAAATCACTTGAATAGTCATTTCCAAGAGCCTCACCTGCCCGAGCCGTTTAAAGAAGTTTCCGATCGCTGATGGTTTCCCATGGATGGATTCACCGGCACTGTCTCCTTCTGGCATTCTGTCTGTGAATTTAGAAGAACATGTTGAGTGTACAGTAAAAACAGGAATATTTTTAAATGCTGTGTTTATATTTACAGTTAAATCACAATGAAAAGCACTGCTACCCATCTACCCTGAAATAACACAACGTAAATCTCATCGAGTTCCCTGTCTGCACAAATCTATATTCAAAACTGCATGCAAATCATAGCATCCAGGAATATAAAAACACCTTCAAGTCCCGCTGTCTCTTAAGCATGTTTTTCTGTATATAATAACTGTTCTTATAACTTATAATGGTGTTGAACTGCTACACCGTCCTAATTTATGTTTCTAAAAGTATTCCACGCTCAAACTCTGAAGAATTATAACTGACGCTTTCATTTCTATGTTGTAGCAAAATTAGGCTTTTTGGAGCCTTAATTTAAATGTTTTAAGCCTTGAAAAATTAGCTCTTATTTTATTTATTTATTTATTTATTATCATTTTTATTTCCTAAATGTTCATAATTAAGGTAGTGTTTTGAAGCAAATCCTTGTCGAAAATCCTAAATTGTAAATCCTTTATTTATATGTTTTTATAATCCTACATACAATTTCTATACCAATCTATACAATATTTTGCTACAAATAATAATAATAATAATCAGAAGAAGAAGATCCTACAGGAAATCTCTTATTTAAATTTTACCATAATATCTCATAGATCATATTTACACCACCAACTTCATCATTTCTACATATAACTGAATAAAATCAGCCACATCGGGACCTACAAGAATTTAAAACTGAATAATTTTCTTTAAATTTTCTACAAAAGCATTTGCTCAATCTGTAATCACACTTGTCCCATTTGGGAACCATTTCTTATGAGTTATAAAATCAGCTTCGTTTTTTTTTTTTTTTTTGGTCAGAAAACTGAAGAATTGTTTCAAGAAATGGCAACAGAAATCCTGTACATATTTCTGAAGGTTTCTTTTTTTCTTTGGATCAGCTGATTTGCTCTGTACTGTCAATGAATGACATTTAACAAGCGGGGTTATGGGTGGTGTTAAATCACGTTTTGGGGTTAAAATGAAAACATTTGTCTATCCTATCTATCCTCATGCGGATCTTTGACTTTTTGCCCATTTCCGTCAATGATAAAATACGACTGACTTAGTAGTGCGGTTAAAGGAATTGATTTCCTGGTCGTAAAACAAGGGAAGCCTCCGTGTGATAACCTACACATGTAAGGCAAAGTCCAAAAAACGACCACGTCAATGAACAAGAGGTTATTCGAGTATAATAATCAGCCTAAATCAAAATTACCTTCAATAAAACGGCGCATAAACGGAATAATTAACCGGTTTGATATCTTTGCAAAAGACTGAAGCCTCAAAGCAGCTCATCAGCCTCATTCCATCACTGCTAACGTTACATAAACTAATGCATCAACATATATTAGATATATGTCAACTAAGTCTGTAGTGATTTCAGGGCAGAACCTGCCGTTCCTGGTTTAGTTACGTGTCTATTTCCTTACGTTTACATTAAACAGGACAGTGCATGCAAATGAACACTAGCTTTAGTTCCGGCACAGATCTATTCTCAGTCTGTTCTCATCAGTGAACTGGCGCAAGAGACACTTACCTTAACGTTTATTTCATAAACTCACTAATAATGTAACCAACTAACTAGAAGGCTAATAGTCAAACCCTCTAAAGCTAATTTGCTATTTAGCATCGGTGGTTAGCCGCAGCTGAGTGATTCCTTTAAGGCGCAAAGCATGCTGGTTACTGTAGTTTTTACAACAGGTATTCTACGTTGACACCGCTATGTTTAAACTACACTTCCCATACTCCTACACGAAACAATTTGCCACAAGCGGAAACAGACGGGTTGTAGTTTTTATGTGTGAACGTGTAATCGAAATTACTGCTGAGATAAACCACAAAGACCAGCAGACACGCAGAAAAGTGGACAACTCACTTCCGGGGAAATCCGAACGCAGGCGTTTGAGGGGTAAACTTTGCTAGCACAACCTTTTAATGCATCTTGTAAAAAATATAATTTTACGATCGTCATGCCATTGGAGGACAATAAAATTAGACGGACGGTTAACATACTCGAGGACTCGTAGCACCTGCGAGAGGTTCAAAATAGGAGTAAGATTAGAGGAAATGTGTTTCTCTTACCCGGTTGTGCCGCTGTGTCACTCTCGGCTGCCGATCCGCGCGTCGCGCTGCTGCTCTGTGAACACGTCAGTGCTTCTGTAACCGCAGCCGCATCAGACCACACCAGCCGAGCGCGGACTACATCGCTCCGCGTGCAGGACCTCCAAACTGAAACTCAATTATTTCTTTTCACACAAATCCATATGTGCTGGAAATGTATTCACCCTCAGGCCACCCAAGAAGTAGATGAATATGTTTCTTCATCCGAACAGATTTGGAGAAATGTAGCATTACATAACTTGCTCACCAATGGATCCTCTGCAGTGAATGGGTGCCGTCCAAACAACTGATAAAAACATCACAATAATGCTCAAGTAATCCTCTTATTCTGACGACACCCATTCACTACAGAGCATCCATCAGTGAGAAAGTGCTGTAATGCCAAACCTCAAAATCTGTTTCCATGAAGAAACAAACTCATCTACATCTGGGATTGCCTGAATTTCCATCAAAAGCTATAGTACTACAGATACAGTTACTGCTGTGAAACCATATAGAATTAAATTGAGATGATTGTCTAATATTACAATAGTAACATAACATACCAGTAGTAGTTATGATATTTTGGTGGGATATGATTATCGTGGCAATGTTGTCTTGTATGAGTTGCTTAACCATCAGTTAATTAGTATTTTGTCACACCTCTGTTCATCAGTTTGCACTGGCTATCAATAGCTGCTCTCATAAAGTTCAAGGCATTAATGTCTTCTACACCTTCACCAAAATTCACTACTTCAGTGTTACGTGCCCTCCAGACACTTGCGTTCTGCAAGTGAACGGCACATTGTAGTGTCATCCCAAAAAGGCACAAAATCACTTTCATAGACTTTTACCTTAACTGTTTCATGCAGGTGCAATAGCTTGCCCAACCCAATCTGAGCAGCTGAGTCTTTAGCCATATTCAAAAAACAGCTAAAGACGCATCCATTTACACTTTACTCTCTAACGCTAGCACTCTGTTCTATTATGTAAAAAAAAAAAAAAAAAAAACTTGACCCTCCAACACGAGCACTCTCTATTATGCCAAAGTTAAAGAGTCTTTATTATTCATGTTGGAAAATTGTCTTTGGTTTCACAGTATATCACCAACATGCACAAACAACACACACACACACACACACACACACACGCAAAAACATCAGTCACTTGCATTTAAAATTTTGACAGCACTGGGCATGAAAGTATTGTAGTAAATTGGTAAAATTAGTAATTGGTAAAGTTTCCTTGTCGTCTGTCGTTGCCTATAGCATCTCCCTGATATTCTATTCTATTCTGTTCTGTTCTATCCTTCTATCCTATTTCTATTCTATCTACTTATCATTTAAAAAAAATGAACACTCTATTTCATTTCTATTCTGTCTGCTTGTTTTCTTTTAATTAATTATATAGAAAATCAAGCTCTCTATTCTATTTCTTTTCTATCTGTTTTCTTTTTATTTATTATAAAAAACACAATCCTCTAAAATGAGCACTCTCTATTCTATTTCTATTCCATCTACTTGTTTTCTTTTAATTTATTTAAAACACTAACACTCTCTATTTTATTTCTATTCTATCTGCTTGTGTTCTTTTATTATTTAAAAATGAGCACTCTATTCTATTTCTATTCTAATTGTTTTAATTTATTATTTAAAAAATGAGCACTCTATTCTCTTTCTATTCTATCTACTTGTTTTCTTCTAATTTATTATTTAAAAAACGAACACTATCTATCCTATTTCTATTCTATCTACTTGTTTTCTTTTAATGTATTGTTTAAAAAACTAACACTATCTATCCTATTTCTATTCTAGCTACTTGTTTTCTTTTATTATTTAACAATGAGCGCTCTCTATTCTGTTTCTATTCTGTTTTTTTTTTTTTTTTTAATTTATAATAAAAAATACTTCACCCTCTAACACTAGCATCTTCTATGGTATTTCTATTCTGTTTTCTTTTTATTCATAAAAATCTTGACCATCTAACACAAGCACTCTTAATTCTTTTTTTTTTTTTTTTGCTACTTGTTTGATTTATTATTAAAAAACTCTATTTGTCTTGTTTTTTATATATTATAACACTAACTATTCTGTTTCTGTTCTTTCTGTTTGTTCGCTTTTAATATATAAAAAGTTGACCCTCTAAAACTAACACTCTCTATTCAATTTCTATTCTATTTACTTGTTTTCTTTCATTTATTAAAAAGCTTTACCCTCTAATGCGAGAACTCTCTATTCTATTTCTATTCTATTTGTTTTCTTTTTATTATAGAAAACTTTACCCTGTAACACAAACACTCTCTATACTATTTCTATCTACTTGTTCTCTTTTATTATTAAAAACTCTATTCAATTTCTATTCAATCTACTTGTTCTTTTTTTAGTTATTACAAAAAACTGACCCTCTAATAGCGTTCTCTGTCCTTTTTCTGTTTTATCTACTTGTTTTCTATTATTATTAAAAAACTCTATATTCTATTTCTATTCTATTTTCTTTTTATTATAGAAAACTTTACCCTCTAACACAAACACTTTCTATTCTATTTCTATTTTATCTGCTTGCTTTCTTTTATTATTTAAAAAATATTCTATTTCTATTAAATTTACTTATTCTCTTTTTATTTATTATAAAAAAATATATATCGACCCTCTAACACAGGCGAAGAAGGATGCAGGAACCGACAGATGCTAAACTTTTAATTTTAATAACAAAATAAACAGTAACAAAACTAGGCGGCAGGCCCTCATGGACGACTGCCACATAAACATAACTAAAATATCCCAGACCTGGTCCTTTCTCACTCTGCACTGTCATCACTCCTCCTTTTATCCTTCCGAAGCTCCTCGAGACCGGTGTGAGGCACAGGTGTCACTCATTATTATTTACTTCAGTGGCCTCACTCCGCTCCTACGGCTCTCAGCCCCACCCCACTCATTACAATAGCTAAATGTAAATTTAATGTCAATGTAATGTTAAGAATAAATGGCAACAGAGAGATACATTAATAAAGGTTAGTTCTAGAATATTTCCTGTAATTCTAACCAATATAATTCAATAACTAAACTACATGTTCCTAATTATATACGAATTCTTAGAAACTGTTAAAAGGTAGAAACATTCGAACAAAATTCATTCTATCCAGATGCTACTGCACTTAACCAACCAATTTGTGATAAATAAAAGAGCCTAAACTGTTAGTATTTTAACTGTAATTCTTCATTCAGATAACAAAAATCATAAACAATAAGTAATAAAGTCATTGTTTTACTGCTCTTTCATATGCTCTCCGGTGTCATCTCATTGATGGCATAACTTTATCCTAAATAGGTGTGACTTGTTATGTGACAAATAAAATTTAAATAATGTTCAGAATGACTGAAATCTTAACAGAGATGAAATGACAGACAGATTCCCATTCTCAAACATCTTCGCCATTACTGATCTTGCATTAAAACATCCTCATTTTGCACACTTTAGTATTTATTTGAAAAAGAAATCACTTTACATCATTCAAACATGGTGATATAAAAAAGAAACAGCGTTACAGGTCTTTAATGAAAACACAAGATAATAACTCTTAGAAACATTTCTAAAATCTGTAGTTGTCAAAATGACACAGCGTGACATAATACTGACTGATATTAACTGTGAATATAACATAGTTTACAATATCCTAAAGCAATAAAGTGCTTTGATCTATTTGACGGTATTTCACCATCACGGCCAATTTAAAAACAGCTGTTTTCCCTCGATTAACCTCCTGGGGCCCAGTTTAAAATGTGTTGTTCTTACCACATGAATAATAAGGGATAATATGGGTAACACTAGATATTTACAAATGAATTTGCTTGTTAAATAAAGATGACATATGTACCTTTGACTACATACAATACACCAAATCATTAATGTTTGAGACAGCCTTTAGTTCAGTTTTATACACAAACTTTATGGGTGTAAGAAATATAAATACATTCCTTATATACCACAAAAGACAATGCTGCTGGATGACGGCTCTGTGTGAAACACTTTTCTGCTTTCCTCTCTTATTATTATTTTTTTATTATTATTATTAAGACACTAGCAGTAGGTTCTGATGGGTTCAGATCATAAAAATTGTGTGGGTCTGCTAAACAAAAGTTCTTCAAACTTTGTCATCTTTTCAGTAGCGCTATTAAAAGTGACATTAAGTGAAGTTTATATATAGTACATACAACATTTTGTTCTTTTGTGTTGCAGAGGTGAATCTCACAAAATTATATCCAGGTCTTTTTTCAGACCCAAAATAAAAATAAATAAATAAATAAAACAATATTTTGATCAAGATCAATTTTAGATTGATTATTTATTTATTGGTTGATGTATTTGCTTTAGTTTAATTTAATTTAATTTACCACATTTCTCTCCAAAATGTTTATTTGTTGTGCAAATAATATTTGTTAGATTTTTTTTTTTTTTTTTTATTAATGCATTACTGTAAAAGAAAAAATAATAATAAAAATAAAATAAAAATAAAAACTAAAAATAAACATTCTAGATTGTCATGAAAATAATGGTATAATGCAATAATCATGCAATTTTGGGATGAAATGTCACCTGGATGTTTTTGTAAGATTCACCTTAATACCTTGTTTGAGCCATAATTTTACTATTTAATAAAAACATCATGAAATTAGACGCAATTAAAACAATAAAATAACAAGACAGTGATTACATGTGCTAAAGGAAAAACAGACATTATAGCACAGCATGATAAATAAAACCTTGTCCTGCAAGGCTAATAACACAAAGCTTTAAAAGTCGGACAACCTTTATGATGATCCAGTGCCTCCCTGTCAACAACATAATACTTAACAGATCATTCATAAAAAAATAAAAAAAAAACTTGCATGGTAAAGCACCACTTCAAAAAATGTGTCTTATTTAAAAAAAATAAAAATAAAAAGTAAATTCAGTTTTATGGAGTTGTCTTCATCATTGTCATTGTAAAACTTTGATGAAACATGAACAAATTATAGCTATGATCTATGGGCATTACTTCACACATAATTCAATATCATACACGATTGCACAGTTATTATTTACACCAAGCCGAAATAAATAAGGCAGTGTTTTGAAATCATACACTGCGTTTAACCGCTCATAACTACATCCTAATAATATCATTCATTTTAGCTAATGGATCATTTTTTTTTGTGTGATGTAATATTAGCATAAGGCCACAAATGACAATCAGATAAAATGATTCATTTGAACCTGCTCTTAATCAAAGGGAATTGCTTGCACAAACATTTTTAACTCCTCAAATCACTTGTTGTCAAATATGGAAGTGCTACTATATTGAAAATACCAACTGTCCATTCCAGTTTAAAAAAAAATGATACGGGCGATGCACGGAAAACGATGGATGTACCGTCCTTCTCAGTGAACGTCACCTTCTGCGAACTCCTCTTTAATGGAGTGCTTGTGTATTCTGCAGTCGGGCATGTCAAAGCCAAAGTCAGCCCACTCCTCGGCTCCCGTGGGCGCGCCGCGGTTTGGGATGGTGATGGTGTGGCGCACTCTGAAGTGCACGGCCTCCATGACGCGCTGGCGCTGCAGCTCTCCTCCGGGGCCGATGGCCATGGTGGCCATGTTGCTGCTGGAGCGAATGAGCTGCTGGCCGTAATCGTGGCCCTGTTTCATGTCCTGCAGGCCCCTCCAGATCGCCACCCGGAACTGCTCAGGAATCTTCAGCGCACCAAGGTCCTGAGGAACACAACACTTTTAGTGAATGCTATACTGCCGCTTCATTTTAGACAAAACGGGCCTTTGTGAATCATTCCATACTAGAGTAGCAATACCAGACATTTTTGACCTTGTTTTTTTTTTTTTTTTTGGTTCTCATAAGGAAAAGCTTATAAATCACACAGAAGTTTTTTTTTTTTTTGATGAACATAAAAGAAGATATTTTGAAGAATGCTGGTAATTAAACAGTTGATGGTCCCCATTAACTTCCATAGCATTTCTTTTCCTACTAAGCAAGTCAGTGGCGACCAACAACTGTTTAAATGATGATGAAATGTTCATTTTTGGGTGAAGTATTCCTATAATTTATTGTTTCTACACATATAATTACCTATATTGAATGAATAGTTTTATATTTCAGGATAATCATATTTAACTGCTGAATTTGTGGTGAAAAACTACCATCAATACCATCAAAAAATCCATCAATCAGTTGCAGAATATATATATATATATATATACATATATGTGTGTGTGTGTGTGTGTGTGTGTGTGGTGTGTTTTGCAATACACTTATATATTAATACGTTAAATATATTGTTTCTATAGATAAAATGACCAACTTTGAATATGTATTTTTATATTTTACCATCTTTTTTAATTCAGTTATGTTGAATGTATCATGGGATTGTAGTCCATTTCTTTCACTAAAACCATAACCTTTGTCCTTTTTTATTTCAAATGCTTTTTATTTTCAAATTTGGATTATTGCTTCAAATCAAAATTTTTAATCTTGTGATTCTCCTTAACTGGTTGGTTTAGTTCATTGCAAGTAATGAGTAGATTACTTACAAATTGTAGTCCATTACTGATTACAAATTACATGACAAAAATTGTAGTTAGTGACATAATCTGGATTACACATATTAGGTAATGTAGTCTGACTATTTTTGATTGCTTTTAGATTACTTCTGACATAACTCATTAATTATAGACTTGAATGAGATTGTGTAAAAAATTGATAAAAAAAAAAAAATTATATTAGCATAATGCTATTTATGAGCATACAATGATATAGCTGCAAGCAGCAATTATGGGAGTTCAAGCGTTTTAAGGTCTTTGAGCAATTACAGACATTTTAAGATGATCCTACTAAAAAAAGGCTGTAAAACCATAAAATATCTAGAAATATTATTTAATGATCGATCAGTTTTGACCAATAGGTGGCGCTGCTCCCAAACTGATGCGGTGTGGTTAACTAGGAGTGACGATAAAACACAAACAAATAATTTGATGCCAATATGCCAAAGAATTGCAGAAAAACAGCCTTAGATGAATTTAGTCATTTTTCATATCTCCTGACCACTAGGTGACACTGTGCCAAAACTGTGCAGGTAACCTCAGGGCATGATTGTCAAACAAACTGGTCTGAACACAAAGTGTTGAGGAGATTTTGGCGAGATCTTCCTCGTTTTTAACTTTCTGTTAGAACCATCTGAAGATGGTCTGTATTAATTTTGGTGAAAACTGGACGAACGTCTATAGGACGAGTTTGCAAAACTACATTTATTACAAATTTATTACATGTTTAACAAACAGTTTGATTGACAGCAGTGGTTGCAGAGGCAAACTTATTCAGAATGAGGAGATCTAACATAAGATATGAATATTGTGTGTATGTGTGAAAAATCCCGATACACGATAACGCCACCTAGTGGCTGATTTCTTTCAAATTTCTCACAAACCTCTCCATGACCATGAGCCAAATGGGTCCATCGAGTTTCGTTCTGATCAGCCTCTGTTAACCTTGTCTAATAGATGCTCAAATTTGATTGGCTGATGGCAGCCATTTTTTTTTTTAAAGATACACCAATGCCTTCATAGATACTGGTGGCACATTGCACAACTACTCTGCATGCCAAATTTCAAGTTAATCAGACTAATGGGTGCGTAGTCACATCCATTTTCAAGTTTTTTTTTTCCTGTTATAGTGCCACCAAGTGGTCAAACTCCCCAGTTTTTCTAATTTGACCAAAGATTAAGCTTATTCATATGTGTTTAAAGTTTGATGAAAATGTCTCATGCCAAATTTCAAGTCAATCAGACTAATGGATGCTTAGTCACAGCCATTTTCAATTTTTTTTTCCTGTTATAGTGCCACCAAGTGGTCAAACTCCCCAATTTTTCTAATTTGACCAAAGATTGAGCTCATTCATATGTGACCCTGGACCACAAAACCAGTCTTAAGTAGCACAGGTATATTTGTAGCAATAGCCAAAAATGCATTGTATGGGTCAAAATGATAAATTTTTCTTTTATGCCAAAAATCATTAGGATATTAAGTAAAGATCATGTTCTATGAAGATATGTTATAAATTTTCAGAATCAGAATCAGAATCAGAATCAGAAATCAGAATCAGAAAGAGCTTTATTGCCAAGTGTGTTCACACACAAGGAATTGGTCTTGGTCTACCGTAAATGTATCAAAACCTAATTTTTGATTAGTAATATGCATTGTTAAGAACTTCATTTGAACAACTTTAAAGGCGATTTTCTCAATATTTAGATTTTTTTGTACAGATTCCAGATTTTCAAATAGTTGTATCTCGGCCAAATATTGTGCTATCCTAACAAACCATGCATCAACGGAAACATTATTTATTTTTAACTTTCAGATGATGTATACCCTGGTTTTGTGGTCCAGGGTCACATATGTGTTCCAAGTTTGATGAAAATATCTCATTCCATATAGCAGATTTAGTGCAAGTTGCCCCACCCACTTTGAACATTTTTGCATCCTGTTCTGGGGTGCGTTTCCGTACAACAACGTAACTCGCTGATTAACCTCCATGGTATAATGCACTGTTGTGGAAACAAACTAGCTAGTCACGACTGTTTCCCGAACACGGTCGCATCTGAGTCGTTTGAACCACATTAGTTTAACAATGTTGGGCCGTTGTTAATGGCGTCACAAGCTGTGATGGAGTAATACTTCTGCTATTTGACGGATTAGAGATCTCTAAAATGCAGCTATATTGAACATGGCACATGATGACTAATTTACTATTTTTTTGTTTCCCATCATTTCACTTTATTTGATGTTTTAATTCATCGCGGGTTCCCTCTTACATCATACTCCGGGGTTTATGCACATGCACACTATTCAAAAACTGCGCTTATAGAGGATCTGCAAAAATACATAGATTAAAATGCATTTACATTTAGATAGAAAGGAAGATATAGATTGTATTGCATGTTAGCTTGCTTATTGTGCCAAAGAGCATAATTTATTGAGCCCATATGTCTTACTAACAGGTCGGAAGCTGTAGTTCCAACCACGTAACCACGGCCTAGTTCACAAAAATACTAAATGCTGCAAAAACTTTGCGCTTGAACCTCTACTAATCTAATTACAAAGTACTTAATTTTTGGAATCTGATTACATAATTCAGATTGCATCTAATCAGTTACTACCCTGCACTGTATATATATATATATACATATATATATATATATATATATATTTATTTTATTTTTTTTTAATTCTCGATGGGAAAATGAATGGAAAACAGCATAAAATACAAGTCATCCAAGAATGAAAAGAGCATATTGACTGAACTGTTGGTTTACCTCCATAGAAAGAGTCTGAAGATGGTAGACACTCTGGAGTCCCTGTGACGTGAAGTAGTCGATACAGTTTTGGCAGCCCAGGCTGGTTAAGAAACTGTTCAGAGAGAAAAGGAATCCCACTAAGACCAAGCGGCTGCGTCCTGTGAATTACATATTCACCCATGGAGAACATAACAAGCAAAGCACCACGGCATGTGCATCTGCACAGGGATTATTATCAAGAACGGATGGAATGATCATGTGAGTGTATTGAGGCAACAGAATACTTGATTCAAATACAGCATTTGATTAAATCAGTGATGATACAAATACCAGTTTAAAAATGGTGAAATGTTGGGCTAGAAGTGAATGCAATATACACTACCATTGAAATGTTTGGTTGGCTTTTTTTTTTTTTGGTGTGTGTGTGAGTCTTTTGCTCACTAAGGCTGCATTTATTTAAAAAAATATATATATTTTATTATATATATATTTAAAAAAAAAAAAAATGTAATTAATTCCTGTTATGGAAAGCAGGATTTTCAGCATCATTACTCTTAGTCTTCAGTGTCACATGATCCTTCAGAAATCATTCTTTCTTATTTTAAATATTTCTTATTTTCAATTATTGTCCTGTTTAATATTTTTGTGGAAACCATGACAATAATATATATATATATATATATATATATATATATATATATATATATATATATATATATATATATATATATATATATATATATATATTATTGTCAACATTTGAAGTGGATCAGAACATTTCATCAAAGTTGTCCTAAACAATACCCGTTCTGGTCTTAGGACAACTTTGATCAACTTTTTTTGATCCACTTAAACTTTCTAATTAAAAAAAAAAAAAAAAAAATGTTTTACTGACCCCAAACTTTTGAACAGTAGTGTAGTTAAATGAAATGCTGCATGCAAATGTTTGTGTATTATTTTTGTCAGAATTTTTCAGAATTTAATTTTATAAATAAAAATGCAATCAAAACATGCAATTACATTGAAGATGCGTACCAAGTTTTTCATTGTATTGATCTTTTTATTATAAATATTTCACCAATAAAAATTATTTTCTTAATACAATCAAAACAGGAAATGTAGTAAATATATAAAGCCGACAGAGTTATTTTAAAGGTAGAGCAACTGAGACAAACAAAACTACAGGAAAGTGAGGAAAGTATGCGTAATCTCTGCATCTGAAGTCATTTTAAACAAAACACAGATTCAGAAACATACGGTTGCTTTGTCATAATTATAGGCGCTGCCTTTCAATTTCACCCCGATACATTAAGTATTAAATGTAGATGGAACATTGATATTAATAATCAAATTTGTGACAATGGAGTCTGTAAAACATTGCAATGTGCATGGAAAATGACACATTTAGTTGAAAAATAAATATCACTCAAGGTGCCAATATGTAAGACTTACGACTGACAAAGTAGCACAGATGACAATGCGATTAACTGGGTAATGTGAACAGATAACTGGGTGAGTGTAAATCTCAAAAAACTTGTCTAGGACATGTTGTACAGGGTCATATTTCAATACAAAAAAGCTTATATTTTGCTAAAAATAAACTGTATTTTTAGCACCATTAAGATTTTTTTAGTTGCCTTTATTGTATTACCATTTTTATATTACACGTTTTAATTCTCATTTAACAATTCTCATAACTGTAATAAAAATAAAATTTGGGATCTACCAGGCATGTTCTTTTGTGAGATTCACACAACTGATGAAACTGCACAGGCCATTAAACAGAAAGGCACCTCGCCACCCCCATCCAGCCCCATGTGATAAAAAACGGCATGTGATCGGTCGTATGTAAAATGTAAACACAAAAAGTGGTTAACATTTGAATATGTCTATTAATGAAAAAGGCTTACATGTTTTGCACACTAACGTGTGATTTAAAGTCAAAAATCTTCTCTGACCAGCAGAGAAATATTTAGAAAGATATTACTCTTATGTACAAATAGAAACAAAATGCCTCTTTAAAAGCAAAGGTTTCATTATAATCAAAATCCTCTTTTGTGTATAAGCACAAAAGAAAAAGCATCAATATACTGTAATTTCATGACTCTTAGCTAGGTAAAGGCAAATGATGAAGTGGAGGGGAAATGGAGATGCATCTAAAACGGGCGTTTCGAATGATTGAAGGTCTCTTTATATCAACAGAAAAAGACAGCCTGAAAGGGTCACCTCACCCCAAAATGAAAATTTTGCCATTAATCACTTACCCCCTTGTCATTCCAAACCCGTAAAAGCTTCATTCGTCTTTGGAACACAATTTAAGATATTTTGGATGAAAACCGGGGAATTTTGACTGTCCCACTGACTGCCAGGTAAATGCCACTTGTCAAGGTCCAGAAAAGTATGAAAGACGTCGTCAAAATAGTTCATCTGCCATCTGTGGGTCAATCTGAATTTTATGAAGTGATGAGAATACTTTTTGTATGCAAAGAAAGTAAAAATAATGGCTTCATTCAACAATTCGTCTCCTCCGCATCACCGTAGCGTCATTTTGGATAGTATTCCCTCTATGCGGATATGCTGTTTTCGTTCAAATCAAAGCGTAAATAAATGGGAAAACATATCTGCGTGACGCGGCTGACAGAGAACAGCATACGCAGTTTGTGTCCAGTGGATATTCTTCAAAATGGTGCTACAGTGATGCAGATGAGACGAACTGTTGAATAAAGTTATTTTTATTTTCTTTGCGTACAAAAAGTATTCTCATCGCTTCACATTATTCAGATTAAACCACTGATGGTAGACGGACTATTTTGACAATGTCTTTCATACTTTTTTGGGTCTTGTCAGTAGTATTTACCTGGCAGTCAATGGGACAGTCAAAATTAGGGCTGAGTATTGCCAAGAATCAGGCGATACGATACGTATCACGATACAGAGGTTACAATACGATATGTTGCGATACACTGTGATACTGTAAACAAGGCGATATATTGGGATATTTTTAATTTTAAGAATAGGATATACTTTAAGGAAAGCTGTACACACCACCATATGCAAACCTTATCAAAAAGTTCAAAAGATCAGTCCCTGTAACATTCCTATTGGGAGAAAATAAAATGCCTTCAGGATTCTTTAGTTATTAAATCTATAAAATGTAAGCTTTTATAAACAGAGCTTATATGGCCTGCTTTAAAGGTTCACATTTTAAGTTTACAATTGTAACAAGGCACTGGCATGTTTTAAGATCAATCAGTGCAAGTTTCTTTTATCTGAAACTGCTCAGACTCACATTTTAGTTTGGGATTAGGCTTAAGCCTGGTCTGTGAAACCGGGGGACAATGTCATAATATTTTGATCTGAACTTAAGAATTACATCTGCTTAATATCAATAACAAAAGTGCTTGCAGGAATCCTAAAGAAAACAAAATAATTGTAAAACAATCAAATAAATGCATGTATTGAATATTTTTAGCTCGGAGAATTTCACAAGATTTGAATTTCACAAGATTTCAGTTTGTATTTATGTTCCGCGTGGAATCGCCAACTGCACAAAACGCCCCCACCACGAGAGAAAGCGAAAGAGAGCTACCACACCGCCCACCACGAAGACCCTTTCACAGGAGAGGGTGCTCGCTGCAGAGCCAAATGGGAGGAGCTGGAGCTCTAGCTCCTCCTCGCTGGAGGTAATGGGAGGAGATAGACACCTAACCACACCCTAACCCTACCTCTTACCCTATCCTAAACATAACACCACCCATTAGTTCACACAGAGGTGAAGCTGGACATCCAGAGAGGGGGAGCTGGAGGTCATTCGGCTCTGCAGTGAGCAGTACTTGCTTTCACATGGGACGTGGCAAGCAGCGGAACTGCCGCGTGGCCGCCACTCCTCCGCACAGCAGAAGCACCTCGTGGCCTGCGCAGCCGAGGTGGTGCCTGCGCTGCGGTCCCTTGGGGTGGACGTTACCACAAAAGCCGAAATGATGCCTCGCTTCAACTTTGTACACCAAGGTGGGAGCAGGAACTATTCTTTCATCCTCCATTTCTAGCAGCGAACTATATTAACGATAACATTAGTGATGTGCCTTTATGCTAACATTTCCTGTCACTGTTTAAGTTCAGAGATAAGAAGACTAAGATAAGCAGATAAGCAGTCGGGATATAAACTCAAAACGAAGTATCCGCCATGTATTTTGTATGATTTTTTTTTTGTTTGTTTGTTTTAAATATCGCTATTCCATCTTTGAGAATCGATAGAGTATCGGCAAACAAAATATTGCGATACTCATGTGTATCCCTAGTCAAAATCTTCCCGGTTTTCATCGAAAATAGCTTAAATTGTGTTCCGAAGACGAACAAAGCTTTTACGGGTTTGGAACGACATGGGGGTAAGTGATTAATGGCAAAATTTTAATTTTGCGGTGGAGTAACCCTTGAAGATACTGTTGATAAAAGACATCAGGCTGATTTCAGTCACACTTTTGTAAAAATAAATTGCTATTTACAACTGCAGTGTTGTATAAAGGAACTGTACCTCATGTCTAGTGTGTGTGAATGAGTGTTGGGTTGGTGCTACTGCAGGGTGAAGTACCTGACGAGACTGGGGTCGGGGTTGTAAGGTGGGGGAGGGGTACAGTGAGAGGTGGACACTATAGACTGTGACGCATGAGCTCCGTTCACATCGCCGTTAGACTGCATGTGGTGTCCACCCAGCATGTTCGTACCTGCAGCGACAAACCAACAAAACCCAGTCAACAAAATTTATTTTAAAGTAAATTTTAAATCATTGTTTTACATGCTTTAAAGAATGTAAAGTAGCTTGCTTATAATTTAAAATGTGCCTTATATTGCAAGTTTTAATATAATGACAGTAACACTTTAGATTAGGGAACACTATTCACTAATAAACAGCTGCTTATTAGCATGCATATTACTAGCATATTGGCTGTTTATTAGTAGTTATAAAACACATATAAATGCCTTATTCTGCATGACCATATTCTAGATACAGCTGAAGTCAAAAGTTTACATCCCCCTTTCAGAATCAGTAAAAATGTTAATTATTTTACCAAAATAAGAGGGATCATACAAAATGCATGTTATTGTTTATTTAGTACTGACCTGATTAAGATAATTTACATAAAAGATGTTTACATATAGTCATTACGAGAAAATAATAGCTGAATTTATAAAAATGACCCGGTTCAAAAGTTTACATCCCCTTCATTCTTAATACTTTGTTGTTACCTGAATGATGCACAGCTGTGTGTGTGTTTTTTTCAGTGATAGTTGTTCATGAGTCCCTTGTTTGTCCTGAACAGTTAAACTGCCTGCTGTTCTTCAGGTCCCACAAATTCTTTGGTTTTTCAGCATTTTTGTGTATTTGGACCCTTTCCAACAATGACTGTATGCTTTTGAGATCCATCTTTTTACACTGAGGACAACTGAGGGACTCATATGCAACTATTACAGAAGGTTCAAACGCTCACTGATGCTCCAGAAGGAAAAACCATGCATTAAGAACTGGGGGGTGAAAACTTTTTAAATTTATAGATCAGGGTAAATGTAACTTATTTTGTCTTCTGGGAAACATGTAAGTATCTTCTGTAGCCTCTGAAGGGCAGTACTAAATGAAAAAATATAATATTTAGGCAAAATAATGTATATAAAGACATTGAATTGTTGTTTAAGCTCTTACCCATATGTGACATGGACGCAGAGGGTCCTGCACTCTGCTGAGTCTGTTGTGTCACGAGCTGATTCACTGAAGGAAGCTTGCTCATGGGCCCGTGGATCTTATTCATGTTATTGAGTGTGCCATAGGGAGACGGAGAGGCAACATGACTCCTGTCAATCACATGGGAGCATAATTAATATATGCCACTTAATACACAACACTAAAGTACTAGATGCTATATCATGAACAGGTGAATATGCTTTCCACTTGTAAAAAAAGCTAACACATGCTGTTATGTGGACATACTCTAACATTCATATTGCAAAGCCCCCTTCTCAGTTCACCAAGCCTTTTACTGAAACTAAGCTGGCTTTTATAAAATGTATGAATTATGACCGTTATGACATATTACAATAAACACTAACATGTGACTCATGTGGTCCATGTGTACTTATCAAGACCTGTATTCAGCAATTCAGGTATGATACTACATTACAATATTACGTTACTAGATTAAAAAAAAATTGCATTACTTAGTTACTTTTTATGGAAAGTAATGCATTATAGTACTTTTGCGTTACTTTTTGTCACCTGAGCTGGGTTTGCTTATTTGTTTTTTAATAACAAAAAAAAACCCAAGTTATATTTTTGCCAAATGTAAAGGCCCTTTCACACCAAAAATGAAATTAACAAGCCTCAGGCAGAAGGAGAGATGTATAAATGGGAAAGTGCATTACTTATTTTAAAAAGTAACTTGTAAATTTAAAAGTAATGTGTTAAAAAGTAATCTGATTACATAACTTGTGTTACTTGTAATGCATTACCCCATAACACTCAATACTACTAATTTACATGTAAACATGTTAGCCAATCATAACAGAGGTAATTTACATATTTAACTCTTAGTTACCATATCAAAAAGGCATTTGTGCAAAAACAAACAAACAAACAAACAAAAACCTTGACTGATATTAAAATATAAAATAAAATAAAAAAGTGCTGTATATGGTCCCTTTAAATATAACATATATAATAAATAAAAATAATTTTCGTATATATACATTACTGTTCAAAAGTTTAGGATCAGTAAAATTTGTTTTTCAAAGAAATATCTAATGCTCATCAAGGTTGCACTTATTTAATCAAAAATACAGTAAAACACGAAAAGTAAATATGAAATATTATTACAATTAAAAATAACTGTTTTCTATTTTAATATACATTAAAATGCAATTTTTATTGTTACTGTGATGCAAAGCTGAATCATTACTCTTTCAGCATCATTAGTCTTCAGTGTCACATGATCCTTCAAAAATCATTCATATATGATGATTTGCTGCTCAATATATATCATTTTTATGATCAATGTTGACAGTTGTGCACATATAACATTATTTTGTATAAATGTTTTACTGCCACTTTTGATCAGTTTAAAGCTGCAGTCCATCACTTTTTGTGTTTTCAATTCTGAATCACTACGGTACATGTATAATTAGTTTTTATAGTCTGACTATTTCAGACTGGTTTTGGTAGGAACCACTGTGGAGTAGACCAGTACCTGCATCATTCGTAATAGACATAAACAAGTAGTTCCGGCTACAATGGTCTTCCACAAGAGGCATGCAGTCCTGTTTATTAACCTCTAGAGCACAAAAAGTTACAGACTGCAGCTTTAATGCATAAAGTATTCATATCTTAAATGAACTTTTGAACAGCAGTGTATGATGGCTATATGAAGACTCACTGTCTCTGTAGCAGCTGCTGTTGTTGTTGTCTGTATGAATCCACTAACTGTTGTGGTACAAACTCGACCAGTTCCAGACTGTCCTTTATCTTCATTAGGATGTCAAAATTTTCCCGGCCACGAACCTTCAAAACAGTCCAAAAAGTATTATAATTAACTTAAGACGTTTGAGAAAATAAATCAAACTGCATGCTTCCACACTCACTGGTATGTAATACATCTCCTCTTCTCCATGTCGCCTCTTCTTGATGTTGATGGAAGGGCCTGTAATATTGGATTGAGTCTGTTTGAAATCTGTGACATCAGAAACAGAAACTCTAGTTATAACCAGAGATAACATAACTAAGAAATGAAGTGCTCGTTAAAATACATTGATGGCTCACTTCGTTTATTGGCATTTCCATTTTTGGCCACGCTCTCATTTAGAGCCTGCTGCTCCCTGAAATGATCCTCGTCTGCTTTGCGGTCTCGACCGGGACAGGCACAAATTCGGCCCTCAAACGAACGCCTTCCGAGAACCTGTCCGCTGAGGAAAAACATGGTAAAGTTCAGCTTTACCCTCTGAGATAACCAAACTATTCAGCCTATGTCACGTTAATAGTTTGTATGTTGATGACATGCAATTCACAGTTAAAATTATACATTTCAATGCTCAATTCTAAATACATTTTTGTTTAATTTTGTTGTTCTGAAGCAAGATCACTTAAAGGCATAGTTCACCCAAAATTAAAATTCTGTCATTATTTACTCACCCTTGAGTGTATGAGTTTCTTTCTTTTGTTGAACAGAAAGGACGATATTCAAAGAATATGTGTAACTAAACCATTGATGGTCCCCATTTACTTCCATACTTTCCATTTTTTTTCCATACTATGGAAGTCAATGGCTACCAGCCACTCTTTGGTTACCAACATTCTTCAAAATAACTTCTGTATTTCTGTTAACTCTGTATTTAACAGAAAAAAAGAAACTGATACAAGTTTGGAACAACTTGAAGGTGAGTAAATGAGAATTGTCATGTTTTGGTGAACTATCCCTTTAAGAGCCACTGTTTGGAAGCAACAAAAGATTTCAGTGTAATGTTTACTGATGAAATCTTATCTGTATAAAAGAAAGGCATTCACTCACTCTCGTGTCTCCAGTGTGATGATGATGAGGATGGGCCTGCGGTTCATTCCACCAACACAACTACTGTTGCACATGAAATTATACAGAATGGTTGTAAACTCAGTCCCCACCTTGAGAAAAATGTAAAAAAGTAAAAAAACATATTCAGTTTTCAGAAGCATTGCATTATATTGCAAGAATAGCATATAGTATCCTGTTCAGGGAAAAATATTTGCCTTGAGAAGTCAAATTCACTTTAAAGGAGAAGTCCACTTCCAAAACAAAGATTCACATATAATGTACTCACCCCCTTGTCATCCAAGATGTTCATGTCTTGCTTTCTTCAGTCGTAAAGAAATGATGTTTTTTGATGAAAACATTTCAGGATTTTTCTCCAAATAGTGGACTTCAATGGTGCCCCTGAATTTGAACTTCCAAAATGCAGTTTTAATGCAGCTTCAAAGGGATCTAAGTGATCCCAGCCAAGGAAGAAGGGTCTTATCTAGCAAAACGATCAGTTTAAAAAAAAAATTAAAAAAAAATTACAATTTATTTTAACCTTAAATGCTTGTCTCGTCTACCTGAACTCAGTTTTTTTCTGGTTCATGACAGTTAGGGTATGTCAAAAAATCTCATCAATCTCATTTTCTCCTTCAACTTTAAAATCATCCTACATCGCTGCAGAAGTACCAACCCAGTGTTTACGAAGTGAACATACACAGATGATCAAACACCCTTTACAAAAAAAAAGTTAAAAACAGTGATGTGGGACGATTTTGAAGTTGTAGGAGAAAATGAGATGGGAGTTTTTTCAACAACCTAACTGTCAGGCAGTTCGGGTCTGCAGTCCAGGCAGACGAGACAAGACAAGCATTTGAGGTTATAAAGTACATAAATTGTCATTTTTTTTAGAAAATAACCAATCGTTTCGTTAGATAAGACCCTTATTCCTTGGCTGAAATCATTTAGAGCCCTTTGAAGCTGCATTAAAACTGCATTTTGGAAGTTCAAAATCGAAGGAAGTCCAGTGTATGGAGAAAAATGTTTTCCTCAAAAAACATAATTTATTTACGACTGAAGAAAGAAAGAAAGACATTGGGGTGAGTACATTATCTGTCAAAAAAAAAAAGAAAAAGAAAAAAAAAAAACACTTTACAATAAGGTTCCAGTTGTTAACATTATTCAGCAATATTAGTTAACAAACTAATAACTAATTCTAATTCTAATTTATTAATCAAAGTTAATGTTAATTTCAACATTTAATACATTACTAAAATTAAAATTTGTAACATTATTTAACAGACCTAAGTGAACATGAACTAACAATGAACAGATGTATTTTCATTAACTAATATTAACAAACAATAATAAATACTATAACATATTAATTTCTCATTGTTTGTTAATTTTAGTAGTGCCTTAACTATTTTCACTAATGAAACCTTACCGTAAAGTGTTACCAAAAAACATACTGACTCATCAATGAGTCTCTTTTTTTATTTTAGATGTTTTTAATGCAGTTTTAGTTAAATAAACACTTTTTTATACACTTGAAAAAATGTATCTGAATAAATTATTAAAAAGAAATGCATTTGTTGATCAAACATCAGCACTGACAGTATGCAAGAAATGTCCACCTCTAGGTGGCGCTAACCATTTGATATTTAACACAAAACGAAGCAACAGTGCAAAAAGCGGAATAACTGCAGGTATTGTTACTGAGAATAATCTCTGGGCTATTTATAGCCAGTCAGAACATGTTTAGCGTCCTAAGCCGAATGATCCCTGCATGCTTTGACTCGCCATTTTACCATCAAACAAGTATATGTATACTTGTGCACTAATGCATATGGATTGTGTTCTGAAAGGATCTATAAGAATTCACAATATGCTTGTGTGCTGTTGTGACTGCAAAAGTCATGAATATACAAAAAACATGTGACCTAAAACAGCACTAGAACATGCTTTCTATGAGGCATAAGAATGAAGACCACTATGGATTTAAAAAAATAAATCAATTAAGAAAAATGCAATGAATGAATGAATAAAATGTATTAATAAAAAATATATTAATAAAATGTGAAACAGTATCTCAGTGACACTAAAATAACACTTGGACTTACAAGCATCTGAAATGATGCAACTAACCTGTGGAGCCTCGTATGGAACGAGAACACTCTGTCGGCCGGTCACAGGATCATCCACATACTGACACAGATTATTGCCCTCCACTCGTATCAAATGACTGGCAGGAGCTGTCTGACCTGGACAGAGTCAGCAGGACAAGAAAGGTTCTGAATTAGAAGTGGCACATAAATGTGGTTTCCCTTTATTTTTGGTAAATAATTCGCCAAATGCATTGAAACAAGTCTTGAATCTTGAACAAATAACTTGAAACAACAAATTTCTTAATATATTTTTTTATTTATTTTTATTTTTTTTTACTTACAAATGCTTCCGCATGTCTAATCATAAAGTATGCATATTATACTTCATATACATGTTACTTGACTGTCCATAAACATAAAAAGTCAAATGAATGAATTTTGCATACTTTCATTGAAGTCCCGTCCGAGTTCATGGTTAGGACAGCGTTTGACCACCTCTGTGACGTGTTCGGCTTTCTTGTAGATGGGCATTGCTCGTATCACGCTGCCATTTGGGGGCGACGAAGCCAGTTTGATCTGAATCGGACAGGTCTTGGCGATCTGACAGTACAGCTTCTTGAGCAACGGAGAGTACTGCAAAAATAAAAACAGAAATAAACATTTGAAAAAATACTACAGTGAAACCAATCTTTATTTTTTATTTTTTTCTCTGAAAAACACTTTGGTCCTGGGTCTTTATTGGAAATATGCTGGTCTTTTTATAACACTAAATGACCACACATGTTAAAAATATGCTTCTTTATAAATGTATAGGTTATTTATATTTATTTTCATAGTTCATCATCATCTGATGAGGTTTCTTTTTCTCTCACACACACTCATACGCTCATAAGCATGTCAGAGCTTGTCTAAAACTATAAAGTCATCCCAAATATTCCCTCAAAAACCAAATGTACAAGCCTGCTTTGTGCAGACTTGTATTAATGTGATTCAGATTTTATGAAAGGAAGATTGTGCGCCAGGTGCAGCAACAGAATAAATATCATGAACGCTGTTTGCTGAATGCCACTGATGTTGCAATCAGAATCATAAACGATTCTGATAAAATAAAGCTCATAAAAGATGCATTATTTAATTGTCTAATTTAAATAGCACAAGTGACATCTGATCCAACTTAAAATCAGAATTAAATGAAGTTTCAGAATTAAATGCCTAAATGTAAACCCAAATTAGCTGACTGAACCTAAAGGATCTATCTATCGTCGGGGCAAACAATAAATATACCAGATATAATTTTTAAATACATACATACATACAAGTAATAAGCAGTCATTTTACACAAAAGATAAAATTTACATCTAATTAATATATTAACAAATAGTTTCAGGCAGGGTTGCCAGGTCTGTAAAATAAAACCAGCCCACCTGCTAATCAAAACTTGCCAAATAGTGATTTTCCACAGTTTTCCCCTACATTGGGAAAAACAGCCCTCTCTGAAGATCGGTTGAACTCGTATTCTTCAAAAACAACCCACGGCAATAGCGTAAATGTAGCCTGATTCTGTGGTAAAACCTCAGACTTGGCAACCTAGGTTGCAGGTATAAGTGACAAAAAGAATCTCCAAAAATATCAATATATCTTTTTAAAATAATTTAGAGCAATATAAATTTCTTACTAAAAAACTCACTTTCTAATATGTTGCTACAGAAACATTAAATTAGCATTATTTCGTTCAAAATACATAACTGCCTGAGTCCAGTTTAGTTCAGATCTGCCAGTTTCACATGGTAGATGGTAAATTGATATCTCATAATACTACAGTTAATATCATTATATATTATAATATTATTTGTGGGATGTAAGCCATATTTAGAGTAAGAATATCACATATGACTCAATAAGCAACCACCCAGAACACCCTAGCGAACACATAGCAACACTCTGATAAACGTTGAGATATCATTACGAATCTTTCATCATTCATATCTGTTTACTATTTCCAAAAACAAAACAAAAAAAGCGATTTTGATTTCCCTGCTGATCTCATAAATCTATAGTAAAAGTGGGGTAATGTTTTTTTTTTCTTCTTTTTTTTTTTTTTTTTTTGTTCTGTTTATATAGTGTTTAACTTTGCAGTTATTTTACTGTAAGAACATCAGCACAACTTCCTTTCACGCTTTCACTGGGTGATTATGTAAATGAGTAACATAAACACACACACAGACAGGGGAAAGCAACATAAATCATTGGGTGCAGATGTGTGAGCACAGGCACACGTCTCAACACGCCCATCTGACACTCACACCCTTACTCACATCATCCTGCCACTGTTTCACACTCAATCCATCTACTCCTGGAACATTTATCATTGAGCTGAAATTCAGTTGATTTATCATTTGGTTGAAAGAATTTAAATTAATTCAAAAATGGCTTGAAAGATAAGGACATTAATGTGTCGACACCACACAGGAACAGGAAGAGCTTCATTAGAGATGCTCCTACACTCCTAAAAATAAATAAATAAATAAATAAAAGGTTCCAAAAGAGGGCTTTCACAACGATTCCACAGAAGAACAGTTCTAAGTTCCCCAAAGAACACATTTCCACTATAAAGAACATTTTGTGCAATGGAAAGATTCCATGGATGTTAAATGTTCTGCAAGGTTCTGATTTAAAATTGAAATTTTATTTTTTAAGCTGTAACAAAAAAGATTCTTTCATAGATTCTTCTTTTGTAGCACATCTTAGGTTCAGCAAAGAACACTTTTGTTATCAAGAACTGTTTTTGCTGCAGGGTCCGAGTTGCTAATCGTTCTTGAAGTTACATTACAGGTTCTCAAGATCAGAGTTCTGATTTCTAGATACTTTGAACGAACTAACTTTAAATAAACAACTGGAGAGTAAACAGTTATTGGCCTAAAAGTTTCTCTTACACTAAAATAAAGGTCCCAAAAGGGGGTTTTCACAGCAACGCCATGGAAGAACCATTTTTGGTTGAGTGAGCAGTTCTTAAAGAACCCTTGTTTCACATTGCAGAAGAGATTATTTCTTCCTATCCACCTTGTTCTTTAACACATAAGTGAGAGACTTTTGGTTCATTAGCTGCCATAGGGAAATAACGAGAAGAATAACAATTCGCAGTACATGGTAAAACTGTTTGCACTACAAAACAAGTTCAAAATTAAGATAATACATTCAAATAATATGGTAAGACACACCAATTTGCAATATCAAGCAGCAAAACGAGCTGTTTGTACAGCTAAAAATAGCTGGACGTGAATAAAAATGGAAGCCAGACCCATTAAATTTACAAATGACCACACTTACAGGGACAATAAGATGGATAAAGAACCTTTTGTGCAATGGAAAGCATCCATGCATGTTAAAGGTTCTTCATGGAAGCATAAATGGCAACAAGGAACCATTTTTAAGAGTATCTAATGGTCAGAACCAAAATTTTTTGGTTCCAATTGGAGCCTTCGTTTTTAAGAAGCCTTTCACCTGAAGAATTTTGCTGTAATCCATGTATTCATCTATTTAATCCATCTATTTAACACCCATAAAGGCATAAACTCTTCGGGGCTCAAATTCAAGTGGAAATCCAGTGAATTGGACTTCCAGAAGCTGGACCCACCTGTGTGAGATCTTTATTTGTCAACGAGTGCTTATCAGAGTGTGTTGCTAAAAAGTTAAAAAGCTTGAGTTGCATGACCATTTTTTAAAAAACAATTTTCCACATGAAATGTTCTTCCTTTCCAACAATGACTGTATGATTTTGAGATTCATCTTTTCAAACTGAAGCCACCTGAGAGACTCATATGCAACTATTACAGAAGGTTCAAACACTCACTGATGCTCCAATCTCGGCCCTAATCTTTAAATTCCAAAAGTTTTCACCCCCTTAATGCATTGTGTTTCCTTCTGAAGCATCAGTGAGTGTTTGAACCTTCTGTAATAGTTGCATAGGAGTCCCTCAGTTGTCCTCAGTGTGAAAAGATGGATCTCAAAACCATACAGTCATTGCTGGAAAGGGTTCAAATACACAAAAATGTTGAAAAACCAAAGAATTTGTTGGACCTGAATGATTTTTCTGAAGCACAGCAGGTAGTTTAACTGTTCAGGTAAAAACACAGTATTAAGAATCAAGTGTATGGAAACTTTTGAACGGGGTCATTTTTCATAAATTTAAGTCTTTTTTTCTCTTGTGGATTATATGTAATCATTTATGTGAAATATTGTATTCAGGTTAGTACTAAATAAAAAATAACATGCATTTTGTATGATCCCTTTTATTTTGGTAAAATAATTAATGTTTTGCAGATTCTCCAAGGTGTATGTAAACTCTTGAGCTCAACTGTATATATAAATGCACAAAACATGCATTTGGTTTGTAGGCAACTTGCTTGATTATACTGGCAGCGCTGCATCGCTCGCCTGCAGTGTAGACACAGTGTAAGTGTTGTAAGGTGGAATAAGATGATGGGCTGGAGGAAGGTGAGCATTGAAAAGGCGCACGTTCGGGCAGGCTCGGCGGCCTAAGTGATAATGACGAGTCTGACAGCCTGATGGACATGTTTCAGCATGCCACCCGCAAATTCAGCCAACTCCCCATCTCCGTCAATAAATTCACAAATGTGCTGCCTATGCTAACGGCTGTGAAATTGCAGCCAGCATCACATACGCTACCGCTCCGTTGTTCCTCCCAAGACACGCTGCAAGAAACAGTTGCACTCCACAAATAAAGAAAAAAATATTTAGAAGTTCTTTGAACATAAAATAGTAATAGAGAAGATAAACTTATGGTACATGTGCAAGAAATATACTGCAGTCAAAAAGTGCAGTTTAGAATAAACATAGATGGCACAGACGATTAAGATGAACAAGGAGTGTTTTTTTCTTCAGAGTTTGTTCTTTTAGGAGCCTCAATGGAGTTTTTTTTTCCCCTACCCAGAAATAAAAATTCTGTCATCATTTATTCACTCTCATGCCATTTCTGTATGAATTTGCTCTGTGAAACACAAAAGAAGATATTTTGAAAAATGCTCAATGTCCACTGTTGTTTTGGACCCAATTGACTTAACAAAAACAGTTGAAAAATCCTTAAAAAAATGTCTTAAAAAATAACTAAAATATAAAAGACTGCATACAATTAAGAGTGTGAAGAGCTATATAGCATAACCCAAAAAATTGTTCTTGGAATATCTCTAAAAAAAAAAAATCACATTATCTGGTGTTTCTCCATGTCATATCAAAAACTAATTTTTCATGTTTTTACAGCACATTAATGACATTTATTCTCAAGTTTTCCAGATTCACTTCTCAGTTTGTGCCTCGTCTGAGCTCAGAGTACATAAGTGATTTCCATATTTTTGGAGGGCCGTACTTTGGAATTGGCTGCTGTTTGCTGACATGTGGAAACAAGTATTCTTTACAGGGAGGGGCAGACCTTTTTTTTCTTAAAACAATTCTTGTTTTGTTCAAATATTCAACCTAAGAACCCAAAGAAACATTTCTTTCCAAATTCTAAGTTAAAGGAAAAACCATTTTGCTTTTGCATGTTTCAGTTCAATGTCAGATCTCTAAATTCAGAAACTGGGTAGATGACAATAGATTTTTTGTGCAACATTTGGTGTTAAAATTAAATTATATTTTTAGGTTAAAATTGCATAAGAAAATATAGGTAAAAAATATATTACGGATGATGCAACTGATAAATTTTGCAGAATGTCCAAGATGCTCTTTTCCACACAATGAAAGTGAACAGCTGTCTTTAGTCCCCATCCACTTTCACTGTGTGTAAAAAAAAAAAAAAAAAAAAAAAAGCAGTTTAGACAATCTGCTAAATTTCTTTTTTGTGTTCTATGCAAGAAAGAAAAAAAATGTAGTTTGGAATAGCATAAAAAATTATTGCATGACTTTTCTTTTTTGGGTGAACTATCACTTTAAGTTCATAGTGAATAAGGCAGAACCAAACCAGAAGAATGATGGATGGGTGATCAATTTTATATTTAAAAATGAACAGTTTGAAATCCCACCAGTTGTGTGTTTTGTCATTTTGAGAGGAAGGATGCGCTGGCTTTGGGCCGTGTTTAGACCCGCTCGCTGACTATGAGGGTAAAAGCTAAGAAGAGCAGCCTCAAATACTCCAGAAGCAAAGACGTGCTCAGACCTGCCCTACTTATATGCCAACAATGAAAAAAAAAAGTGTTGGGGTCTTTATTGGAAAAGCTGAGGTGTCAGAACTCATTTTCATCCCTTATGACAGTTCTTGCTTTAAGCCTATAATGTGCGCTTGAGAGTGAGCTTTTAAACAGTTATCCTTAACACACAATTTGTTTTTATGATTCACTCGGTGATATCATACTATAATTGGGGCCTAAAAAGACAGAGGCAAAGGCCCAGGCAGAAACAGACATGATTCAGGACGATAGCAGAAAATGACCTTAACAGAACCTTTTCAGCGATGAAAAAAAGCCCCACCTTTAGGTGCTCGCACAAGGTCATCTGAGAAACGCAGCTGAATGAATGAAGGGCTTCAGAACCAAGGACAGGGACGTGGACTCTGAACTCTACCGATACCATTGATACACGGGCCGATTTTGAGCTTGACTGGCTTTATGTATTAAATGTATTGATAGAGGACTAATGGAATGTAATTACAGTATTTTTCTGATTAAATAGCGTTTATGCATTTTTACTAAATGTATTTAGACTGTATTATACTGTTAAACAGTACTTATACTGTTTTTCATACAATTACCTAGGAACCATATTACATTTTTACCATGGTATTGAGGTGCTATATTTGTGGTTTTAACTGTTATTATCCTGATCTATGGATGATACTATGAAAGAGCAATGGTTAATTAAAAAAAAAAAAAAAAAAAAAAACTCAAACAGTCAGAATAATACAATTTCACCATATAAAAATGAGGTTGCTACAATTTTTACAGAGGTTACTGATTTTGCTAATGAACATAAACCTACATCTGCATCCTCAAGCTACTATCAAATGTGTATTTCTAAGAGACGGAAAAAATTATATTATTATTAATATTATCAGGTAACACACACCTGTTTCTTGATTTGAAACAATATTACTCATTAAAACATGCACAACTAAGAAATATTTTTTTTTTCAGTTAATAGATTTATTTTGTTAAGGAAAAATGACTGGAAAAAGTGTGAAGAATTCAAAAAAACGAAGTGTTTGTCATGTGCTGACCATAAAGAATATTTTAAAGCCACATTTAATCATTTGGTTTTGGACAAATTTCACATTGTAGCAAAAATCAGCCTTTAAACTTGAAGGAAATAAAAAATCAAATACTGATACAGTTACTGAAAGAGCTTACAGGTGACGATGAATGTAACTGTAGGCTTAAACCAAATGCCGTACCATTGATTCTTCCCCACAGGGAGTGTAAACGCACCCGGATATCGAGTGAAATCTGCGCTGAGAATCTCCTTCAGTGGCGGCATGTTTACATCTTGCCAGGATGGCATCTAGCATGTTTTTCTCTCCTGTTTGTAAGCTCATTCAGTAGCTGTGGTCGAATAAAAGCCTCAAAGGTATCAGAGCTATAGTGGAGAGAACAAAGAAAGTTTGGTCTTTTATTCATCCACAGGCATCTCCCCATTCTTTTCTCCCCTTTGACTGAAAATTACAACCAAAAGTCGCACAATGTGGCATTGTATCAGTATTTTATTTTCTGAGTTGTGTTGTGGTAAAAACAGCAACAGGTAGCTCCAGTATCTCACCGAGCGCAACCATTTCACGCCATCGAAATAATGGCGCCCCCCACAGTCCAAAATATGTATAAAACGATGTGGATTTTTAAACAAGGCAAGTCTTTTATGGGTTTTCTGCTACATATTTCGGTAAGAGACATCATTTATGTTATATTAAGCCATAGAAGTCTTAATACCCGGGGTTCCCTTTCCCTTCAGGGTTATATTTGGTTTTGTCTTAGGCTACGTTCATACTGAAGGCAAATGTGGTCCAAATCCAATTATTTTGCTCTAGGGATGTGACGAGATCTCGTGGCACATCTGACTGGTCTCGCGAGAACGTGACAATATCCTCAAACATTTTGCAGTGTTTACATTAGAGCTGCATGATTAATCGTTAAAAGATCGCCATCTCCATTCAAACACCCACGTAATCTTATTCCTAAATTACAACGAGTCAGCGGTGTCTATTATGACTGTTTCACATCGCGCTGCCCACACACTGACGCTTACATGTGAAGACATTAAAATTAGGTCTGATCCAAAAAGAGCAAAACAAACAGTCTTTTCAACCACATAATGATCATTATTTCTGTGTTACAGACATTTAAATAACATAAGTATTTTTAACATAACTATATCATAAGTTTATAGTTTGGGTATAAACACTTATTGACTACAGTAGCGATCAAAGCGAAAGTATCATAACACTCCTATGTTTTGTAACGATTATTCACTTCCGCCAGGAGGTGGCGACAACTGCACGTTTTAAGAAGTATTTATCATTGAATCATTTATTCAGGAGATTCCAATAGTGGAACGATTACTAATCGAGACACTGACTCCATTTTTTTTTTTTTTTTTTTTCCAATTTTGTTCCAATAGAAGTTCTTTTTTAAGCAATGAACATTTAAGCAATGAACATCAATCCTGAAATGCAAATGCATTTTGAGTTTTTCAGTTGAATAAGATACTATTTTTCCCTATATTTCATAATTTAGGATTTCTTTGAAAAAGTTTAAAAATCTCGTCTCGTCCCGTTCCAATCTCGAGAACTCAGTCTCGTCTCGTCTCGTGGGATAAGCGTCTCATCACACCCCTATTTTGCTCACATGTGACTCAGATCTGTTTTTGTCATGGCAGTGTAAACAGCACAAACTGCATGGAATCTGATTGTTTCTATTCGAATTGTTCGATTGTTTTTGTGCCACTTCTATGTGTCACTCTAAATCAACATTCGTAACGATTCTGCACTCGTGGGAGTCACTTTAATGAATTTACATGACCAAAGTTTCTTAAGAATGTTGCGAAAGGTAGTGGAAGTACAGTGATGTGTCATAAATGACATCTCTATATACAAGCAAAGCATGAGGGCTTGTATCATAACGTTTCAAAACTCCCCAGTCATATCCTTGCCTTTATTTTTCATATTGCCTGCGCATAATTTCCCTGGGTTCTGCAGCAGATCACACTATAAATATACACATAATTGCTTACTTTATGTCCTCCGTGTTTACTTCCATATGATGGCGCACTTGTGTTGCAAGTGTTGCCAAGTCCACAGTTTTCCCGCAAAACTGGGCTACTTTTTCACTGTTGCTGCCAGTTGTTTTTCAATTCAGTGGGTTGAAGCGACCCCACTAACGCGATATTTATTTGAACTTCCAAAATGTAGTTTAAATGCAGCTTCGAAGGGCTCTAAACGATCCCAGCAGAGGAAGAAGGGTCTTATTTAGCGAAACAATCAGTCATTTGTCTTGGAAAATTAAAAATTGTATACTTTTTTAGCACAAAAGCTCGTGTAGCTCTGGCATGCACGTCCATGAACGTATGTACTATTGAATCACGTCGAAAGGTCACGCGGAACGTAGGCAGCACTACAGACACAGTGTTTACAAAGCGAACGTGCAAAGACAAAGGAAGTGCAAGTAAGTCCAACGCTGTTTACAAACAAAAATGATGTCGGATGATTCTGAAGTTGTAGGAGAAAATAAGATAAAGTTTTTCGCCATACTCTACCTTTTTGAGCAGGAGTACACAGACGATGAACTTAGACGTGATTCGTAGCGTCGTGGACGCAAACCCCAGAGCCTGTGCTACACTAGCTGTTGCGTTTAAAAAAAAATATATTAAAAAAATTATTTTTCGAAAAAAATGAATGATCGTTTCGCTATATAAGACCCTTCTTCCTCGGCTGGGATCGTTTAGAGCCCTTTGAAGCTGTATTTAAACTACATTTTGGAAGTTCAAAATCGAGGCACCAATGAAGTCCATTATATGGAGAAAAATCCTGAAATGCTTTCCTCAAAAACCATAATTTCTTTACGACTGAAGACAGAAAGACATGAACATCTTGGATGACAAGGGGGTGAGTAAATTATGTGTAAATTGTTGTTCTGGAAGTGAAGTTCTCCTTTAAGACCCACAGCGTGAACATAGCCTCAGTTTTCATTGTATTCAGTTGCTGTTTTCCTTTGACCTAGTTTTCTTGTGTTTCATTTAATTCATCCCATTTACCTGCTATCCCATTAATTAACTCGTTAGGGCCTGTGTTCTCCCTTTGTACTTATGCCCTCAATTTTAGTCAGTTCTTTGTCCTGAGTTGTTGCCTTGGGAAAATAACTGAAATAAAATGTAATAAAATTATTAAAAGTGAAATAAAAATACATTAAATACATGTAAAGAGCAAAAAAATGTATAAAAACTGACAAAAGCACATAATAAATAATACATTTTCCTTCATGTTTGCGTAAAATAATCCATTAAATGGTTCATTTAAAAGGTAATTTTGCAGCGTACACATCACACATTTACTACTTTAAGCAGATTGTGTGAAAGCCCTGTGATGTGACGTGCGGTTTTATTAAAACAATTAATACAAGTACAACTATTGCCAACCATCAAAGCCAGAACGTTTCAAGAGTGAGGAAACATTTCCACGACAATTCATACACAGCCGATTGTGCAATACTCCGAATTTACAAATGGTTCATCCATGAGGTTGGCTAAGAGGAATGTCGTTTCAGGTAGCGGTAAGAAGCCCACTGCGGATCAAATAGATTACAGTCAAAATGCCCCCATGCCTCTCCCAAAGCATCCCGAGGCTACACAAACCCAAGAGCATTATGCTTTAACCCTTCAGTTCGCCACGCAATGACTCACGTAGCACTTACACAGTAATCCCAGATATCCTCAGCCTGTAAGCCTTTGTATTACGCCTGGAAATTCCCTGAATTTGAGGTTACATTGGCATTCCACATAAGTTGGCAATAATCCTTAGTCATTTTCCCCTTTCTCCATTTCTTTTGGAGGATAAAGTAAACAATTTAATGGCCTTTTGAGTGGGCGGCAATGTGAAAACGAAAGCTGCCCCCCCCCCCCCCCAAAAAAAAAAGTAGCGAGGCAAGCAGCTTCTTGTCCTCCTGCGATGGACATTTGCATCCAGTAGATGTTCTGAAGTTACAAAAAAGGTGTTTGAGTTACAAACAATAACAAGAAACTTTGATATTCTTTACATGAATCTATGTACAGAATATCTCAGAACAGATATATGGCTTTAAAAACTTTTTGTGGTGTTTGGTATGTATTTTAGCTTTGACAGCAACATACTAGTATGCTTAAGCAGACATAAGCTTAAAATAACTTTTTTTTTTTTTTTTTTTTCTATTCCAGGGAAACAGACCAATCTTGTAAGATCGTAAGATATTTCAGTTCAATCAAATGCAAGAATGAGAATGCTCCTCCCTTAATGCTGCCTTTGGACATGTTCTGTTGGATAGAAGAACCATTACTCTTTTCTAAATCTACTTTGAAATCTGTCTTCAATTTGCATATGTGGTGAAGACACCAACACTCTTAAAAATAAAGGTTCTTTATTGGCATTGATGGTTCCATGAAGAACCTTTAACATTCTTTCATTGCACAAAAGGTTCTTTATAGTAAAAAGAGTTTTTTAGATTGTTAAAATCTATGAAAAAGTGGTTCTTTAAGAACTGCTTATTAAAAGGTTCTCTGGGGAACCAAATGTACACAATGTAAACTTGATTAAAGTATAACAAATTTGAAAATACTAGTTGAAAATTTAAATAACTTTGAAACGTTTGCTTATAAGCTCTGACAAAACAAGAAAAGACAAATTTCTCTGAAGAAAGCATCAATTTTAAATTTTTACGAATATGTTTAAAGTAATGTGCACTCACATTTTCCCATTTAATCCCAAATTTTTCCCAGACATGAAAATATCCAAATGATGTGTTTGAAATAATCAATAATTAATTTTTTATATATTTTTTTTTAAAAAAGGTGTGTGAAAAATTGTGTTTTATAGTCAGTCACAATAATGTGTGTACTGAATTAACATATTTCTGCCATCATAAAAATTGTTATATATCTTAGCCCAGCTAATTAAAAATCTTTGATTGCATTCTAGGGTTACTACTAGGCATAAAAAAAAAAAACTTATTGATAGAAATACTAAAAAAAAATACAACCATCAAGGTATTTCAATTTTTTTCAAAATACTTTTTTGTAAAATATCACATCAAATATTTATATTAGTGCTACCAGTATTACAAGATCAATATTGTACATTTTTTATATGTTTATGTAACATTTTAATGTTTAATTTAGTGCAATATTTTGTCATTGCAACATTTTAGTATAATTTTCACAAACAACTGCAATCAGATTTATATTGTATACCTAAGTTCACTGTTATGCCACCAGTCCCACCTGATTCTATGACACACTCAACAAAACTGAATATATGTGAATTCATATACTGATACTAGACACCTTAAAGATAATGTGTACCAAAAATCTTTGTTATATCTTTATGTTTACATATTTACTAGCCTTTCGTTTTGGAGCTTTGATGCAGTCATCACCTTCTCAAGGTGCAAACTGGAAATAAACTGTTCTGGTCATGTGACAATTTGCACTAATAATGTGAAACTGCACATATTTAATCAAGACCCTTTATTTTTTCCATATTTGCATAGAAATGCTCTAAAACATCAGTCAGTAAGGTTTTTGGAGCTTTATAAATGAAAACATTTTTTACGGTTACTGTTGTGACCGGTGGGATTAAATGGGTTAAATGAAGATTCATTATATATCAGTACTCTAACTTATTATTCGTTACATGTAGCAGGTTGAACTTACATGATCAGCTGAACAGTACTTTCCTAATCTCAAAAACCCTTTGTTATTGGATCCCTGGGATTGTGAAATAGATAAATCATGGGACAATAAGATATTTCTACAATGGCATATTGTTAGTAATAGCCACTATGAAACCCAAGACTTCTATCATATCAGCAAGTGCTAAATAAATACTTTAATCTTAATCTCCTTTAAAGGTGCACTTGGTAATGTTTTTGTTTGTGTTGCACTGAACCATGCAGCAGTCTTATACTGACAACTAGTGTCATGGAGCATCATTTTAATGCAGAATCACGCAAAAAAATGCTAAAGGAGGATGTCATTGCAGAAATGCTATTTTTAATATTTTTATCTGCAAATTTTCAAAATGTAAACATTTGAGTGCATACATCACCCAAAAAATAAAACTTGCATTACTCATAATTTTCTCACTCAAATTATGTTTTCAAACCTGCATGTTTTTCTTCTATTTTGCAGAACACATTAGATAAAAAAAAAAAAAAAAAAAAAAAAAATGTTGGTTGCATTATATGAATGAAAACAAGGCAACAATAATTAAAAAATAAATAAATAAATATACCACAAAAGAAAGAAAGTCAAACAGGACTACAATGGGTTAGGATTGAAGAAAATAATGTACTTTCTAAACATTATTTATCTATTTATCTACATCTATTCTTCGTTGATTGAAAAAAAAACACATATAAACATATAACAAAACCTACTTTGATCAGAAATGCATTAATATTAATATTTTGATTCATGTGCACTGAACACTCATATACATAAGTTGATAGCTCAAATCTGACATAAGAAGTCACATATAGACTGAAATAAGATTCACTTAAAACATGCAAGGAATCTTTACGCACAGTTCCACATAAACACACAGAATTAATATAGAGAAAACAAGATGGTATGTAGCAGTGTCATTATAGCTATGGCACTAGCTGAAGTGCCAAACACACTCAAATGTAGGGCCTGCTTCTCCTATCCGTTAACGTAAACAGCAATCTGTGCTGCAAACTCCACTTATGCCCATTTTAAAAGCTTATCCTGCTGTTATTGTTGCTCACAGAGGCCTGCTCTTTGAGAACGGAGCGGAACGTGGCGCGTCAAAGGTGACAGTCTTCACAGGCCGACACTGCCATAGCACTCACCTTCCTGGGACCGCTATCACCTTACACGTCCACAGAAAGTCAGAGACCGAGCCTCACGCTTGACTTCATCCAACAAACAGCCTAAGAGCCGCCGACACAGGAAAGAGCCCCATCTCCTGTTTCAGAGGGTCATCTTCATGACAGACTGATGTAGCACCTTTTCTCATGGCGACACTGGACTTTGGGGAAAACACTGACTGCTCTGGTTTCAAGCTTCTCTGTTTGACATTACCGTGATTTTTTTTCCTGTGTGGATGCACTATATGTACAAGCAAAATTTCATACACTCATATAAAGATCTGAACTAACCCCTAACTGTAAGTATTAAACTTTGCTACATAATTCTGTAAGCAACCAACCAGAACACCCCAGCAACCACTGCGCATCTATATGCTAAAAACACTTGGAACTCCTTATTATATGGCAACACCCAAGCATTAAAGCATAGAAGGACATAAAACATTAAACCCCTTAGGAAATTCACCTTCCAAATTTCAGTTACCTTAAAAATCAAGAAGAACCATGTGGAAATGGTAACACAACAGAGCATCACAATTTAGATCTTTATAGTTTATGAATACCTAACCTCAAGCTCCAACAAATACTAAAATCCAAAGCAAACACACTCTTAAAATAAAGGTTCCAAAAGGGTGTTTTTGCAGTGATGCCATAGAAGAACCATTTTTGGTTTTCCAAAGAACCTTTCAGTGAACAGTTCTATAAAGAACTATACTAAAGAACATTTTAAAAATCTAAAGAACCTTTTTTGAATATAAAGAACCTTTTCTGCATTTAAAAGTTTCAATGGATGTTCAAGGTTCTTCATGGAACCATCAATGCCAAAAAAAAAAAAAAAAAAAAAAAAAGAACCTTTTTTAAGAGTGCATGTTGGATTCAGATGCACTTAAGAATTTAAACTTTAAGTTTCTGTCCTTTTAAAGGTTTACTACAAAATTCCAAATGGATAAAGCAAACTAAATGGCATTAAATATAAATGATTTGCCCTTTTTTTGAATGATCATATCTCAGAGAAATGAGAACAGCCTATATCTGTTTGCTTTTAAAACTACAATCATAAAAGTGCATGCAAGTAGCATATATATATATATATATATATATATATATATATATATATATATATATATATATATATATATTAAATCTGACAAATAACATGCTTTTTTAACATCAAGTTCCAATTTATACGTATGTTGAGGGAAAGGGATATATTTCAGATGCTGTTGTTTGTCTTTTTTGTTTTTTTTTTTACGTTTTTCAAATGTTTTATTTTCACCATTTTCCAATTAAATTATATATTTTGCAGCTCATAACTCTTAAAAATGTAAAAAGTTCATAAAACAATAAAAATGTGGTCATAAAATGGCTTATATAATAATTGTAGAAAAATTATGTTATACACTGCTGTTCAAAAGTTTGGGGTCTTTAAGGTTTTTCTTCAGAAAATACATTTTATTCAGAAAGGATGCTTTAAATGAATCAGCAAAGACCATTCCATTCTTTTTTTCTCTTAAAATATACATATAAATAAATTAAGTATATATTTTAAATATATTGTTTCATCAAAGAATCCTAAGAAACAATAGAAATCACAGTTTTCGCAAAAATACTAAAATGATTTCTGAAGGATCATGTGACACTGAAGACTGGAGTAATGGCTGCTAAAAATTCAGCGTTGCATCACAGGAATAAATTTATATTTTAACATATTTTAAAATGTAAAGAGGTATTCTGAATTGTAATAATATTTCACAATATTACTGTTTTTACTGTATTTTTACTCATATAAATGCAGCCTCTGTGACGATAAGAATTTTTTTTCAAAAACATTCAAAAATCATACCGACTCCCAACTTTTTAACAGCATTGTAGGTTATATGGAGAATAATAGCACGTCACATCACAGGACACTGCATGAAATTACTCCTAACTACTCATATACAGATGTTTAATTCAAAGAACCACATTGAAATAGAGGAACAAAGCGGGAACGACGCCAAAATCAGAGTCTAGAAAATGAGCCGCCAAAAACAGACGGGCAAACAAGCAACTGAAGAAGAGTAAAAGTTATGCCTGCACTTTGCAAGGAAAATCATAAGTGTGGGAAAAGAATTGTGTGTACACAAGTTCACGAAGAAGCTCACGTGATATGGTTGCACCACAACCGAGACGCCGTACTCACCGTCCAGGTGGCGGACTTGGCGGTGCTCGACTGCTGGAAGGTGACCTCGAAGTTGTGCGGCCCGGGGTAGTCAGTGTTGGAGGGGATGGCCGGGGCTGGAGACATGGCCTCGAAGGTCGAGTTTGGCTGGGAGTAGGGTGACGGCGTTGGCACGTTGGAGGTGGTCTCTGAGCTGTAGGGACTGGTAGACGCTGCTCTGTTCCCCAAACCTTGTTCCATACTGCTGCTCAGTAGGCTGTACTGAGACTGAGTGGAAAGGCAGACAGAGAAGGAGGGTGAGACAGGTAAAAAAGTGGGAGGGAGACAGGTGAAGGAGGGAGGCAGAAAGTTGACATTGAGAGAAAGAGGGAGGAGAAAAGACTCCATCCACTCCACTTCTAGAGCTCCAGTTACACCGCGTCGGGACGTACGAGAGGGAGTCGTGCCTCTGGGCGAAGGGTAGGTTGTAAAACACAACCGTAATCTGTCCAATGTCTAATTGCCTGCCATTCTCTTCTCGAATTTACAAATACAAAACTCACAGATCATACCCACCACTCATAAATTATGAAATGTCTCCATATGTTTGGACTGAAAGTATACCTCAACAAAAGTGTTGAAAAATGAAAGTTCAGTTGGACAAAGACGTTATAACATGATAACACTAGCTAATTTGGTAACAAACCTTTCATTTTCATGATTTTGATTAGTTCAAATTGCTCAAATATAGACACTTTTCTTTGTTGTCTTTTATTTGTTTCATATTTCCATGCATTTTGAACATGTCTAGCATAGTTTAGAAATGTCAGCAACACTATTATTCATACCTAGGGTTAGTGTTTCAGCCCACCGAATAACTTTTTATTGACTTTTTATTTCACAATTCAATTTTTTCTTGCAATTTTGAGTTTATATCTCACAATTCTGACTTTATTTCTTGCAGTTTTGACTTTATAACTTGTTATTGCAAGTTTATATCTTGCAATCTTCACTTTATCTTTCAGAATTGCAAGTTTATATTACACAGGTGTCTGTTTCCGCCACTGAATAATTTCTTTTTTAAAAAAGCTAACTGTAACTTTTTATCTCATAATTCTGACTTTTTCTCAGTTAGAAAATCAAAATTGTGATATACAAACTTGCAACTCTGAGAAATAATCCTGCAATTCTAAGAAATAAAGTCAGAACTGAATTTTTTTCAGAATTGCTAGTTTATAGCTCACAATTCTGAGGGTTTTTTTTCTCAGAACTGTGAGTTTATAATTGCGAGTTATTAAGAACATAGTGTTTTTCCCCCTCAAAATTGTACTTTATTTCTTCAGTTGTGAGTCTATATCACAATTCTGAGAAAAAAAAGTCAGAATTTCAAGAAAGTCAGAATTCTGAGTTTTTATCTCGCAAATTCCGACTTTATTTCTCACAACTGTGAGTCTATATCACAATTCTGACAGAAAGTCTTAATAATTTTTTTTTTTAATTATTATTCAGTGGCGGAAACGGGCTTCCATACAGTTGTGACTTCTAACTTGCAATTGAATGTATATATCTCACAACTTTTCATTTTCTTTATTCACTGGTGGAAACAAGCTTCCATACATGAGTTTGAACATAAATTATGCATTACACAATTTGTTGAAGAAAGGTGGGTTATTACTCTTCTGGGTTATCAGACTTACGATTTTAAACTACAAAATGTAAAAAAATGTGGGGAAAAAACTCACAGACTTGGAAGCCATATCTAAGAAAACGGAATAGAGACTTTGGCTGCATGGAATCTTTTGTTTTGGGCCAGTAAGGATCCAACAAATAACTACCCAGAGCACCTGATATTGAAGCCACCACAACACTCTAGCATCAATACAGTTTTTACAGAAATCAAACAGAAAACAGAAATCACACATATGACATAAATTGATCTTCAAAACCTCAAAAAATAAAAGCAAATAAATCAGAAATGCTAACATTATCAGTTGATTCATGCAGGACATGCCTTGATATAGTAACTCAAAGTTCAGGTAAAAAGCATGATGGGTAATGCTTCCCACATAACCTCTGGACCAATCAGAACCCTGTGAAATGAGATAACCAAACTGCAACACAAGTCAAGCAAAGAGAAATGTCTTTACCTTCTTTTTCACACAGTACATTGTCCAAACTGACAAAGTCACATGTCCTCGGCTGTCAAATGACACACTGATGTACCCACAGGAACCAAAGTGAGTAAAACACATATCTCGCAAAGTCTGTTCAACATGAGACGTTATCACCTGTTCTCGCTGGTCTCTCTAACCAACAACTGTCCTCTGTGGGACGGAGGTCAGAAACCACACATTGTCCTAATTATGACATTTCGGCAGTCAGACAACACCTGCACAAGTATATACTTGTCGAAAGACACTTTCTCAAGACCCTGCCTGTGTGAACAACACCATTCAAACATGCACAGGAGAAAAGGGACGAGTGAAAGATAAAGATAAAGCAAAGGGTTCAAAGGTAGACCGATGAGTTTTGCAAAATGCAATTAACTGAAAACTAGAAAACTAGAACTGTGTGGTGCTTCCTGCAAAATTGCATGTTGATATTTACACTGCAAAAAAAAAAAAAAGGCTTGTCTTGTCTTTGCATTTTTGTCTTGTTTCTAGTCAAAATATCTAAAAATTCTTAAATTAAGATGCATTTACTAGATAATCAAAACAACATTAGATATTTAGTCTTGTTTCCAGGGGTAAAAACTAAATTAAGTTAATTTTGCTTAAAATAAGTAAAATTATCTGCCAGTGGGGTAAGCAAAATAGGCTTATTTTAAGAATATTTTACTTACCCCACTGGCAGATTACTTTTTTCCAGGGGGGAAAAACTAAATTAAGTTCATTTTGCTTAAAACAAGACTAAATAGCTAATGTTATTTTGCTTATCTAGTAAATGCATCTTGATTTAAGAATTTTTAGATATTCTGACTGAAACAAATACTAAGTAAGATAAGCATTTTTTTGCAGTGTACTAGCCCAAGTCAAAAGCCCACTTCAAATCTCTATACAACAATGTAAGTCTATGGGACTTTCAGACTTTTTTTATCATTCAAAGTGAGAAAACTGCAAATTTCCACTACAAGTCACATCTTTGAAGAATCATTCATGCTAATAGTGATACTTGCCTAGCATGGATAAACAGTGTATCTATATCCTCATAATAGATTTCTGAATTCAGTTTTTGCCACAAATATAAAGGGCTTTCCATAAATGATCTCTTAGGATGAACAAGAAAATGTGAGAAACGCTGTTTCAGAGTCTACCACACACACACACACACACTCAGGTGTGTCTCATCAGTGAGTCTAAACTTGCTCTGTGACAAGTTGAAACAGAACAGAAGCATTGTTGTGTGTGTGTGTGTGTGTGTGAGAGAGAGAGAGAGAGAGAGAGAGAGAGAAAGAGTTAATGTGTGTTGTGTGCATGTGTGTGCATTTTGGCGCACACATGCGCACATCTCTCTCTTTCTCTCAGTCTATCCGTATAATGAATTGTCCTTTAAACTAACATCCTTTAAACTACTGACAACCACACTTCAGACAACATTCAACTTTATAATGAAAACAAATTTTTAAACAGTTGGGCAACTTAGGGCAAATTGTCACATATTTTAAAAGTTATAAATGCATTCATTATACATTATTTATTTTTAATTGCAAAGTTTTTTGGTATTTTTTTTTTCTTTTACAGTTTTAATCTACTTTTTGTGTGTGTGTGTTTGTGATTTATGAAGCATTTTGCTTTAAAGCCTGTATTAACGTGTTTAATTGCAGGTTTAATTGTGAAAACATGCCCCATATGTGACCCTGGACCACAAAACCAGTCATAAGGGTAATTTTTTTTTTTTTTAAATTGAGATTTATACATCATCTGAAGGCTGATTAAATAAGCTTTCCACTGATGTATGGTTGTTAGCATAGGACAATATTTGGCCGAGATACAACTATTTGAAAATTTTGAATCTGAGGGTGCAAAAAAAATCAATATTGAGAAAATCGCCTTTAAAGTTGTCCAAATGAAGTTCTCAGCAATGCATATTACTAATCAAAAATTAAGTTTTGATATATTTATGGTAGGAAATTTACCAAATATATTCATGGAACATGATCTTTACTTAATATCCTAATGATTTTTGGCATAAAAGAAAAATCGTTAATTTTGACCCACACAATGTATTGTTGACGGTATCTGACGGATTTTGCCATAACACAGTAAGCAGTATGCAGATGTGTCTGTGAGCTGCAGAAAAAGTTTAGTGCACTAACATGTAAAAACAGCACCCTCTGCTGCAAACTGAAAGGACTCACATTATCACATCCATTAAAAACTGCTCTGTTGAATCCTGATAACAACCTAATGCATTTAAGTAGATTTTTTTTGCACTTAGTAAACAGGTGTGAGATCACTGAAACAAACTGCAAAATATTATTTGCAAAAAATATTTGTTCAGTTCAATCAACAATATCTCTGACATCCCTCTCACTGAATCGAAACAAAACCAAAGTTGTGCACAGAAAGGAACATCAACAGGTGTCCATCAGATAAACTGTGACTATAGCATCAAAACTGATTTCTATCAAGCAGCATCACACATGTTTATCTCACATTAATAATACATGAAAATGTTTAAATTGTTTTTGAATGCTCATATAAAAGTTTTTTGACCATTAAGCATTTACTAGTGCAGTCGTGCAAGTTATAATATTAGCTATAATTATAAGTTGTATACTATAATCAATTATAATCAAATTATTATTTGCAAATCAATTACAGATAAACCTAGAACTGAAGACCTAGTAAAAAGCAGACTGCTATTTCAATAGATGTGTCATAAGAGATCAATTTATAAATGTAATTTAATGATAAAATAAAATAAAATAAAATAAAATAAAATAAAATAAAATGAATGTCTCAAAAGTTTTTAAGCCAGGCACAATGAATCTGGACGACAGCAAGCAAAGAAAGAATATTGCTGCTGAAAAATCAATCGAATCATTCAGAAAGCGCTCACCTACCGTGCTGTAGTAATGAGACAGGTCACCGACACACAGCATTGTAGCGATCCCGCTAGGCAGGCAAAAGACAGGGGAGATTCTCCCACTGGTCTGGTCATGTGACCTCGCCCAAAACACAGGTGAGTTGTTCTGCAATTCTCAGTTCTTCACGTCTCACGTCTTTACTTTAGATGCTCTGACTGAAACTAACTTGATACAACAACTCCAGCAAAGGTAACGCACTGTGAGTCGCTTTTTCTGATTTTCCGCCAGTTCTCTTTGCCCTGTCAGCTTCTAGATGCAGCCAACAACAAATCTCTGGCCCTCCCACTTTTTGGCCTCATGACTATTCATTAACTAAAAAAGCAGGCCTAGACTTGCCCACTTGTCTTTTAGACTATACCATTTTCCGCAAGGGGGGATGGTTAGATTGTTAATTATATATATTTTTTAACATATATATTTATTAAATATTGAAATTACCTACACCTTTCACTGCAAGAGATCTCACAAAAGAGATATTAGCAACTTGTTGAAACAACTTCCCATAACAGCTACGTGAAAAACACACATCTGAAAATCAATACATTCTTGAAAATGCTTGTCCAAGTCTAAATTGAACAACCAAAACATCTCAACAAGGAGACAAAAATCCATACGTCCTACAACAGATAATTTACAGAATTCTGGAACTATCGATGCAGAAAGTCACAAATATAGACACTGCGAAGCAACGCACAAGATATTTAAGCATTCATCTCACAAAACCTGGCAAAAACATGTTTGGGTCATATTTCACTCCAAACTAACACTAGCAAAAACCTATTAATTAAAATATATATGCTTTTTAAGGAAAAGTATGTTTTTGTTGTTGTTTTCTTTTTTCTTCGCATTGAAGCAATATTTAGGCACATTTCCCCAAATGTCATTAAATAAAAAATAATAATAAATGCATTAAAAAATGCAAACTGCAACAAAATTATCCTCATTACTGTATATCATTGCCTTATCATTGATATATTATCAGCTGTATTAACTGAAAGTAAATATACAAAAACTATATTGCAATAATAAGAATCAAATGAAAATCACCATTTAAAATAATGAAAATTACAAAAAAGGAAAATGTTCAGATGCATTGCAATGAGAATAGGGGGAAGATATGCTTAAATGTGATCCTGGACCACAAAACTAGTCATAAGCGTTTTTTTTTTTTTTTTTTTTTTTTGACTTATACATCATTTGAAAGCTGAATAAATGTTAGGATAGGACAATATTTGAGATACAACTGTTTGAAAATCTGGAATCTGAGGGTGCAAAAATAAAAATCTAAATATTGAGAAAATCACCTTTATCACTAATGCATATTACTAATCAAAAATTAAGTTTTGCTATATTTATGGTAGCACATTTACAAAATATCTAAATGGAACATAATCTTTACTTAATATCCTCATGATCAATCATTTTGGCTATTGCTACAAATATACCCGTGCTACTGGTTGAGTGGTCCAAGGCCACAGATGTCTTACAATGATCCTAATAGTCCTAAAATAGGCTTTCTTTTGAATGCAAAATTTAATTTCTTATTTATTTAGTTGTTTTGGGGTGAAGTGTGACCTTGTGAGATTCTCTATGTCCATCTATCCATCCCTGACTCCTGCTCTCTGTTTCCCGGCACGTGTGCCCCAGATGGGAGGCAGGAGCAGGTGTCATGTTCCGGGCTTGGCTTTTCTCTCTAATTAAGGCATCACAACCTCCCACTACAGCCTCCACTCATACACCCCAGCCTGCTACAGAGCGCGAAGGGAGGGAAAAAACAGCACAGGAGAGGGAAAGTAGGAACTGAGGAGGGAATCCTGATGGATAAGGAGGGAAAACCAACACAGTCTGATAGTACAGGGTGTTTTTTGTTTGTGGATGGGACGTTGAAATGGGATTGCAATATACTGTGACTAAATCTCTTCACCTCATTTTCGCAACTCCTGTATAATTAATATACCTTCAGTTTTAAGTTCCCATATTATTTGAGAGATTACATGGAATTAAATAGATTTAAACTGAAAATCATGTCATCATTAATTCATACAGGTTTAGAACAACTTGAGAATGAGTAAATGATGACCGGAGTTTCATTTTTGGGTGAACTATTCCCTTAATTAATATTAATTATGTTTGCAAAATTTTTTTAACATTGTACCACAAAATAAATACTATCACATCCTGTCTAGCTGGCTTGACTTCTCCTTGATTGTAACGGTTGATTTTACTCAGAGTGTATTACATGTTTGTAAATCTGCACGCAGTGAATTCTCCACCGGCTTCTTACCATGACATTGTCGTTCATGTCTCTCATGTCTCTCATGTGGTAGACGTCCATGCAGACTTCAGCGCGGTTGCTGGGCAGGCTGCTGGAAGCCACCCTGTCCCCTGAGTGTCCTGCCTGAGGAAGCTCAAAATATGTGCTGTCTGGCTCACTGTAGTTAGACAAACAGAAGGTACATGAATCACAAACGGATATAAGCACATCCAGCTTATATTAAAAGGTCATGTAAAAGCTTTCCCATTTTGGGTGTGCGTTTTCTGGAACAACTGTAATTAAACTGCAGTTTATCCTAAAATTGTGCAAATTAATTGTTACTAATATCAATGTAAACACATTAAGTAAATGCATGCAAATGAACTCACAGGGTACTCCACAAGTGTTCAAAGGTTGTACCCTCATCAGCGGTGGACGACTGGGACATCTTGGATGTTGGACAATCCACCGCAGGGCAGATCACACTGAAAATCGCGAAACAAATAAGGGTTACAAGAGTTACATGCATAAAGCAAAAAAGCAAAAGCATCCTATTTTAATAGTAAAATTGCCCGCTGCAACTGCAAACCAACAACCACAGATTGTAAATACTTTGCAAAAAGTGGTAACCTGCAATTTGATACTTTAAATGGATGTTTTTTTTTACCTGATTTAACACATATAATGCTATAAATTAATGAATTTAGGTTGATTTAGCTATATGTGACCCTGGACCACAGAACCAGTCATTAGTAGCACGGGTATATTTTTAGCAATAGCCAAAATAGATTGTATGGGTCAAAGTTATAGATTTTTCTTTTATGCTAAAAATCATTAAAATATTACGTAAAGATCATGTTTCATGAAGATATTTTGTAAATTTCCTACCTTAAATATATCAAAACTTAATTTTTGATTAGTAATATGCATTGCTAAGAACTTAATTTGGACAACTTTAAAGATGATTTTCTCATTATTTAGATTTTTTTGCACCCTCAGATTCCAGATTTTCAAATTGTTGTATCTCGGACTAATATTGTCTTATCCTATTTATTCAGCTTTCAGTTGATGTATAAATCTTAATTTTGAAAAATTTACACTTATGACTGGTTTTGTGGTCCCGGGTCACATATATGAAGAGTTCATTTGCAAAAACAGATGACTTTTTTTTTTTTTTTTTTTTCAAAAATCATGTTTTTTTTTTCCATTGTGGATTCCAATTAATCTCAATCAAACTGCAGTTGTGTTATTTTGATTAAGTAAAAATAACTTTAAAAAATACAGTGTAAATATGCAACAAATAAACTCGTCATATATATATATATATATATATATATATATATATATATATATATATATATATATAAGAATCAAACTGTGCTAAATATTCTAAAAAAGATTAATGAAAATGACATATGACATATGAAATGAATTTGATATTAAATAAAACATTAATCCTTCAAATTATATTTAATACCTATATGATGATTCTGCATTTTAATCATAATCATTAATAATAATCATAACCATAATCGTTATTCATTTTATGATCCACACTGATTCCGAAGAGGGGGTACATTATAATTGCTCTGTATTCATGCTTTGTAATATAACTCCTTCTGAACTGCATCATTGTGTAAAAATTGAACACACACACACAGTATTCAATTTAAAAGTAATTTCCACCCTGCTGCCCAGTGCATCTTCTGAAGTTGGAATCCCAGCAGATTTTGAGGCTGGATGCACAGATTCTGAATAAAGATGCCAGGCTTGACGTGTCCGAACCTGCCTGGCACTGCTCCACTGTGACAGCGCTACAGACCACATACTTCCTCCATCATATTACTCACAGGAAATGAGGACTATAAACGCCTATCCAAACCACACAAGAACAAGTCAACACAAAAAGTGAGTGCGGAAGTAGACCATCCAACTGTAATGATTTTGTCCTTATTTGTGGGTAGCACAAAACATTATGCATGCATGAATTTATTCATTTACAGATAAAGGACTCAAATTCCCATATTTTATACTAATACTAATGAAAAACATCAGCATCCCTTAAACTGTGGGTGATATTTAAAGAACCAGGTTAATTTTACTCATGTTTAAGTAACAAGATAAATTTGGAAAAAATAAAAAAGTGCTATTATTATTATTTGATACACTGTTATACAGTATATACAGTATATCCTATAATATATACTATAAAACTTTAATTACATACAGTAGGAATGTGAATTAATTATGTTTAAAGGCGATATTTTTAACCCAGTAACTATTTCTCAGGGTAGGTTTTTTTCTTCTTCTGTATGCACTTGACTAAAAAATGCAGTGAACAATCACAACACTTTTATGCACAAAAAAGGGCTGTTGTTAAAAAAGAAAGAAAGAAAGAAAGAAAGAAAGAAAGAAAGAAAGAAAGAAAGATAGATTTATTAAACATACTTTACTCTTAAACATGCCAACAACACAACTGAACCTGCCGTTAGGCAATTTTAAGAACCTGGATTCAGTAAAAAACTAAATACTCAAAACAACTGTGAAGAAGCAAAAATGGACAGTCAATTGTATAGGTTTATAACCATAGGTGGATTAACAATATGTGCAGCTGGTCAAGTGCCGGGGTCACCGCGCAGATTATTATTATTATTATTATTATTATTATTATTATTATTATTTATTTATTTTTCAGGAAAGAGAAGTTTTGTTTTCTCAAACGTATGTCTGGCCATGGCCTATATATTATATACTCTTTCATCAGAACGTATGTGAACGAATCTTTTGTTTTAAGTTTTGTTTTATTCTATCCCGCGTAAATCACCGGATGTTAACACATGCCTTCTGCGTTAACCCTTGGGTGTTTGTTTCGACGCCCACATTTTACTCAAACAGAATCTATAGGCTGTTTCGGTGTCTCTTCAACTGATATCAAATGAAACTGCTGTGTCAATCCACTGCAGCCTTGCGCTTTCACGTTTTAGCCCACTTTGCAGCCTTTGGTTGAAAGTGGCAGAGTGTAAACAAATTAATTTGCAAGTTTTATTTTCAACTCAAATCCTCACAAAATTATATACAGTAACAAATGTATTAAACCACCTGTCAAAAACTTAAAACAATTGTATTGTCATTTATAAGGCATGTTTATGAAAGATACTGTTTTCTTGAAAAAACAGTTCAGCCTTGCGGTTAAAAGCTGCCGACAGGGGTTTTATGTTCACTTGATGATATTATAACAGCAATTTGGAAAATCTAATTAACAAAAAATAACTGTAATTTTAGAAACGTTCAAAACCAACATCCTGCTAGTAAATGCACACATTTATTGTACTCTAAACAGGTAGACTATTATAATCCTTGTGACAACTTCTCCGACAACTATAGCCCGGTCTCCCTTTGATTTAAAATGAATTAGGCAAGTCTAAATTTGCTCATTTCAAGCAAATAAAGTATAATAAAAAATATAGTAAAAAGAAAACTTTTTCTCATATAAGTGCCTTCAGGCAGAACACAAATTTACTGTTGCGCAACGCGCGTCGCGTCTGTTCCCTCGGTTACGCAGAGCGCAAAAGACGGCCTTCATTTGAAAGGTGCATAAGCTAAATTATGTTTAACGCAGACAAAACTGATTAAGCATCTGAAATGACTAATCTATCATCACATTTTTAACACACCCCCAAAAACACATATTTTGCCTCTAAATGCTTCTCTATATCTTATTATTTTAAAAAGACTTCAGTCCACTCTCCGTAATTTTGGACGTACGCCTAAAGAGCAATCAGCAAATGACAGTTTTCATTAGAAATGCAAAATTAAAATAGAAAGAAAGAAAGAAAGAAAGAAAGAAAGAAAGAAAGAAAGAGAGAAAAGAGAAAGAAATAGGGCAGGTTTTCGTTTACATCACCTGGATGTCAAGTCCGAACTCTAGTTTTACGAACAAGGCAACGTCGTGTTTACTAATTTTGACCTGTATTCCCGTGGTAGCTGCCACCTTGAGAGGAGTTAAAGCTCTGGCAGCAATTATACACACAACAGGGATTCAAGCGGAGAATTGAATTAGCACTTGACAAAGGCCATGCATTTATATCTAATGAAGCTGTATCTTACCGATGCTCACGCCGGACAGCTAAAACACTGATCAGCCATAGCCAGCACACTGGACCAGCACCTCACCGGTTAATGCGTCATGGACGAAAAGTGCCAAATAATTCTTCAGTACTCCTGACCGGGTTTCGATATGTAACGCGTTAAAACGAAAAAGCCCAAAAAGAATTGGGAATTGAAAAAATAGTATTCATAAACACTACAAACTCTTTCGAGCGAGCATAACTCCATTCAGTGCAGTACTAAACTACAGCAACCTTGACAACGAATCACACAAAAGCCGTCACACATATCTTACCTCCTGCACTACACTGCTGCACTGAAAATGTTTTAAATCGGATTTAAAAAGTACTTTACAATATCATTTATAATAAAATATAAGATTTAGATTTTTTTTAATGTAGTTTATATTTATTTTCTTTACTGTTGCCTAATAATATTTTATATATTATTTGGAAATGTATTTAATAATTATATAACAATAATACAACAATATATAGCCTATAACATAATATAATGAAATATAATACATTACACCAGTGGATAAAGAAATAGAAACAAATAATCAAGTAGGCTGGAGCTTAATGAATGCCCAGTGTTAAAAAAACAAAACAAAACAAACAAACAAAAAAAGAAAAACATAAGCGTTCTTTTCAGAAGTTCATTTTACTTATCAAGCACAGGTTTAGTCTACTGTACATGTTGACAGCCAATTATCATAGTGAACTCTGACCACTGCATCATGTTTGTAGGACACTCATCGATTTTCTAACTGATAGAAAAGCAACAACTAACAAATTAAATCGCAGTACACTTATTCTTTTGTGCTCTGGATGCTTAGTTAAAAACTACATTGCCTACATGAAAAAACATAAATCAATCAATAGAGTGATATAAAAATATTTGCTTTTTTGCATCATTAACGAATTTGGATGCAACTGAGTTGCTTAACTAACACAAATCTAGTCTATAATAATAAGCTGTTTGAGTGAATGATTAAAACATGAGGAGATCTTACTGCGTTCACTTAAAGTGGGTGGGTTTAAATGCGCACTTTCAGCAATGTGAGCACTAGATATTATTCCCAGAAACTATCCTTTTTACCGTGGCAAATATTACATACGGTAAAGAGTTTAAACAAACCATAAGCACTATATTTATATTACATTTACTTACCAAACAAGTTATATTCCTGGCTAACCGATGTTCTCTGGATCCCAAAATCAGTTTCCTTGACCTGCAGCTGACCCTCGCAAACTACAGTCTTGTCATGTAGCAAACGAGCTCCGAATTAAGCCATTTAACAGCAAAACGCACATTGAATCTCTCTTTACAGTTAAAAAGCCAGATGCGAGAGAGGCAGATGAAGCTGATTATGCAGGTATAGGGTAAATAGGCTGGCGGAGTGTGAGTGCACTTGGCTGTGGAGGGTTGGGTTGGGGGAATTGGTGGGGGACGGGAGGAGGCGTTAGCCGCCGTTTGGGCGCACACGAGCGGGAAACACTAATCCCATATGAAGAGGTCGCTAAAATGTGATTACAGCTAACATTTACATTCTCACTTTACATATTTGTATATGCGCAAGCTGTGACAGTCTAATTCGTCTGTAGAAAGACTTGAACTGTCTCTAACAAATTCGTAGACATCGATTTAATTCACCTGCCTCTCCTGACAGCATAAACGCGTTTTTGCATCTGATTTGAAATGCATATACGTCAATGATAAAGTCATAATATTACTCGACTTCAGAGTAGCAAGCCATATTTATCGTTAAATTGGAGCGTGCTATTAAATAGACGATGAAACATCATTTCCCACAATTCCCAAGTGACACCGATAATAAAGCACGGCGCTGATTGGCCGTCAGCATGACACGAATGACGTTTTCGTATACGTCACTTCCGAAACAATAAACGCTTCGGTTAGAGCTCCTTGAATGAGACAGTTGATTCTTATGAGTGTCTTGTTGTTTTATCCTGCAAATGTCTTAATATTTGACCAAATAACTCTTCGGATCAGTTCTTGCGAAAAGGTAAACTGTTGAAACGCATACAACGAGTCTTCTGTTAACGTAGACATTAACGTTAGACGTTTAACCAGCGCTGTAACTTTAGTAAGCAAACTGAAACGGAGCCGTTAACGTTTCCTAAGCCTGACAAAGGAGAATTCATGGATTAATTTTGCCTTTTCTAAAAGCTTATAATTTTAAAAAGTAGGCATAACATTCGTAGTAAATTCAGAATTTAACATACTCCAGAAGTAACGTTAGGTTTCAAAAAGAAAAAGGCAGAAAAAAGAAATATATTTTGCATGAAACATGTTTGGGAAAACTACTTTTTCGCATTGTGACATTTATTTTTATGACCACTGAGCACATTTCCTCTCTAATTCTTATTAAAATATATATTTTTTTATTTCTGTAGACTATAGAATTATATTAATAATGTAAGTATTTGTGTATAAAGGCAGTGTTTGTAGTACACTTAATGCGTTTGTTCTACTTTACAGCCTATTTCTGGTTTATTAAAATTAAAAATTTTCAAAATTGTTTGTACTGGTGATTGTCATTGGATTAATTGTGAATCTGATGAGAATCACAGTTGACAATACTGATAATTACAAATAAACTTTAAGTAAAATGTCTTTATGTCCCATAAATAGGCTTTAATTGTTAAATGTATTTATTACTTTTACTTTTTTAATAATTTTTAATAAATAATTTCTTTTGATTTTGTGGTGAAGTACACTACCAGTCAAAAGTTTTTGAACAGTAAGATTGTTGATGTTTTAAAGAAGTCTTTTCTGCTCACCAAGCCTGCATTTATTTGATCCAAAGTACAGCAAAAAAAAAAAAAAAAAAAACAGTAAAATTTTGAAATATTTTTACTATTTAAAATAGCTGTTTTCTGTTGTAATATCTTTTCAAATGTAACTTATTCCTGTGATCAAAGCTGAATTTTAAGCATCATTGTTCCAGTCTTCAGTGTCACATGATCCTTCAGAAATCTAATATGTTCTAATATGCTGCTCAAGAAATATGTTTTATTATTATTATCAGTATTTAAAACAGTTGAGTATTTTTTTTTCTTTGATGAGTATAATGATCCAAGATCAGTATTTATCTGAAATAAAAAGCTTTTGTAACATTATACACTATAACATTCAAAATCCTGGAGTTAGTATATTTAACTAACTTTATTTATTTATTGGGAAAGGAATTCTAGAAATTAATATTTTTATTTAGCAAGGATGCTTTAAATTGATTGAAAGTGATGATAAAGACATTTATAATGTTGCAAAAGATTTCTATTTCAGATAAATGCTGTTCTTCTGAACTTTCTATTCATCAAAGAAACTTGAAAAAAAACTACTCAGCTGTTTTTTTTAGCATAATAATAATAATAAATGTTTTTGAGCAGCAAATCATAATATAAGAATGATTTCTGAAGGATCATGTGACTGGAGTAACACAGGAGTAAATTACATTTTAAAATGTATTCAAACAGAAAGCAGTTATTTTAAATAGTAAAAATATTTCACAGTATTACTGTTTTGCCGTACTTTGAATCAAATAAATGCAGTCTTGGTGAGCAGAAAAGACTTCTAAAAAAACATAATTTTATTTATTTTAATTTAGTTTAGTTTAGTTTAGTTTAGTTTAGTATGTCAAAATTTCAAACTATGTATCAACACAGTAACTATAAGATAGTTAAAATATTTTAATATATATTTAATTTATTTTTATATTTTCATATTTGTCTTTTAAGATTTTCTGTTTGTTCCAGTAGCATGAATTTCTCAGAGGTCTTCAAGCAGTCCAATCAACTGTGCAAAGTTTCTCCAGATGGGAAATATTTGGTAAGATGTCTTTCTTACAGCCATCATCATCATGAAATAACTTTAGGAAATTAGGAATAGAATTACGTACTGCCATACTGCTCTTACTCTTTCTAATTAATTACCACATTTAATTTGGGCTTGTAGGCCACTTGTGTTCAGTACCGCCTGGTGGTCCGTGATTTCAACACCCTTCAGATTGTGCACCTGTACACATGCCTGGACCAGGTAATGCACATGGAGTGGTCCTCTGACTCCCTCTTCATCCTTTGTGCCATGTACAAGAGAGGACTAGTGCAGGTATGACAAGCTGCCCATTGCATTTATTGATGCACTTTTACCTGATTTCAGTCTGGCTACATTCAGCCTTTACCCAGAAATATGTTCATACTTCTTGTCAACAAGACACAAGATTTGAGATGTCACCTTTAATTGTCTCTTCTTCAACAATTACATAAAATCTCCTGTCTAATTGAATTTACATGAAAAATCAGCTTACCTTTGTAGGGGAAACAAGCGCCAGTCTTTCATGTTGAGCCATTCAACAGGGCGACAGGATTTAGATGTGTTTGTTACTAGAGTGACTTTGTGTTTCTCTGTATTCGCTGTCTCAGGTGTGGTCTCTAGAGCAGCCGGACTGGCATTGTAAGATAGACGAGGGTTCGATTGGACTAGTCTCGTCACGCTGGAGTCCTGATGGGCGACACATACTCAACACCACTGAGTTCAATGTAAGTATGGCGGTAGGAGGAGTCAGTTTTGCACCGTGTCAACTGTTGCTGCCCATAAATAAAGACCTGAAAATAACAGACAGTCCATGACAGGACTGAGTTCAACTCTCAGTTCATTCATTCGATGGGGTTACACTCAGAAAAGAGAGTTTAAACATGGTTCTTCTAAAAATTACTTCATATGATAAGGTTAATACGCAGAACTTGAGACGTAAAGTACAAAAATAACAAAAACGACCAAATTTTGGACTAATAGTACTATCTGCAAAATATGATATGTTTTTTGTTTTATCTATACAAATGAAAAATGACACTGCATGTAATTTTCAATGTACACTACCGTTCAAATGTTTGGGGTTGGTATGAATTTTGTGATGTATTTGAAAGAAGTCTCTTCTGCACACAAAGGCTGCATTATTTTATTTTATTTCATTTATTTATTTATTTATTTATTTCTCAAAAAGACAGGAAAATTTGCATTTATTTATGTATTTTTTTTAATGAACTCTAATTTCCTGGCAAGGCATACACTTCAACAAACTTGAAGTCCAATAAGGGAAACAACCGTACAGTACATTTAAATGTACAGAAATAAGTGGAAATAAAATAATGTAATCAGTGTCAAACAATAATATAAGAATAACCAAGTCAAAATATCCCAGTGATTACTCCAAGAAGACATAAAGAACAATAGATGAACAAAAAAAACAAAAAAACAAAAGCAAATATTACATATTGTGAAATATTATATCAATTTTTTTTTTCCTATTGTAATATATTATAAAATGTAATTCAGTCCTGTAACACAAATCTGAATTTTCAGCATCATTTATTATCATACAGCATCATACATTATTTGCTGCTCAAAAAAACATTTTTAATTATTATCAGCGTTGAAAACATTTGTGCTGTTTTCTGTGTGGAAACTGTGATACATTTTTCTTGAATATTTGATAAATAGCAAGTTCAAAAGAACAGCATTTATTTGAAATCGTTTGTAACAATGTAAAAGTCTTTACTGTCATTTTTTATCCATTTAATGCATCCTTGCTGAATAAAAGTATTAATTATTTAAAAAAAGGGATACAATCCTACTGAAGCCAAACTTTTAAACGGTAGCGTATTGTGAGATCTCGATGCTGCTCTGTCTCCTTCTTTCTTTTTGTCTGTCTGTCTGGATTACACTTGGGCCGAGTGCCACCGTAGTCGTCTGTCGCCTGAACTTGATTCCAAGAATTACTGACAGGTGTTGAGATGCTGGACAGCTGTGTGTGTGTGTGTGTGTGTATAAGTGTGTGTATGTTCGCCATGCACTTGGAATGAAGTGTCTGTTTGTCTGTCTGTCTGGCATTCCTGCTCTTTGTCTGGAGTGTCTGAGGCTGAATGACGGACGACTGGACATTTGTCTGTTGTCTTCCATGTGACGTCTCTCTTACATGCTTCCATAAATGAACAGTACACTATTTGTTTTAATGACAGCACATCCAGTATTTATAAGTGGTCATTTATAAAGCCACTTATCAAGTGTGTCTAAGGGCATGGTTTGTTTGAAAATTATACACTACTGAAACTGAATTTACAGGCCATTCAATTCCGTTTGCTACTCTAGTGTGCCACCTAGAGGACACCAGCTGAGCAACATTAGAGTGGCAAGCACAAATTTAACATCAAATACTGTATGCATTGGCAACAGCAAACTTTGTGAGCTGTGTTGTTCATCACGGTAGACCAGTTTATTGAAGTTATTAAAGTTTGATTTAGCATTTTACAGCCCACTGATGCCTGGACAATACAGACTACAACACCTGATGTCCATAAACAATTGCTAAAGCATATATGAAAACCTTTTACTCAGTACTGCTTATGTACTTGATGCAGGGCACATTCTTACTAGTTTTTTATACTGGTTATAATCAGAGCTGAGTAGTAACTGATTACATGTAAGATGGATTAAGTAATCAGATAGTAATTAGAATAAATTACATTTTAAAATACTCATAATCAGACTACAGTTACTTTTTATGGATTACATGGTTACATATTATTTATACAATAGCAATAATTCATAATTTATTGATTCTCCCTAATTTCTCTTTTTCATCATTTAAATGTTTCTTTCTAAAATAACCTACTGCTTATATACACTTAAAAAGAATTTTTTTTCTCATCTGAACCTCTTTCACCTAATATCTGTACTTCAAATACCCCTGAGATTTTAAAATAAATATTTTAATAATTAAGTATCACATTTGCATGTTCATGGTTTTCTGATGTTGGTCACATGACATGCGGGTAAACAAATAACATTTAATTTTTTTAGGAAGTGTTTTATTTAATTGATTTTATAAAGACTTATTTTTATGATTTATTTATTTATTTATTTTATTATTAAACTCATAAACCCCCTGCAATTCCTTCACAAACCGGAGAAACCTTAATATAATTTAATATTTAATGTACTTCATGTTGTTAATAACAATAAATGAAATACATTTTCTTAATCTTTGTATTTTTTATATCAGTATGGTACCAGATTATCCTATTTAAACCAATATGTTAAACGTTAATGGAAATGTAATGGAAAACATTACATTACTAACTACAATTAACGATTTGCAATTTATAAGTAATCTGCTCTGCTCTGGTTATAATAATGTTTCCCCAAAATGCATTTAACTTGATATTTTATTTCTTGTGTGATCTATCAGAAGTAATATCAGGCAAGATTTTTAACGTTTTCTTTGACTCATTATAGCTAATTTATAATGACAATATTCAAAATATAGCTGCAAGCAGCAATAACTGGGGTTCAAGCGCTTTAAGGCATTTGAGCACATATGAAAAAAGCCATTATTTAGCAAGCTTATAACCACCTAAATCAATGATGTAAAAAACATTTTTGGTAAAATCAGGTAATTTACCATAAAAATATGTTTTTTAATGGTTATGACTGTTATAGCACGAGCTGTGGTCCGATCCCCTAAAACTTTGCATGCTTGTTTAGAATCACCCGTCGAATGTGCTCAGCAGGTTTCATAGTTTGCAAAAAGTCATTTAACAAATTATTTGATTTACGGCAGTGGTTCTAGAGGCAAAGTTGTCCGGAATGAGGAGTTCTATCATATGCTAGGAATATTGTGCATATATGCGAAAAACCGTCCAAAGTACAAAGTACGCTCTTGAAAAATGCGACATCGCTTCCCCCCCCCCCCAATTTCTTTAAAATTTGCCTCAGACCTTTGGGGCCGAGAGTCGAACAGGCCCACTGAGTTTGGTTCTGATCAGCCTCCATTAACCTTGTCTAACAGGTGCTTAAATTTTGGTTGGCCAATGGCGGATGTTTTTTTGAGATACGTAAATGTACTTGTAGACACTTGTGGCACTTCGGACCAAGACCGTGCACATTGATTTTCATGTTGATAGGACAAATGGTTGCGCAGTTATAGCCATTTTTATTTTTTGTCTCTTACACCGTGTCTACACTGGACGCGACAGTTGTTGCGCCGCAACAGCTAAAGTCTGTCTACACTGGAAGTGACAAAGCGACTGTTGCAAATAATTTGAACTTTGTGTGAGCACGTCATAAATAGAATGCGGTAGCAGTTTAATGTCGGGGACTTGTCGTGTCGCGCCGTGCCACAACTTTTCTGTGAAGGCTTGAATTCATCCAAACAGAACTTGTTTGCAACCTTCCGCACTTTATTCGATATTGAAAAATGTATTTCCATTTAAAAATGTTTCTTTATCTTCACAGTTGAGAGTCACCGTCTGGTCCCTGTGCACAAAATCCGTATCCTACATCAAGTATCCCAAAGCCTGCCAGAAAGGTGAGTGAATGCGAGTATAAGTATAACTAGTTTTATAAATGTTTGTGGGAGAGGAGATGTAATGACAGGGTCACAGAAACATGAATCATGTGGGTATTTACCTGTGATATAAGTCTTGTCCCGGGAAGTCCTGCCAGACGTGAGCTCTCACAGACAGCTGGTAAATGGCACATTCCTCATAACCCCCTGTCAGCATGAAGAGAACATACACTCCAGAAGACATTAAGTTCATATCATGCATTACTGCCATAGATTCTCATTTTCTGGCCAGCACTGTGTGGATTCTGCTATCTGTTATCCTTGTCGCTCGAAGATTGAGCTGTAACCTTCAAATCAGCTGATGGAAAACTCCTGTTGAAAGGTGTTTCTGTCCTAGCATTGTGTTGTCCATCTAACAGAGTGAATTATGAACATTTTAGTCACTTATTTTTGCAGCCATGTGTCATAGTTATGGAGCACAATTCCATTCATAGCATAACTGACCTTCGTTCAGTGTTGGGGAAGATACTTCCACACCATAGCTCATAATTTCAAGTAGTTTAACAGCATTTAAGCTACTTTTTGAAAATAAGGTTTGTTACACCATCCACTACTACAATAATTAACTAGACTTATACTCAAGAACGCAATATTAAATATGTACACTACAGGGTTATGATTGTTAACTTAAAAAAGAAAAAAAAAACTTGAAATAAATGTTAACTAAAATATAATAATATATAAAGCATTCAAGGCAACAGCTCTCATTTTGTTTAGTTTAAGTTGATGTACTAAAATAACAATCTAAAAAAATTATAGCATTTAAAAAAACTGACAAAAACAAACTAAATTGCAAAAATGAAAAGTAAAATGCAATGAAAATGGAAAATATACAAATCAAATTAATAATAAAAAAATAAATACAAACTATAATAGTTTCTACAGTATAGTAGCACTACATCTATAACAATACTAATGATACTTATCCTAATACTAACAATACAAATAATGCTGATATAATACTTTGCAAAAGTTCGGGGTCTACAATTTTTTTCTCTCATGCTTTTATTTCTCTTATCAATTTATTTGATCAAAAATAGGATTCTCTGATGAATAGAAAGTAGAAAATAGAAACTGTAAAAATATAAAGGTCTTTACTGTCACTCTTGATCAATTTAATGCATCCTTGCTAAATAAAATTATTAATTTCTATATTAAAAAAATTCTTTTGAATAGGAAATCAAATTATATGTGATCCTGGACCACAAAACCCCAGTCTTAAGTCGCTGGGGTATATTTGTAGCAGTAGCCAAAAATACATTGTATGGGTCAAAATGATTGATTTTTCTTTTATGCCAAAAGTCATTAGGGTATTAAGTAAAGATCATGTTCCATGAAGATGAAAACTTGATGAAAGCTCAATTTCAAATTGACCCTTATGACTGGTTTTGTGGTCCAGGGTCACAGGGACATAATTATTTGCAGTACAGATAACTGAAGTGAGATGCTCCATCCACATCACTAGGTGTTAGTGTGACACAAAGGTGACTGCTATATCAGCCAGCATGCTTCTATTAAATATTAAAGTGCCCAGCTTACTGTTGATCAGTTGCATCAAAAAAGCTAAATTCCATCAAATCTATAGCATATGTTTGACTCTTCATGCTCTAAATGCACAAATGTGTTTCAGGTGTGGACTTCACCGCAGACGGACATTATATGGCTCTGGCTGAGAGACGGGAGTGTAAAGACTACATCAGTGTGTTTGTGTGTGATGACTGGCATCTTCTCAGAGTGAGTGCGGCTATCAAAGCTATTATGTGATTGTGTCCGTTAAACAGTTTCTCCCCCAAAAATTCCTACCCTTTGTCAGTTGGTTTTATCAGTAAAAGTGCAAAATATCATTGTACCACTTTCAATGAAGATGCATGACTTGATTCTCAAATACTTGTATTAAAGGCACAATATGTAGTTTTCACATATTCAAAACAAACAGTGAAACAAAGGCGTAGTTTGATGACGCAGTGATTGAGTGTGGAACCATAGGAGTTGTTGTCTTCATCCCCACAGCTGATGCAATCTGATGGTACATGGATGAGCTAATATACTAACATTTTATTAACGTCACTATAGTATGAAGCAGGGTGGGGCTGAAAGCTGTGTAAAGGAAACGAGGCCGCTGGAGTGATTGGTAATGAGAGATGGGCACACATGCTTGAAAACAGCGGATCATTTATGATGTCACAGTCGAGCGTTTCCGCTCCTTCCAGTCATGTGTATGGGACTAGAATATGTTTGAGTGTGTTAAAAGTTCTGTTATAATGCTACTCTGTGCATTCGTCACCTGTCTAATACAATACATAACAAAATAAAGCGTCTTTAGTGTTTCCATGTTTTCTACAAAATAAAACTGGAAATCGAAATCGTGTTTGACGTCATTGGCAGGCGGCACAATGACACAGCCTGTTACACTAGTTAAATTCTTATTTCCCTGGATTTAAACATTTGGGAATAATGGAAGTACACAAGTTAACAAAATATATAACATTATTCTAGTGGTTTTTGGATATTTTAATAATAAAAAAAAAAAAAAACATACATATTGTGCCTTTAAACATTTAGTAACTGCAATATTTAACATGAACTAACAATGAATAATATTTTTACAGCATTTGGTAATCTTAGCTAGTGTTATTTGAGCACTTACTAATACCTTTTTAGGGTTTAGTTGAAAAATATAAAAATATGTTGCTCATTGTTAGTTTGTTAGTTAATGCGTAAGGTAATGTTAACAAATAAGACCTTACTGTTAAGTGTTACCAAACATTCTTGTATTGTTTTAAAAGAACAACTCTTTGTTTGGTGTACAAATTAAAAAAAAAAAAAAATTTAACATTAAGTTTTTTATATATATAATATTATTATTATTATTAATATTATTCTCAGAATGAGAAATAAGACAATGTTTACAAAAAAAAAATCACAAAATCCAAAAATCTTTTGGGTTGCATGTTTTTGATCTGAGAAAGAGTGTAAAATGATCATGAAGGATTAAGATATGACATTTTTGTTGGCATTTATAAGTGAACTTTCATTTTGCCATTTTGTCTGTAGCATTTTGAGAGTGAGACTCAAGATCTGGCTGGGCTGGAGTGGTCTCCTAACGGCTGTGTGCTTGCAGTGTGGGATAATTGTCTCGAGGTACATTGCTCTGTCTTAACATCACAGAAAATCACTGCTTATGCTCACAAAATACTTCTTTCATAGCTGGGTTTTGGTCATTGATCTAAGATCAAATGGTTTTGCCATCAAATGGCCTGTGAAGGGTTCACTCTCAGTTTGTCTGATGTAGTGACAGTGTTTTTGAAATTCTCTTATTGGTCAACAGAAATATATTTTTGTCATGGAAGCAATTTTAGTTTAATAAATGTGTGCAGTGATAGCTAATCAGATCAACTCTGTTTCTCTCCTTAGTATAAAATTTTATTCTATTCGCTGGACGGTCGCCTGTTGTCCTCCTACAGTGCTTATGAGTGGTCTCTAGGCATAAAGTCTGTCGCTTGGAGTCCCAGCAGCCAGTTCCTGGCCGTGGGCAGCTACGATGAGAAGGTAGTAAAATCTCTTCAAGAAACAGATGGAAAATATCTGTTTTATATAATATAATCTGTTTAAAAGAGAGTTTTGATGGGCTTTCCATCAGGTTCGGATCCTGAATCACATCACCTGGAAGAAGATCACAGAGTTTGAGCATCCAGCCACCATCATAAACACCAAAGCAGTAGGTGTCTGGAGTAGAAAACTCCTAACTTCACTGTAATCTGCACTATTGTAACAAAATCCACTACCTGACCTCTATATTTGTTGAATATACTTTTTTTTTTTTTTTTTTTTTTTAACTGTTGGTTTAGATATGCATGTAGACTGATGTCTTTACTTGGTTATGAGCATTTTCAAAATGGCATGTGTAGTTAAAAATAGTAGCGTTTTTTATTTTCTTAAATTATGTATGTGAACATGGTGTGAGGTAGAAATTCAAAATCAGCCAAATTAAGCAGAGATGACTAGTTTTTCTGACAGCCCACAAAAACAATACAGGCTGATTGTGCCAAATGTGCCAAAGCTCCAAAAACATTCCTAGACTACATACAATTTTCTGTAGTTTCCAACTGAATGATCCTCTTCACAGAAATTATGACTACGGGGGCAGATTATTCATTAATAGAGACTATTAATGTCAAAACACTTTTACCATTATGTAAGACGTGTAAACTAAATCATTTTGTAGTTTGCATCACCAGTGTTGGGGGTAACACATTACAAGTAATGCGACTAAACATTACAAGTAATTCTAGACTAAATGTGAACATGCATTAATTCATCTCACTCACAAAAAACAGATTCAGTATTACTCAAAATGAATACAAACAGTGAAATGCAAACTCAGAATATGACGCAACCCTGCAATAATTAAATATGTCAAATAAAACAAATATCCTTTATGTATTTAATCCCATTTTATTAACCAGTGTCTTTGCTGCTGACATTCGATGATGCAATTCAACCATAATAACAAGCAAAAATTACTTTAGATAAATAGTTGTGCTTCATTTTTTTTATAGCTGAAGAGTGATCTCCTGCATAAATGTACTTTTCTTTCAGCCTGAGGTGAATTCATGTCACTTTTGGTGTAAAAGGTCTTTTACATTAGAATTGTTTTATATTAAAAACAAAGAAACAAGCCCTGCCCAGATTTAAAAAGTAACAGAAAAGTAACGTAACACATTACTTTCCATAAAAAGTAACCGAGTAACGTATTTAGTTACTTTTTCAGGGAGTAATGCAAAATTGTAATGCATTACTTTTAAAAGTAACTTTCCCCAACACTGTGCATCACATAACCAGCTCCATACATATGGCTTTTCTGATGTAGTAAACTTGCTCGGTAGCGCACCTGATGCATCATTGCACTTGCAACAGAGAATTTTTAGGTACAAATTTTGTAAAACATAATTTTTAGCACTACTCACATCGCATTTCATTTCTGAACTGCCACAGTACGTATGACTACCAATGTAATAAAACGTTGCCAGATTGTTTCTCTGTTTGAGGTAAAACAAAACACTTTTTATGCCACTCACCAGAAAAAAATGTGCCAGAAGAAACTTGCTATTTTGCATTTTGCATAAATGTCATTTTTCCAATAAGCCTGGTTTGCACAATTTTAGACCATTATGGAAATATAAACTTTGTATTTTTTCTAAATGATAAAAGTCTGAAGTTAGAAGGAAGTCAATGCCTATTTTCTAGTTGAATAATCTGATGCTGTGTCTGTCTGTCTGTGTGTGTGTGTGTGTGTGTGTGTGTGTGTGTGTGTGTGTGTGTGTGTGTGTGTGTGTGTGTGTGTGTGTTTGTGTGTGTTTTCTAGGTGGTGTTTAAGGAAGTGGAGAAGAGACCTGTTGTGGGCAGTGAGGATCTTTCTATTCATCAGCTGACTATGAATAATTCACTATTTAGCACACAGAGCAAGTGTAAGTTTCACTGATTTTGGTAGGATTCATTTCTTGGTAGGCAAACTATGTTTATAATGTGAGGAGGGTGTCTATTATGTGTGCTGGCACTAATATTACCTGCTATGCAGACAGCACTGTGTCAGTGGACGCCGTAGATTTAATGTGGTGGCAGGTCATTAATAAAGATGAGTAACTGTTTCTATTACTGGACTATTGACAGCAGTCTCTGGATGCCGCTACATAAATCTTACCAACATCATGGTAATAGAGATCTCATCTTACAAAGAAACAGAGTCCTAAACTAAACAGAAAGTGGTTATATGAAAGAAAACGAGGCTGAAAAAAAAAAAAAAAAAAAAAAACTTTGACATGAGCACCTTAACATTTGACCACATATTACAAGTAGTTAACAGATCAACAACACCAGTTTAGCAACTTGGTTGTGTACTAAAGGTTATCCAGTCACAACAGAGTCAGTTTACATATAGAAAGGGATGCACATAAGTAGTGCTCATATGTGCATAAGTGACTGAAATAAGAAATGTGCTAAATCACACTATTTTGTTTATCATTTCATTTAAAAACTAAAATAAAGTGCAATGATACTATTATTAATTATTTTATTTTTTATAGTTATTTAATAGGTCACACTATGTGCAGGGTGAGCACCAAACTAAATTTCCAGGTGCTTTCATGAGAACCAGACTGAAAAACCTTATGTACACCCCTGAATATAGATATTTAAAGGTACAGTACATTAATAGCCATTTTCTTGGGTGAATTTTGATGTACATCATAACATCACATATTTAATATATTTTATAGTAAATACTAGGGATGTAACGATATTATCAGTATCATGATTTCGCAATAACTAAGCTGTCTTGATATTATCATGGTCACATGACGATATAAACTGATAGGTCTTCTGGACAAAAAGTGTAATTTTTAAAATTTATTTAAACTTCTTATTCTAACATAAAAGGTCTTTAAAGTTGTGTTTTGGGCCATTATGCTTTGACACAGAACTAAAACTGATAGCATAATATGGCTTAATCCCTTCATCAAGTTGCCGCGCATTTTAAAGTGAAGTGCGCACTCTTTCAGGCAATCAGCTCCTGATCCGATGTTTTCCACATCTCAGAATCGTTCCGTTCACAGTGAATAAATGCAGTGAACTGCATGTACTGTGAGTTTAGCACACATTTGGGAACACAACGACCACCACTTAGGCCTTATTTTTGCGACAGATGATTACAGCATTTCAGTAGATTTGTAGTGAGACACCTTTTTGTAAGTTTTTGTTTTCACTGAAGCTAGAGTTTTCCTTCAAAATAAGAGCTCTACTGCAGTTTCCGTCAAAATAAAAGTTTGACAGTTGGCGGTTTAAATGGGTAACATTACTGCAGTCCAAATTCAAAATTGTCTCTTTCAAGTGTAGAAATTAGGTAAGAATTATTGTAATTTCCCTGCCGTAGTTTAAAGTAGGGGTGCACGATTAATCACTGACAAGCTGCGCCAAATCGCGCTCATAATCGAATGCGATTTTGGCATAGCTTGTCAGTGATTTACGGCTCTGTGTATTAATTGCCGCTCCAGCTGAACGCACGTGATGGAGCTTTACTACTAATCAAAGTACCGGCTTCATTGACTAAGCGCGCCTCACAATATCATGCAATTAATCGTGCAGCCCTAGTTTAAAGCAAAAATAATATACCTATAAAATATTCATTTTCATTTATTTTGCAGTGAAATTGTTTTACAATATATGGCTATTACTTTTGTTGTTGTTATTATTATTATTATTATTATTATTATTATTATTATATTCTAATTTGTTTGGCTTTCTAAAACACCATTGTAAATGTAATTTAGACTGAGACAGTATATCACAAATAAAGAGGGTTGAGTCTCCTTTAAAGTTCAGGTACAAGCCAATTCACTGACGTTTTTCTAACTTAAGTTTTCTTAGTTAAGAACGTGTTGGAACTCTTAATTTTGAACTCTCAAAGTGCATTAGATAGAATAATATAACTTTAAAATGTCTTCATTTGGCTTTCTTTTTGAAATATCGCAATAAATATCGTATCGCAGACTTATTACTGAAATATTATCATATCATGAGATTTTGATATCGTTACATCTGTAGTAAATACAGTGTCTATTATATGTGTTTTTAAATAATTTAATAATAATAACATTAATTTTGAAGTTCCAATCAGCGTTAGGGCAGTACCACCAATACAACTAAATTTTTATTAGTGGCATTTAGAAGTGAACTTTAAGGTAAAATAAAATTTAAATGCTACAAGAGTGTATAATAGGGTTTAGCATTAATACACATAGTCTGTAATCTTAGGTTCAGAAATAGGTAGTGAAATACATATTAATTGTAAAAACTGTGCTGTAATGTTTTAATCTCATAGATTTATCTTGTTTCAGATGAGATCACACAACTACCAGCCCAGGTTCCAGTAATCAAGCCCGATCCAGACCGAGCCAACCCGAAAATTGGCATTTCTACTCTGGCTTTCAGTGCTGATAATCGTTACCTTGCTACAAAGAATGGTGAGGCAGTCATAAATCCTGAATGTGAATTTCCACAACTTATATTACTATATACAGATTTTAAACATTTTAAAGATTTCTTAGATCACAAAGAGCAAATTCTAGCTAGTAAAATTTTTTAGAGAGAAGATTAACTATAAACATCCCCCAAAAATGAAAATTCTGTCATTAATTACTTACCCTCATGTCGTTCCAGACCTGTAAGACCTTTGTTCGTCTTCGGAGCACAAAGTAAGACATTTTTGATGAACTTCAAGAGCTATCTGATCCTGCATAGACAGCAACGCAACTGACATGTTCAAGGCCCAGAAAGGTCATTAGGACATGTTTGAAATAGTCCATGTGACATCAGTGGTTCAACCTTAATTTTATGAAGCTACAAAGCTACAACTTCTGTGCACAAAGAAATAAAAAATAACGGTTATGCAACAATTTCTTCATGTGTCCTGGTACTCTTGTGAACATGCGTCGAAGACTGACATGGAAGAGAAGAAATTGTTGAATGAAGTTGTTATTTTTGTTTACTTTGTGCACAAAAAGTATTCTCATAGCTTCATAAAGTTAAGGTTGAACTGCTGATGGACTATCACATGGACTATTTTAACGTTATCTTTAGGCCTTGAACATGTGTCAGTTGCATTGCTGTCTATGCAGGGTCAGAAAGCTGTCAGATTTCATCAAAAATATCTTGATTTGTGTTCTGAAGATGAACAAAGGTCTTACGGGTTTGAAACGACATGCGGGTGAGTAATTTTCATTTTTGGGAGAACTATTACTATGACTATAAAAACGGTGAATAGGGTAAAAAACTAATAGATAACCATATTTTCTCCAGCTGATTAATCACAGTATATTAAGAAACCTGTTTTGTATTACAGGTGAAATGCTGTGTTTAAATATGCAAATGGCCCATTATCTAATTAAATATGCGATAATTTGCATTCATTTTCAGAACAGAAATCTAAACTTTTGATAAAGCCAGGTTCAGAATTCTTGTTTTGTTGACATATTAAAGGTTTTTACAGAGATTTTGTATAGCTCTCTTCATAACTGCATAAATCAGAATATACTGTAAATATTTTTGGGTGAACTATCCTTTTAACAAACCTTTTAACAAAACTTTAAAAAAAAGACTAAAACACACTTTAAAAAAAAGTCTGTTTTCTTTCCACTAGTCTGAAAGAAGAAATCTCAAAAGAAAGCAAGAAAGCATAATCTCAAAATTGACAAGTACCTACTTTAATTTAACTTACTTAAGATTTGATTGATTTCCACTACTTTGCAGCCCCAGAAATCACAACTGTACAATTCACAGAGCTGTTTTCAGTGACTATGAGAATGACTCCACCTTGCTGTGTAGTTCATCTCATTCTCCATGCCTTTTGTTCTATTTGGCAACAGTAGCCATTATGAGATGCATTACATTCTGCCAGTGCCAGCCTGGATCAGATTTTTTAGAGCCATTTGGTGTCCTGCTTCCTAGGAAATTCCCTTGCATTAAATAGACTTTATTCTGCCTATTCAGACGTCCTGACAACTGTGGCTCATAGGCTCGTGTTTGTGAGGATGCTGTTATTGGTTTCCACTGACTCTGTGTCTAACGTCTGTCAGATAACATGCCTCAGAGCCTGTGGGTGTGGGACATGCAGAGACTCAGTCTGCTGGCCGTCCTGGAGCAGACGGCTCCTGTGCGCTGCTTTGTCTGGGACCCACGCAGACCTCGACTGGCTCTCTGCACCGGAAACACCAAAGTTTATCTGTGGTCACCAGCTGGCTGCGTGTCTGTGAATGTACCAGTTGAAGGTATGGATCCAATTTCACCACAGTACATGTCTCAACATTACATTCAAACAAGATTTTACACCATTGCTTGAAGAGAACTTAAAATAAAGCACTAAAGGATTAATTCACTTCCAGAATAAACAGTTCCTGATAATTTACTCACCCCCATGTCATCCAAGATGACATAAATCTTTTTCTTTCTTCAGTCGAAAAGAAATTAAGGTTTTTGGAGAAAGAAATTCCAGGATTTTTCCTCCATATAGTGGATTTCAACAATGGCCAACGGGCTAAAGGTCCAAATTGCAGTTTCAATCCAGCTTCAAAAGTCTCAACACGATCTCGGCTTAGAAATAAGAGTCTTGTCTTGTCTAGTTTTTTTTTTAATATAATTCCAATAATACATTTTAGTAATGCACAGCATGTTGCTACCATCTCCGTTATTGGCTGATATTAGAGATTTATTTTCTTAAATTTATTGGTATCAGTTAAAATGATATTTTTAAATAATTGTTGTACATGCTCATTTTCCATATTTGTAGATTTAGATGACCTTTGCCGTATGATTCTCATTATAGTTCAGCAATAAAAGTGTGTAATATTGAGAGCTAGTGGTTGAAATGGGTACCTCAGTCCAAATTCAAAATATTGGAGAGACTGATGCTCATGCGGGTTGCCAGATTAAGGACAGGCAACACATTTGTGTGCTGACTTCCATGGTTGCAATACGCTGTTTTCTGACAACTGGCAACCTGAAGTGTTGAAATCCTATTGGGTAAATTGGCAGTAGGAATCACACAGACCAAAACAAAAACCTTCACAAAACGCACATCTCAAAGCAGAAAAACTGGTTGTAGGGTTGTTTTGTGAATTTACCATGTTTCCTAAATATCTGCAAATGTACTTTGGTATTTTTATGCTTTAGTTGAGCCAAAAAACTACACACAGCATTTTTAAACACTTTTTGAAGTCCCCCAATTTTTGTGATGTTGTTTTTAATTTTTAATATAAATTTTAAAAGTATGTTATTTTTATTATTATCTGTCAATTAACATTAAACCTGATTATCAGCTTTTCATATTGGCCAAAATTTTAATATGTCAGTGCATTCTTGATGCACCTATCTATTAAGATAGATATTAACATTTCATTTTATAAGGAAATGATTGTTGCAATGATGTAGAATTTAAATGATGCACAGACACAGGTTTGAGTATATCAACATTTTTACAACTTAAGATCACATATTACCCTCTAAATACAGGAAGCTGCTTGCATAACAGGAAGTTATGTGAAAACATCTAACTTCTTCCTCTGTGTTTCCTCACAGGCAGTTTTCAGGTACAGTCTCTGTTTTGGCACTGCAGTGGCAGCACACTCGTCCTGCTGTCAAAAGAGCACATCTGCCTGTGTTACATGGAAGCAGAAGAGGAGAAATAAACCAAAGCTCTTCATCACACTCCCCACAGACTGTTTCTTCAATACAGGAGCAGTTTCTGCGATCCTGCAGAATATAAACTGCTCCTGCATCAGAGATTCACGTAAGAGACTAAATCTCCAAAGAACTCGAGATGAAACACTGTGGCTGCAAATATACCTCAACACTTTTTGTAGTTTTCAGGTGGGGGTTTTATAACTCTTTCATTATGACACAAAATGATGGTTTTCAATAGAGCACATGCTGAAATGAGTAAAATAGTCATGAGGGAATTAAATGTGGTTTTGTGCTCGCAAGCAGAGCACTATCTAGCACAGATATTTTGCATTTATATGTGATTTTCCAGCACCAGCATAGTGCAAATGAACCAATGATTTCACTAACATCTCCTTCTTATGGCCTTAGACAAGTTCAGTAGCTGTTTTGGAGGACCAAATATATCACCCAATCACATCAAATGTACGTCACTTTAGATTTTCTGTGATTTTGTAGGTTTTGCAGGGTTTTTTTTTTTAAATGAATGTGAATGACAGTTTCTGTTGTATTTCATAGTTTTTCCTTAATGTTTAAGGTTTCAAAACTAGACTTATTTTTTTATAAAGTTAGAGCTATTTGTAATAAAGTTTTCTACATTTAATTGTTTAAGTTTTTTTTCTTCTACAGAGATTACTTTGAATCCCAACACCTGTCAAGAACATTTAGACTACTAAAGAATTAAATACAATAATTGTTACAGTTAATACAATAAATACTATCTGGATTTGAAGGTAATACTTTACAATAGGGTTTCATTAGTCAACATTAGATAACTTTTACATAAACTAAGAAAGAACAATATTTCTGCAGCATTTCTTAATATAATGACAGTTAATTTCAACATTTACTAATGCATTAAAATCAAAAGTTGTTTATTAACATTAGTTAATGCACTGTGAACATGAACTAACAATGAACAACTACATTTATATTAACTAACATTAACAAAAATGAATAAATACTGTAATAAAAGCATTGTTCATTGTTCATGTTAGTTAATACATTAACTAATGTTAACAAATGACACCTATAAATACATTTTAGATTGAATTAAGATTGCTTTACATCCAATTAATGACAATTTGTGTGGACGTGCTAAAAAAAATTGCAAAAATTATTTTGATTTTGTCAGGTTTTGAGAGATTCAACCTTGCATACATAATTTTGTAAAAATAAGACACGTAACAATTAAAAAGTGTTAAAATAACCATAATTTTACTTAATGCATGATGCTTTTATTACATAAATCAGTGTGATGAAATCCAGACAACAATTTTTAAAGATGATTTTTAAAATTCAATTCAAACAGAAACCTGGAAGAGTTCAGATCTAGACTTGATTTAAGTGATAGAAACAGTATTTTACTATAATAACTTGGATGGATAGGTAAATCATTTTCACTTGAAAAACAATTACATGTGTTTTTGAGCAGAGGAAAAGGTGCTTACATTTTATTTTTGGCGAATTGAGGCTATGACTAACAAAATATACACCTAACAAGTTGCAGGCATAATCATCATGCACAACTTTACATTACATCTAAAACAAACAATAGATATAGGAAAAAAAAAAAGAAAAAAAAATAATCAAGGTTACAACAAAGCCAAACAAAAAAATGGCCAACAAAAGTGCATATGCGTAAAAAATACTTCAGAATCTCTACACCCGTAATCGCTCAACAGCGGGAACCCTCATGGTCAGAACGTCCCGCCATGTCATGCATCCTTAAACGAACAGTTTATTTAAAGCCAATCTGTTGACCAACATCACCTGAGGAATTAACAGCATCTCACATACACTATCTATTTGCCTTGGTTAAAAAGAAAAGCTGAACTTCATTTGAACTTTCTGTAACAGGCAGGACAAGAATTGTCTTTTAGATAAAAGAAATAAGGCATAAATGATCAATAAACCACACAAATATGAGTTGAACATAAAGCACATGTAACAGTAGTACACTACAGCAGGCACAAGAAGACCTGAAATGTATTTTGAAATATGAACGAGTGTGAAAATACATGTCAGGCAGGTGCTTCCTGTGGACACACTCAAGAATACATGTCCTCTGTTTATCTTACTGTGGTTTTTTGGTGTGTTACCTAAAGCCAGCATTGTATCTAAGGAGATAATGCTGACAAAAAAACAGTTTGTTTTAGTATTACAAAAATTATTTCACACATTGCATAATTTGCAATTTGACCTGATAAGAGTACCAGTGTTTGGATATAAAACCTGCCTGTGTCATAATTTATACTGATTGCAATGTGTCCAGACAGAATTTATTACTTTTTTTGTTACATTATATATATATATATATATATATATATATATATATATATATATATATATATATATATATAATGTTGAGAATTGACCTTCATTTTCTTCATGCAAAATATTAATTTGTATTACATTTTGCGCAGAGCAGATGCTATTGATTGTGAATTTATAGTCTCATGAACATCTAAATAAGTCTAAAATTATTAGAGATTTCATTGATGTCAGCAATATGAGTACTAAAACCTTAATTATTATCTTTAGTAACAGTCCATATTAACTTTATTTAGAGAGTTTTAAACCTTATAAAAGCACTGTAGTACAGAGTAAATACATCTCATGTAAGCCTTAGTTGTCATTTGATAGCGCTGTTCAGAAGGCATGCAGTTTTTCTCTCAAGTTTTGAAACTTTAGCCACATTGGACCCCATTCATGAAACAAACAGAACAAATTTTCATGCAAATCATTTGTAAAAAAACATTTTTGTTTTGCAATCAATTGTGAACGCTGAATTAAATATGGAAATTTACATTCAACTGAAAAATGTAACAATTGTTCTGCTTGTGTTTCATGAATGAAGTAAACCGTTAAAAAAAACGGATGAATCTCCAAACTCCACTGGTATTTAAAGTTGGCATGAAATGGAAATGCATTTTCCAAATGCATGTTATAGATTTTATCATTATTCATTCATCTGTGCATATGTTGTTTTTTTTTAATAGATTTTGAACTCGTTCAATTAAAATGTCATAACTGAACCTACCAGTGAGACAGCAGACTTCTCACAGATGCAGGATTTCTCAAATAATTTAGTGCACTTAAAGATTTACATCCACTCCCACATCTTAAAATACAATGAACAACCCATGCATAGAACCAGATTCCCACCCTACATATTTTCCTTTTCATTAATCTGTTGTACTCAGATGTATGTAAAAATACAGAAGAAAAGATCTGGCCTGATTTTCATCATGACTTTAGTGGAAATCCAATATGTCAAAATAAATGTTCAGAATGCAACTAGATTGATTAAGCTATATATTAATCTATGTAAATACTGATTTACATTAGTACATTAACATTTATTAAGCCAATAAGCTTTCTTACATTGTGACTTGTTTTGTTACTGGCACTCAATTTGTCCAGGTTCAAATGAACTGTATAACATACTAGTACAGGGGTGGCGAACGTCGGTCCTGGAGAGCCGCAGCCCTGCAGAGTTTTGCTTTAACCCTAATCAAACACACCTGAACAAGCTAATCAAGGTCTGAAGGCTTACTAAGAAGCTACAGGTAGGTGAGTTTTATTAGGGTTAGAGCTGAAGTCTGCAGGGCTGCGGCTCTCTGGGACTGGAGTTCGCCACCCCTGTACTAGTAGATGACACAATTTATAGTAAACTTAATTTCTTTAAGATGACATATTATGAAAATCTAACTTATTCATTGTTTAAGTGCTATAATCAGGTCCCCAGTGCCTCTACCAACCCTGAAAACATGAAAAAGGACAACCCAGTAACTTTGTTTTGGTAAGCCTTCATTCTGCAGGCATGTGAAAAAACGAGCCGCTCAGATTTCGTGGCATAGTAAAGGGATCTTATTATAATATTACCGCCTCTTAATCTGCACGTTTAAGTGCAGATTAAGCACTTAACCCACGGCCCGTCATTGTGTTTTCGCAATCGACAATGGTGTACCAGTTCTAACGCCACAGCAAAAGTTTGAGCAAAGCATTCCAACTGTTCTGTCTTTGGCTGCACGAGGACAGAACACTGTTTAGAGTCCCAGCCTCAGAGGAGATAAGAGAGCAGCGGATTTATTGATTTATTTACTGTATATTACACTGCTGCCACACACATCTAATATAAATGATATAAATTTAAGTGATTTCTTTCCCAGCTGTTTACCTGCACAGACATACTGTAACCAACTGTTTTTCTGACTCCTGTTTTTAACATAAACTTGTGTGTATTTGACAGTTTAAGTGCAATAAGACATAAAAGAACTTAGTTTAGTACTCACATACAGTGTGACAGCCGCTTTCTGTGCGTGTGCTTCGGGTGTGTGTACCTTTTATATTAAGTTCAAACTGATACGGTTTACAACACATGATTTCAGTCCAACAAACATTCAAAATTCAAAACCAAAAAGATGTTTTTAGTAGCAGTTTTTTCTAGCGTATCTGAGCTACGAACTGTAAAGGCACAATCCTATTCTGGAAAAGGGGGCGGTGAGCAGTAGCTCATTTGCATTTAAAGAGCCATGCATGAAAACAGCGTGTTTCTATTTCCAGTCAAAATAGGCATTTTCAAAATTATATAATAAATGATCTGTGGGGTATTTTGAGCTGAAACTTCACAGACACATTCTGGGGACATTCCAAGATCCAAAAAACTTGACTTGGTAAAACTCTTGAAAGCTTTTTTAAATTCAGTCCCATTAAATCTCTGTTGCTACAACCATATACTAATGGATGTTTTGGTTTGTTGCATTGCTTCTTGTGCATTTATTTATTTTTATTTTTTTTTGAGCATCCTGCCATGAGTATTGAGTTTTTAAGTTATCGCATTCAGGTTACGAAACAGCTCAAATGCATCTTGAGACTCTTGCGTTTTGCTCCATTAAGGTGCATTTGAAAATGACTAGACTGTGCAAACTGTAAAGTGAGCAGGTGAACCCTAATCCATCTTAACTGAAAAGGGCTTCCTTAAGTCATCCTACAAACTAGTCAACTGCCACAATTTTTGTTAAAAATATTCAATGCAATGTCAATAAAGCATGCCAGTAACGCACACAAACTGCATCTTTAAACCATTCAACCACATTAGAAACTTGAATAGAGGAAGAGGGCTTTTAGATTGGCATCTGGTTCATCCAGGCACATCCTGTTGCAGCGACCACATCTCACTGCCTGGCACATTTTACACGCTATATACATCCAAACAACAAAACATGTAGTATGTACTGGACTCACATACTCAAGTGTAGCAGTATCACTCAAAAACAGCACTTGACTGGAGGATGAGAGAGATGGAGGGAGAATTCAGGAGTTAAAAGCCAATTTTTCCCCTTGTCATGGCGTAGCCCAGTTTGGCTTCGTTGTTGATGAAGGACATGATGCCCAGGTAAGTCTCGATCAGGAGCGGCCGCTCCAGTATCAGCACGCCATTGGCTCGTCCCGGGATGGGGAAGTCTTTATGGGCTTTTTTCACAGCCTGGACAAGCTGTGTCTTGAAATTCTCAAGCTGGAATGGAGAACACAATGACTTTTGATTTGTCTCCCTATGTGTATAGCAAAGTATGAAGTACTCACTAAACGATTTTGGCATCCGAGATTGAGACTGCAAAAGATTTCTTGTAAAGCAGAACCTGCAGTCATTGATCACTTAGTTGACTGCTGGTCTCTAGATATGGATACGTTTTCTTGATTTTAAAACTGATTATTGTAGAAATTAATTAAATTATTGGAGTTTCTCAGAATACTTGAACTTTGACATACTACCTTGAAAAATATAGATATTCGATACCATTTTCCAAAAATATGCCATATTAAGAGCATACATTTTGAACAGTTACAGTAGTTAACTTAATTTTGACCCAATTCAAAGTATTTCCTTGTCAACTAAGATTTCTCAGGCCTGATAGCTCCCTGGGTGAGATATCTATACAGTGCTGCTTGAAAGTTTGTGAATCCTTCATATGACCCAAAAGATCATCAGATTTTCCTGAAAGTTCACAAAGAGAAACCAATCAAACAAATGAGACAGAAATATATATTTTGTATTTATTCTGGAAAATGATCCAATATTACATGTCTGTGAGTGGCAAAAGTACATGAATCCTTGCTTTCAGTATCTTGTCTGACCCCCTTTTGCAGCAATAACTGCAGCTAATTGTTTTTTGTAAGTGCCGGTCAGTCCTGCATAACCGCTAGTATGAAAAAGTTGTAAATTATGTGAATATGAAAAAAGTTGTGAGTTCTGTAAACCAAGCCGATCTGAGATGCAACAAACACAGAATGATGAACTGCTTGTGTAAACATTAATTCATCCATTATTTATTGATTTATTTAATCATGGGAAAGACACATTAATAATTTGTTAACTCAACATAAAATGTTAGCCAAGATGGCTAATTTTCATCTGTGGTCCCTAGGCAGTTTATGTAAAAAGTAAAACGACTTCAATACACAAGTACAATACAAAATATTTACAGAAATGTTCCCAATTTGGATCTGAGAAAAAAACAAATATTTACATTTCTAGAAAACACAAGCTTCACTCTGAAAGATGTGACCCTGGACCACAAAACCAGTCATAAGGATCTTCTTTTTTTTTACAGAAGATTTATAAGCTTTCCATTGATGTATGGGTTGTTATGATAAAACAATATTTGGCTGAGATACAACTCCAATTTTGACCATTACAATGTATTGTTGGCTATTACTACAAATACACCCGTGCTACTTACAACTGGTTTTGTGGTCCAGGGTCACATATTGCTATGTGTGTCAGAGAAGAGAGAGCTGGAACGCAGCTGGTACCCGTGTATCCATACTGCGGAAGATGAGTATTGAAAAATGGAAAAATCTATATTAATTGAGCACTAGTAGAAAGCACATTTACCTGGCAGAGGGAGGCCACCTTTTCGTCGGCGTGTGCCATGGGGTGTTCGGTGAAGGTGGCGTAGGGTATGTCAGTGGACCAGGGGTTCCAGCGATTTATGAACGAAGGTCTTGGTCGCTTATCCCACTGGACACGGATACCGGTTCCCTCTCTCCTTCACACACACAAACAGTATAATGCTGCCTAAACCTTTTTTTTTTTTTTTTTTAAGTAGTATTTTTTTGCCCATCAAGCCTAAGATTAAAAATATATTTAAAGAAACAGTAATATTGTTCAATATTATTGCAATTAAAAATTGTGGTTTTCTATTATAGTATACTTTAAAATAAAAATTATTCCTGTGATCAAACCGTTTTCAGTGTCACATGATCCTTCAGAAATCATTCTAATATGCGGATTTATTATCAGTGTAGGATTCAGTTGTGCTGCTTAATTTTTTTGGAACCAGTGATACTTTTTTTTTTAGGATTATTTAATGAATAAAATGTTAAAAAGAACAGAATTTATTTAAGATAGGTATCTTTTGTAATAATGTACACTATACCGTTTCTTTTTTCCTTTTTTGAAAGAAATTAATACTTTTGTTCAGCAAGGATGTGTTAATTGATAAGAAGTGATATATTGTTAGAAAAGATTTCTATTTTGAATAAATGCTGTTCTTCAACTTTTTATTTATCAAAGATTCCTGTAAAAAGTTTCACAGTTTCCAATAAAATATTAAGCAGCACAAATGTTTCCAACACTGATAATAAATCAGCATTTTAAAACAATTTCTGAATCATGTGACACTGAAGACTGGAGTAATGGCTGATGAAAATTCAGCTTTTCATCGCAGATAAAAATGACATTTTAAATTACAATAATATTTCATAAAATTGCTTTTTTTCCCCCTGTATTTTTGTATAAATGGAACTTTGACGAGCATAAGAGCCTTCTTTAAAAAACATTAAAAATCTTACTGATCCCAAACTTTTGAATTACAGTGTATATAAAATGCATTTATTATATAATGCACAAATTAACATGTTTGGGTTAAGTGTGGAGAAAACTATTAGACATTTGTCATATAATGAAATATAATGACAACGTCACTTCAACTGAATTGTATTTTGTGCTTGAGAATGAAGTATCTTACTTGTTGAGGGATTTTGGTGGAAACTCAAACTCGCCGACTGAGATCGTGTCCACGGCGTTCAGGGAAATTCTGATGACCTGCTGACACTGGAGGTTTATGAAGTCATATTTGCACACCAACAAAGACCTGCAACAAACCAGCACCTCATTTAGGACCAACTGAAACGAATGTGTTAAATGTCAATTCCAATGAAAACTTACTTTCTTACCTCTCAGTTATAAGTACCAGTCTCTCTTTTTCATTGTTCCAGTGATCAATTCTGTTGTAAAATATAAAGAGGATATGAATCTGGCTGAACAGACACCTGTCAAATTCTGCTGCATAACAAATATACTGTAGCGGTAACATAGTACAATGATGTTATCAGATGTTAATATCATGGTACTTTGATGCATGTCATATTACTGACAGACACTATATTCAAATGGTATTTACATAGTACTCCAAGGTACTTCAAAAGGATACCATGGTTTCTCCAGTAGTGCAGTATTTCCCAAAAGCCACTATGTTTTTGTGTGAAGGTTGCAACTAAGATCCACTGAAGGCCCTTCTGTTCTTTTAAAAATGTATGCAATAGAATTAAAAATGATAGTTAGAAACAGACTCACTCTGCTAGCAGCCACACGCTAAGAACCTCTCCATCCTCTGAAGGCAAGGCGACTGTGCGGATATCATTGACCGCCTGCTCTATCGTTCCTGGCTGAGACCAGAAAAACAGCAATTTCAGATGCTTGAAACTACTTCAAAGGAAGTTAAAAATAAAATAAATAAATAGAAAGATACAACTTATGCCAGCTTAAACAACTTAAAGTCATTATAGGCCAGTGGCTCTCAACCTTTTTGACATATTCAGAGGCCCCAAGACTGTTGAGTCCAGATGTTTGTGATTTATAGGATATGCAAAGGATTTTTAAATAATATTTTTAACTTACAACTTCTTCCTGATAAAAATATTTGGGGATAACCAGAAAAATGTATATTATTATTATTATTATTATTATTTTTTTTTTTTATATATATAAAACTCTTTTTAAAAAGTTTATAACTTTTTCAGTTCAAGAAAACACCTTTATAAATAAGATTCTGCATATATTAAGGCTTTCCAAAACATTGGGTATCTCAGTTCTTTAAAGGGAAAAAATATTGTTGAGAGGTGAATTAAAATAAGAAAAATTAAAATGTCCAGACTTTTAGTTGTTTTAGGTTAATTTTGCTGCTTGCTTTGTCTTTTACATTTTTTAAGTCATCTTAGGGCCACCTTACAAGTTTGCTGAGGCCCATAATTGGGCCTATTTTTAAGGGCACAAATCAATGGCTGCGTTACAAAACCTGGTGAACTCCCTACATAGAAAGCATTTTCGCGCAGCACAGACGTCTTCTGAGTCCGCAAGGCATTAAAAGCATTCAAACATAGGATTCTTTCTTGCGTGTCACAATTAAATGTTTAATGTAACTGCGCTACTTTCATAACGAGCATATGATGTGCATATCCATGCTGTCTAGGTAGGCACTAGGCAGCTTCCTAGTTTTTGACATGCAGCCTCATCTAGTCAACACGCTAAAAAATAAACCATATTTACACAGATTACAAGCTTGACTACTGAGTCCGGGCGTGTTGTCGCAAACACTGGGTTGCTTACTCACCCTAAAGACGAAATAATCTTTGACTTTAGCTCGCATGGTTGGGTTGTGGACCTGGAAAGGCGTGAGGGTTTGTAGCGGGGTGCAGCAGGCCACTGAAGCTCCAGCTCGGGCCACCACCTCCAGCCCATCATCACAGTCTGCCGGGTGTAAAACAGCCGCACCCGGGCTCTCAGGGTCTACGCTGTCATTCAGCTGCAGCATTTCACTAAAGCGTCGAGGACGAACCGCGAATATGCGTTAAAAAGTGACTGCGCTCAGTTCCAGCAGCGCTGTGTTGCGCAGGGGAACGCCCACCTGCTCCACTCAACGGACGATTTAAAGGGACCCATTCTGTTTATGACTTAGCAGCTGCATTCGGATTTTTAAAGGAACAGTTCAGAAAAAAATGCTCTTTGGGACAAATGGAAACATTAAATACGTGTCGTTCAAATATTAGTTAGTGTGAACGGTCTGTTAGTCGGTTCTTTGTTGAGTCAAAAAATAAAAATAAAAAAATAAATACTGCAAGCTGGCCAATGTGGTTTAGTTGTCGAACAAACAACTCTTACGTATGGAAGCCTGTTTTTGCCACAGAATACATTTTTGTTTTGTTTACATCTCTCTCAGAATTGCTTGATATGAAGTCGCAATTGACCCGTCGCAAACGGCTTGATTGATAGGCGATCTGACCAATAATAATGCTGAATCCACTATTCTGTCCAACAAACAAATCATACAGGAGAGTAGATTAATTTAGGTGGACTTAAACTTGAAACACTATGTGTATTGTATATAATGTCTTTCCGCAGTTGAAATAAAATTTGTTCTGATGTTCATTTATGTTTTTTTTTTATTATTTTTTTTATTTATTTATTTTATTTTATTTATTTATTTATTTTTTTGTGTGTGTGTGCTTTAAGTGAAGAAGACGATTGCATGTGTCATTGATCTAATAAGTCAATACACTGATCTGTCACGACACATTAAAGAGCCACAAAACGGTATTTATTGTTGAATTTCCTAAAAATTAATTAAAAAAAAAATGACAACATTTTAAAGCTGAGACCTTGTTTCATACCCGAAGTAGCCTGCTCTGCACTCTTAAAAATAAAGGTGCTTCACGATCCCATTAGTGGTGGACGAAGTACACAAGTCAAGTACTTGAGTAAAAGTACAGATACGTAATAAAATATTACTCCAGTAAAAGTAAAAGTGCTCCTCTTTCAATTTTACTCGAGTGAAAGTACAGAAGTAGCCGATTTTTTTATGTACTTAAGTAAAAAAGTACTGACAAATTTATTTTGCAATTTTATGTAGGCTACTTAATTGAATTTTATATTAGCACATATTTTTAAAATCCTACTGCTTAAAATACCTGGGATTTTTCCGAAATAACCACTATATGGAATAAAAATACATTTTTGTTGTTGATATAGACTGTGTTGACGAGAGTGATGTAGTAATATTCAATGTGAAGCTTACACTGTAATGTACCTGGGGGAAAACAGATTTCACCATCTAATTTTCACCAATAAGAAAAAAGTGTTTGAAAGCTTGTTGTTTTGCATAACGTCACAGTTATATGACATGAGAATAAGACCTGAAATTAGCAAAAATATTTTAAAGAAAAATATATTTATATTTTCATAATGATTTTTTTCTTTCAAACATTGTCTGTGTAAAAAAAACCCTGGCCAAATAACCCCAGAGGGCATCACATCCCACTTTAATAATTACTGTAGTTACCATGTTCTGAACATCACATCCTTTCTTTTTCCCTTGGATGTAATCTGGTTGAATAAAAATATTTGGATTTTATATCTAAAAATTACCTCAACTTGCACCAGCAAGCTTATTAGCTATACAGTTCGCATCAGCTAACAATATTTACTTATTTTCAGTATAGTTATGAATAAACATTCATCCCGTCTGCTCTAGTTGACCAAACAATATAAAAACTATTGCTAAACAATATAAAAACAGACCTCACATAGGGCTACATGCATTGCATCTTAATAAAACTGCTAACGTTACAGCAGCGGGGAATATGAACGTGCATGAGTTATTTATCTTTTAATTTATTTTTTTCATTTTTAACCTAAAACAGAGCCACTGATGTTGATGCGTCTCAATTCAAGCATGTCAGTGGACTTAAACAGATCGTCCTTTACAGCAGATGTAACGGACAACGGACAGCTTTGACCTAAATATTATTTTTAGTTACAATAATTAATCCTAAAATTCGACATTAGTAACTAACTTTTCGCAGCATCAGTCGCGCGCGCGCGCACAAGATCTCCCGGTTCTTACTTGTGAATTCAGTTTACTCGAAGAAAAAAAGTCATAATAACCTTTTTATTTTTTAATTCAGCGGCAGAAACTGGCTTCCCTCCAAATGACTTTTTAATTAGGCTAATCAAAAACACACCTTGAGGAGCTTGCCAGCTCCAGATGAGTGCAGCTAGCTCCAGTACACTTCAGTCAAGTTGACACCATATTTAATTTAACACGATGAAAATGGCACATCATTGCAAAAAAGACAGCAAAGGATGCAAGACGGGAGTGCAGCGGTTATGTTTATGTAGCATATGTTTACGCAGAAGAACAATAAAAAAGCAGCGTAGTGGAATGGAAAAACATGTTTCGTGCAAATGGCATCAAATAATTTTTACCAAATAACAAATTTCAAAAAAGTTTAATCAGCCGAACAATCGTTATGTTGTTAAACAACAGTACAATTCAACACACTGCACTTCTATCCCAAGCAGTTTTGATTTCATTGCTGTAGGTAATTAAATACTGTATGGTCCTACCCTGACTAAGGTTTAGATTAGATTAGATTCAACCATTTTGTCATTGTGTGACTAAAAGTACAGAGGAAAATAAATGCAGTTAGCATCTAACCAGATGTGCAATTAGCAATTTTTTTGTATAAATAAGTGTAAATATGTAAATGTATGTGTATGTATGTGTGTGTGTGTGTACAATAAACATTTGTGAGGGACAGGTGCAAAGCTCAATGCCGTTATGGAAGTAAAGTGTCACTGCGGAAAGGTCTGCAAGAACACAAAAGGCCTTAAAATACATCAAGGCAGGACCAAATGCGGAAAGAAGGGGTCACAGATGCAGCGCACAGTGGTAACACCTGGTGAGACGCAGGAGAGCTCCAGGCAGGAAGAACCCCATAGTCCTGGAGATCTCTCAGCACCTGTGTCACCTCAAGACCTCAGAAAGGACTCTTCCAATACCTCCCCAGAGAGCCAAACCCACCCTGCGAGGGAGCGAATTAAATGGCCCAAGATGGGCGATACCAAGGAATGGGACCAACTAGACCAAGATCTCGACAAAGTGCTAGAAGTCACACTAGCAGGGACAGCTGAGCAGAAAGTCAACACTCTCACAACAATAACGTACAATCTGGCAAGGGAGCGGTTCGGATTGGAGGATAAGAAGGTGAACATCAGAGCTGTACACCAACCAAGCAGAAGAGAAAGGGAAATCCACCGCTTAAGGGAAGAAATTAAGACGCTTAATAAGCAGTTTAAAAGATCCACGGTTTACGAAAGGGAAGGCATCAAGGACCTGACGAGTCAACTCCGAGAACGTCTCTGCAGACTCTGAACAGCAGAAAGTACTCGGAAAAGAAGGAAGGATAGGGAGAACAAAAGATCTCAGTTCACCAAAGACCCCTTCCGATTCACCAGAACACTGCTGGGTGAAGCAAAGTCTGGAAGGCTGACTAGCCCCAGAGAAGTCGTGGAGGCATTCTTGAGAGAAACTCACAATGACATCTTCAGAAATCAGGTCCTGGAGGCCAACCCAAACATCGTCAGCATTGATACACCTGTAAAGGAGCTCAACATCAGCGAACCATCCTGGAAGGAAATCCAAGAGGTGGTGAAGAAGGCCAGGTCAGGTTCTGCCCCCGGCCCAAGCGGTATACCCTATAAGGTATATAAGAAGTGTCCAATGCTCCTCTGGAGGCTATGGAAGCTGTTCCAGAGGATCTGGAAGAAGGGCAACATTCCATCGTATTGGAAAAAGGCAGAAGGTTGCTTTGTACCAAAAGAAGAGAACTCCTCAACCATAGACCAATTCAGAACAATCTCACTGCTAAGTGTAGAATGCAAGATTTTATTCTCCGTACTGGCTAAGAGGATGACCTTATACATGACTGAGAATGGATACATCGACACCGCTATCCAGAAAGGGGGGATCCCGGGCTTCACTGGATGTCTGGAACACACTGGGGTTCTCAGTCAGATGATCCGGGAGACCAAGGCCAGCAATGGCAACCTGACCGTTGTTTGGCTGGACTTGGCTAATGCCTACGGATCAATCCCTCATGCCCTCATCCATGCAGTTCTAGACCATTACCTCATACCTCAGCACATCAAGGGAATGATCATCAGTTACTTTGGCGGAATCCAGCTACGATTCAAGACAGGCCACTTCACCACCCAGTGGCAAAACCTGGAAAAAGGGATCGTAACTGGCTGTACAATCTCCCCCAACCTCTTCATCATGGGAATGAACCTCATAATAGCAGCTGCTGGGAAGGAAGCCCGAGGCCCAAAAATGCAATTGGGCATCCGACAACCCCCGATAAGAGGTTACATGGACGACCTTACTGTGACGACCACAACCCATGTGGAGGCGAGGTGGGTACTAACTGTTCTGGACCGCATGGCAACGTGGGCCAGAATGAGGTTTAAGCCAAAGAAATCCAGGTACATGGTAATTAGGAAAGGTAAACTGACAAATAGAGTCACGCTGCATGTGCAAGGGGAGGTGATTCCATCGTTAAAGGAAAATCCAAATAAGTGCCTCGGGAAGTGGTTCAATGATTCACTTACCGACAGGAACAACATCAGCAGTACAGAGAAGCAGACAGAGGAATGGCTGAGGAAGATCGAAAAATCAGGGCTCCCGGGGAAGTTCAAAGCATGGCTTTACCAACATGGATTGCTGCCAAGACTCATGTGGCTGTTAACGGTGTATGAAGTTCCCATGACAAGTGTTGAAAGAGTGGAGAGAAAGATCAACAAGTACCTCCAATCTTCACTTCAGTAGGCCTTTACATAAGATCAGGGCAGCTCCAACTTCCTCTGTCATCCGTGGTGGAGGAATTCAAGGTAGCAAAGTGCAGAGTCATAATGACATACAGAGACTCCCAGGATGAACAAGTCAGGCAGGCAGGTATCCTTACAAGATCAGGTCGCAAGTGGGCAGCTGACTCATCTGTTGCACAAGCTGAGAGTATGTTGAAGCTACGTGACATCAGGGGAGCGCCATGCACAGGAAGACAGGGTCTTGGAACTTCCCATATCCAGCAATGGGGGAAGGCTGGATCCAAGGATAGAAGGGCCATGATCCAAGAGGAGGTACGGAACCTGGAGGAGGAAGGACGAAGGGTTAGGGCAGTGGAGCTAGCGTCCCAGGGAGCATGGACCAAGTGGGACTTACCCAAGAGAAAGATCACTTGGGGAGATCTGTGGAGATTGGAACCTTTCCGCATCTCATTCTTGTTAAGATCGGTGTATGGCACACTCCCAACTCCGGCAAACTTGCACAAGTGGGGCTTAAGAGAGGATCCACTGTGCAAGCTTTGTGGGGAGAGGGGTACCATGGCGCACATCCTGTCAGGGTGTAAAACAGCACTTGCCCAAGGTAGATACAGATGGCGCCATGACAAGGTGCTCACGATACTTGCTAACACCCTGGAGCAAGAGAGACGCAAGAAACACCAACCACATGGGAGAGCAATACCATCAATCAAATTTGTAAGAGCGGGTCAAAAGCCACCAACCACAGTAACAACAAGAACCAATCTGCTGCAAAAGGCCCAATCATGGCAAATGAAGGTAGACCTGAGGGAAAGATTGCAATTCCCCCCGGTTGTCCAGACAACCCTGAGGCCAGATGCAGTACTGTGGTCTGAAGAGGCAAAGAAGATCATCCTCATCGAACTTACAGTCCCATGGGAAGAGGGTTGTGAGCAAGCGTTTGAGAGAAAGAGCGCCAAATACCAGGATCTCTTGCAGGACTGCAGGGGGAAAGGTTGGCAGGCATGGCTCTTCCCAGTCGAGGTCGGCTGTGAAGGATGGGGGAGGCAGCAGAGAGAGCTTCTTGCTGGTTATGGAGCAGGAGAGAGGAGCTTAGCTGGAAGCCAGGGGGAGTTGATGGGCAGTGATTTGGCCACCACTGCTGACCCACCAATGTTGAGGGTGTCGTGGTTTAGGGTTGAAACACCCAATGATCATTGGATACCGCCTGATGATATTAACTCTTCCTGGCTAAGGCTACATTCACTAAAAGTGAATGAAGGAGAAGCATCTTTGGATGTAATTGTAATCATAAAATACAGTACAAGGTGCAATCTAAATTTGCATTAATAAAGTGGATACAGAACAGTAGGGTGCAAATGAGAAATATAAAACACAGAAGGTGCATTATTCAGAATGAAGAAGTATAAACAGAGAAGGTACATTATTCAGAATGAGGTATTTGTAATATAAACACACAATATCAGTGAAATGGACATCATGAGGTAAAATGTACAAAGGAATGTGCAACACAAATAACAAATATAGTATAGCTGGGTCAAGCAGAATAGAGTGTTCAGCATTTAAGTTTAAAGTTTAATAAGCTGACAACAGAGGGAAAGAAACTGTTCCTGAGTCTGCTGGTGATCCTCACTTATTTGTCACACATGAATTATATAAATGGTATATTTTTAGTCACAGAATGAGCATTAATTTGTAGCGAAGTAAGATTTACTCAAATTAACTTTCCAGATATTCTGTCCAAAAGTAGATATCTGAAATAAACAGCTTGCTGTTTTAGAGCTCATAAAACTTTGCACACCGCCAACTTTTATGGTTGTTTGATTGCTACAATGTCGTTAGACAGTTCCATTTACTTATGAAAGGAATATCAGCCACATTCGGAGAGTGAAACTCAGTAAGTATCATGTTTAATTTCATTATTTACATATTTGCTGATTCAAAGGTTTTTTTTCTCATACATTTGATTTAATTCACTGTAGGAAAACACTGTAGAAAGAATATTTTATAAAGGGTTAAATCTAAAATATATAAGACATTCATTATTGTCTGCTCTTTAAAAACAGAATTCTGGAAGCAGAAAGTGTTTTTGGGTCAATATCACTACAAGGTGCCTTTTGGTTACCTGTACATAAATAACTAATTTGCCATGATAACTTAACATAAAAATGACTATGAAAGGGTGTGTGATATTAGGTTAAGTTTTATATTCATAACAAAAGCGTTACTTGGCTCTTTAGATACATGTTCTAGATTTTTTGTTTTGTTTTGTTGTGTGTAAGAGGATGCGTGTTATTTTACCCCATGCACTGCTCATTAAATTTGAATGAGAGCAGAATATAGTCAAATCATAACATTTTTTAATTCTCCTATTAATATTTTGTTAAATATGAGATTACTTAGTTGGAGTGTATTGATCATTTGGTAATAAAAACGATATTTTTATTTATAAAGAAAAAAAAAGAGTTTGTCAGTGTCCCTTGAATGGTTGTCTACCCTGTCATATTGGGGAATCTGCCACTTTAGGAAAAGGCCATCCCCTTTAGTGACATCTGGACAACAGATTTTTTGTCTCTTCTTTATCTAAAAACAAATGTGTGGGAGCTCAGCTAATATGTTTCTATAGTACTTAAGTGTCTACTATTTATGACATGACATAAAGCAAATGGGAAATTAAGACCAAACTTTTTGGGTATTGTGGGGGTTGAGAGGCACTCTACGGTGGTATTGACCCTTTTGTGTATTGTAATATTATAACAATAGAAGTGGAAAGACTTCATAAGGCTTGGTAAGGCTTGGATCACGTTTTTTGTATTTTATTAAAGTGATGCAGAGTGAAAAATCAGAGAATTACCTATAGATTATCCACATGGTTTCAGGGAAAAGCACTTGACTCACCAACAGTAAAACAACCTGCTGATTTTGCAACCTTAAGTTATAAAATCCTAAACCAGGAACCAAACAGTCAGGAATACTGTAAAACCTGTAAAACTTTGGACTCTGACTCTTTGTCTTGTAGTTAAACTGTAGTTATTCAGTAACTAATGCATTTTTATTAATGTAGTAATAATTTTCATTTATTTAAATTAATATTTGCAGGACACAATGTCAAATTTAAGTAGAAGCTGCACAAGAGCAGAAGTGAAATGCAAAATAAGAGCATTTTTCATTTAGTATATGAAGATATAATAGGTTGGGTGGAGGTTGTCAGCTTGTCCACCGACAGAAAGGGTGCAGTTTCTGGAATGCGACTTCATCCTCTGTGAAAACTAGGCATTACTCACTCACTATAAATAGTGAGATAGAACAAACAATTGGTACCACTCACTGACCAGACAGATGTTGCAATGTGGATAGTAAAGCTAAACTGGTCATCAAGTTTCTTTGATTTTTGCTGTTAGTGTCATACAACTCAACTGAGCAGTAATGTTGTGATGAACTGACAGGTTGGCTGCAGTCCATTAGATCCAATCTGTCAGTTAAACAGAATGAAACAGCCAAGTGAATGAATTTGATCTGTAAGTGTCAAGATTGCTGTATACAGACTGCTGTGACAGATTTTTTTTTTTCTCAGGTATGCAGTGTACTGATATCATCACCTCCAGAAAGAGAGAGAATGACACAAGAATGGACAAAAGGTGAGTAACATTCAAAGGTTTGTGTAACGTTTGTATCTGAATACCAGTGTTCTTTCTGATTGATCCATGAGAAGAGATGAGACTGGATGTTATGTAGAGTTCACATATTATCCTCTGCAGTATAAGCAAATTGACTTCAAAACACTTCAAATCGAAGAAAAATCTTGATTTCAAACAAAATCAGGCCAAAAAGAAGTTAATTTGGAGCTACTGTAGTTTTGGAAGTTCCAAAAACTCTGGAATGAACCACTTTTTGAGTGCATGTAAACATGGTCACTGTAATGTCTGTTTTTGTTTTGTTTAATGATAAGGAGGGATAAGAAAAATTAATTTTTGTGATAAATGAAATTTACTTGAAAAATCATACTCTGATTCAGAGAGAACGTTCCTGAAACCAGCTGTGTTAATGAATTGATGATTCTATTCAGCATAATCACTGTGAATATTTCTTTTGGAGTGACAATGACAAAAAGAGCATTTACCTCAGAGCTTTGAAAGTTTGGGCATAATTAAACAGTGTTTAACTGCTTCTGTTTCAGAATAAATCAGAAATTATCTCCTGAACCCAGCTGTGTGTCCATGAAGAGTAACCAGTCAATAGATGATGTAATGAACTTTTGTTCAGGAGACTCTTCTGCTGATTTGAGGTGAGCACAGTTTCATAGCATATTGGCTGTTAATTTAGTTTTTTTTTTTTTTTTTTTTTCTTAATGTGATTAACAGCTTAAAAATTTTGATAGGGTCTTTAAAATGCGAATACTGCAATGTCTTGAGTTGGCAGATGAGATTCTGAAGTGTAGTTTACTGTTCATCTCAAATTGAATCTGGAGCACAGCTGAATTTTTAGAAATAGGCACATTCATCAATGGCATGGATTTTGTACTTAAGAGAATATTGTACATTTCTTTTCAGAAAGCTCAATGTGGAGGAAGAGGATGAAGGCCAGAGCAAAGTCAATCATATGTTTCCAAACATTACATTGCCTGTCCAGGGAATGGCAAACCAAACAGACCTCACTACTACGCTACAGAAACGTAAGAGCTTGGAACTATTAAATAATATAGAACTTCACAACTGATAGCAACATGTATTCAAACAATTTACAGACAACATAGGGCAGCGGTGCTCAACCCTGTTCCTGGAGATCTACCTTCATGCAGAGTTCAGCTCCAACCCTGATCAAACACACCTGAACCAACTAATCGGGACCTGAAGGAGCACTTGATAATTACATACAGGTGTGTTTGATCAGGGTTGGAACTAAACTCTGCAGGAAGGTAGATCTCCAGGAAAAGGGTTGGGCACCCCTGGCATAGGGTGTTTTAATAGCATGTATTTGACATTAAAAATGCATTTTGTCCGCAGGGTATTCCAGAAAGCTAGGTTAATTTATGTCATATAAATCCTGAACCCTGAGTTGATTATCCAAAAACGTTTTGGAACCAAAAGTTGAAGCTATCAACTTACTTTGAGTAAATTTACCCAAACTTTCCAAGTCAAATAACCTGCTTTCTGGAATACCCCTTTGGAAGTAAGCATAACAAAGTCCACTGTAGGTAAGATTAACTAAACCCAAGTGCATTAACAATAAATGAAAAAATGAAATGAGTAACCTGACTTAACTAGAACAGGCCTGACTAGACTCACCAAAAACAGGTTACAACATCAAAGACAAAAGCACAAAGAAACAATGAGGACTATGTATACACATGGACTAATTACATAAGGAACACTTGAGGGTAATCAAACCATGATCCAATGGGAAGACAACACATGTATGGCATGACAAGATCAATCAACTAAACTGTAACATAAAGCTGGCCACACCCCTGGTGAAAAAACCAGCATATGCTGGTAAGTATGTTTTGATGCTGGGATGCTGGTTAGATATGTTTTGATGCTGGTTTAAGCTGGTCCTTAGCTGGTCATGTTGCTGGTCAAGGACACTAGATGATTTTAAGGCCAATTTTAATCCTGATTTGCACCTCCTAACAATTGGGGGACGTGGCACGATTTGAGGCTTGATGCAAATCTTTTGTTCAACTGCTATAAGTTGAACACACCTTAGCACATGGCATGATCGTATGAGAGAACAAGGCTACTAAAACTACAAAATAAAAAAAATAAAATAAAAATAAAAAACAACATTTAGTAGTTTGACTGGTAGAGTATGATGCTAAAAATGCCAAAGTCATATGTTTGATTCTCAGGAAACATATTGACAATGTATACCTTGCACTTTAAGCAAAGTCCCTTTAAGGCAAGTCATTTCACTCGCCGGCCATCTTTGAAATGCCTCTCGGGTAGGCAAGTGTAGCTAACTCCTATTTCCTTAAATGGGGTAAGATAAAATTCTCCAAAACTGTTCACCAAGGTTACGATTAAATTTCATATTTGAAATCATCAATGAAATCTGACAAGAACTGCCTCATAAATATTGTTCCTTATGCTCCAATAGCATAAAAAAAGCTTATTTTTCAGGCTAGATCAGCCAGTGTGCATGCGCAGTACTGAGCGCACGTCTCAGAACTTTGACTGTTTCTATAGCAACCGGGACTTCTAACGGCAGCTGCAGTGATGCATTAACTTCACTAATCAACGATTGGCTCTTTCATTAAGAAGGCGGGGCTTCGCAGTCATAATGAGCGTTGCATCTTTCCCCATTCAAAACTATGCAAGTGACAGGTCTTGGGTTTTCTATAGTCTTTGCTGTAAATCACTCTAAATATAAAGTTTTAATGTAATCTGAAGCTGAAGCTAAATATAAATCTATTTTATTGTGGTTTCTGTTGTTTTCATCAGAACTTACCCCTTTGTGTTTGCAAAAACACAAATCCAGACTGGGAGAGAAATTCCAGTGGCTCAATGATGGAATATCATATCAAGGGAACTTAACACTTTTGAATAGGATCTATACAGAAATATTCATCACAGAGGGAAACAGTGGAGAGGTCAATAATGAACATGAGGTGAGACAGATTGAGATGTTCAGAAGGCTAGAGAAGCAGGAAATACCAATTAAATGCAATGACATCTTTAAATTCTCACCTGGACAATACAAACCCATCAGAAATGTGTTGACAAAAGGAGTTGCTGGCATTGGAAAAACAGTGTCAGTACAGAAGTTCATTCTGGACTGGGCTGAGGACAAAGCAAACCACAACGTGCACCTCATATTTCCACTTCCTTTCAGGGAGCTGAATTTAATGAAGGAGGAAATGATCAGTCTAATGGAGCTTCTCCATCGATTTTTCTCAGATATAGAAGAACTGAGATCAACAGACCTTGATCATTACAAAATTTTATTTATCTTTGATGGGCTTGATGAGTGTCGACTTCCTTTAAATTTCCAAACCAATCAGACGTTGTCTGATGTCACACACTTAGCTTCAATGGATGTGTTGCTGACCAGCCTCATCAAAGGAAAGCTGCTTCCTTCTGCTCTCATATGGATAACCTCTCGACCAGCAGCAGCCAGTCAGATCCCTTCTGAGTGTGTTGATCGGGTTACAGTGGTACAAGGATTCAGTGATCCTCAGAAAGAAATGTATTTCAGGAAGAAGATAAATGATCAGAGTCTGGCCAACAGAATCATCACACATATCACATCATCAAGAAGCCTGTATATCATGTGTCACATACCAGTCTTTTGCTGGATTTCAGCCACTGTTCTAGAGAAAATGTTGGACAAAGCAGAGAGTTCAGAGATCCCCAAAACTCTCACTCAAATGTTCACACACTTCTTGATCTTTCAGACCAAATTGAAGACCCAGAAGTATGATGAGAGAAGTGAGGTAGATCTTCAGCAGGCCAGAGGAACAATTTTTTCACTGGGCAAATTGGCTTTTGAACAACTGGAAACAGGCAACCTGATTTTCTATGAGGAGGATCTGAGACAATGTGGCATTGATGTCAGAGAAGTGTCAGTGTACTCAGGAGTTTTTACCCAGATCTTCAGAGAGGAGATTGGGTTGTGTCTGGGGAAAGTGTACAGTTTTGTGCATCTGAGCATTCAGGAGTTTTTTGCTGCTTTATTCAGGTTTCTCTCCTTTGTTTTTGATACGAAGTCAGAAATAACCAATTTTCAGAAAAAGGAAGTGGACAAGGCTTTGAAGAGTGAGAATGGACACTTGGATCTTTATCTGCGCTTTTTTCTGGGTCTCTCCCTGGAGTCCAATCAGAGTCTCTTGCAAAGTCTATTGAGACAGGCAGGAAACACGACTCACAGCAATCTGGAAATTACTGAGTACATCAAGGAGAAAATCAGGAAAAATCCCTCCCCAGAAAAATCCATCAATCTGTTTCACTGTCTGAATGAACTGAATGATCATTTACTACAGCAAGAAGTCCAAACATACCTGAAGGGATCTCGTGTTAATCGTCTTGCTGATGTTAAGCTATCTCCTGATCAGTGGTCAGCTTTGGTGTTTGTGTTACTCAACTCAGAAGAGGAGCTTAATGAGTTTGAACTAAGTAAATACCATCAATCAGAAGAAGGTCTTCTGAGGCTGCTGCCAGTGGTCAAAGTATGCAGAAAAGCAAAGTGAGTATTTACATGGCTTTACTATTTAATGTATTTGTTTAACAAAACTGAATCCAGAATACAACATTCAAGTTAGTGCAAAGTCACATTCATTATAACTTTTATTTATGTGATTTAAAAAAGTGTATTGTTACTTTAATATACAGTTTAACAATGAAATTTAACACTAGTTGTTGTTATGCTTTCTTTTCTTTTCTTTTCTGAGTGGGTGTTTTCTCACATGGAGAAGCTGTTCAGCTCTGGCCAAAGCTCTTAGAAATTTGAGAGTGCTGAACCTGAGTCATAATAACCTGCAGGATTCAGGAATGAAACTGCTCTCTGTAGGACTAAAGAACTCTTACTGTAAACTCAAGACATTAAAGTAAGTATTGTGTATCTTCTATGAAATCAGTGGTTACAAACTATGAGTGGAAATAACATACTGCAGTAATGACCCGTAGACTAAGATAATCAGATGTGTCAGGTTTTGTTTTGCAGTTAGATTTTTATTTTTTTATTTTTTTATTTTTGTCTTTGTCTTGTTAGATATTTTCTGTCCTGCACTGGCTGTTTATCCTTGTCTTTTGTTATAAACACTGCATTGCATCATTCAATCTAACACTCACTGCTTACTGGACACCTAAGTCACATACTTTTAACAAAATTGTTTATGTATTGTTTAAGTAAGTTTTTTTTTTTTCTTTTTTTCTGCAGCCTGTACAACTGCGGCATTGGGGAGGAGGGTTTTAATGCTCTTATTTCAGCTCTGAGATTAAATCCCTTACACTTGAGAGAACTGGATCTGAGCTGGAATAAACCAGGTGTCTCTGGAGTTATGTTGCTCTCTGATCTACTAAAGGATACACACTGTAACCTGGAGAAACTACAGTGAGTGTTACTATTTTGGTCATATTTTAAAAAGTGGGCTGGATTATTTCACCTCTCTCTTCTGTCTCTATCTGTTTCCCCCATTAGTGCAAATAGTTGAATGGTGTGCTGAAGGCTATCTTTTCCCATACCTTAAGGCAGTGTTTCCCAACCTTGTTTCTGGAGGCACACCAACAGTACACATTTTATAACTCTTTCTAATCAAACATGCCAGATTCAACTCAGCTCATTAGTAGAGACTCCAAGACCTGAAATGGATGGTTTACATAAGACAAGCATTCAAAATTTATACTGCTGCTGTGCCTCCAGGAACAGGGTTGAGAAACGTTTGGGTTATAAGGAGATTTGCCAGTATCCCTTATTAAAATCAAGAATCAAGACACACTGAGCCATTCCCAGTGGTCCATCTGAGGCATAGGGTATCTGTTGAACATGGAAGTGCTGTTTAATCTCTTGCAGTCATTAGAGAACTTAAAGTTGTTTTCCCTCTGTGCTCAGTGACAGAGTGGTTTGAGATTGACTGTTATCCCCACACATCCCTGACTATGCTTGCATTTGAGATGAGCTAAATCTGTGCATAACAGATCACTGGTGATCACAGCGAGATGCATGACAGTTAGAAATGTGTCCGAGTGATATTCAACTTGCTCTGGTGTCATGCTGACATATGCCGAAAATCTCCTGAGTTGGCGAGTTGACCATGCAGTCAAGACTATGCTGATCAGAAGCATGATGAAAAACAACTTCCTAATGACACATTGTAATGATCATAGGTTTAAACAACAATGATGTTCCATTTGCTTTTAAAATGTTTAATTTTTATATCCGATATAAAGTGATTATGTGTTGAAATTATGTATGAATATTCCCAAACACTATGAGAGTACAATTTTTGTGTGGGAAATATGACTGCTGTCTTATTTCTAAACATATATAAAATAAGTGTCTTAATTAAACTAAACATAGATTGAATACATCCTTGGGAGAAATTAAATGACTAAAGCCATCTACTCTTATCTACACTTATCTTTCTGGAGGTCTGGAGCTTTTTTTTTTCTTTCTTATTTCTGAAGTTGGGTAAAAATATTCCTAATTACAGTGCCCTCCACAAATATTGGCACCCTTGGTAAATATGAGCAAAGGCTGCTGTGGAAATAAATCTGCATTGTTTGTCCTTTTGATCTTTCCTTCAAAAAATTCATAAAATTCTAATTTATATTTGAAGTAAAAAGATAAAAAGTGGGGGAAAAATCTTGTTATGAAATAAATGTTTTTTCTCTAGTTCACGTTGGCCACAATTATTGGCACCCAATTATTGCAAAGTCCTTTTCCCAAGATAATAGCTCTGAATTTTCTTTTATAATCCCTGGTGAGTTTGGAGAACACCTGACAAGAGATCAGAGACCATTCCCTCATATAGAATCTCTCTAGATCCTTCAGATTCCCTCTTCCATGTTGGTCCTTCTCCTCTTCAGTTCACCCAACTCATTTTCTAAAGGACTCAGGTCAGGGAACTGGGACGGCCATGGCTGAAGCTTCATTTTGTCCTCAGTGACACATTTTTGTGTTTGTTTTGGATCATTGTCCTGATGGAATGTCTAAACACGGCCCATTATAAGGTTTCTAACAGTGGCAGTCTGGTTTAGATTTTTTTATCTCTTAGTATAGTATGGTCCCAAGACTCAAATAATCTCTGCAATTCTCCAGCTGTAATCCTTGGAGAGTCTTTGGTCACTCAAAGTCTCCTCCTCACCATCCATTATGATGATATAGGCACATGTCCTCTTCTAAGCAGATTTGTAACATCTTTAGTTGATTGGAACTTCTTAATTATTGCCCTAATGGTGGAAATGCCTATTTTCAATGCTTTAGCTCTTTTCTTACAGCCACTTTCTATTTTGTGAAGCTCAGCAATCTTGTTCTGCACATCAGAACTATGTTCTTTGGTTTTACTCCTTGTAATGGAAAAATAAGGGAATTTGGCCTTCGTGTTCATCATATTTTAAATCCTGTGCAACAGAAGGTTATGGCTGGACAGTTTCATGCTCCTAGCTCCACCCTGGTCTGCTAAAAAAATGTAAATATGAATGGGAATATATTTCAGAGATATTTTACTTATAAGAATTTCTAGGGGTGCCAATAATTGTGACCAACGTGAACTAGAGAAAAACATTTATTTCATAATGAGATTTCCCACCCAATTTCCATTGTTTTACTTCAATGAAAGGTTAGAATTTTGTGAATGTTTTGAATGAAAGATCAAAAGGATAAACAATGCAAATTTATTTCCACGGCTGCCTTTGCTCATATTTACTAAGGGTGCCAATTTTTGTGGAGGGCACTGTAATTGCAATATTTATTTGAATGTTTGAGAATCTCGACACTGATTCATAAATGCCAAGGTCGATCTTTTAGTCTGTGTTTTTTTTTTTTTTTTCAGCTAATGTTTAAGTAAAAAGTTGCCATTCAGCAAAGTTGAATGAGTTTTGTTTTTTGTTAAAATGGAAGAAAGGTAACCCTCCAGGAGCAAGGTTGCCTACCCCAAATATATAGTTTACAGCATGAGTTGAAAATTGTACTTGAAATATGTCCAAATGAACTGATACTCATTCAAGATCAAAGTTTATTTAAACTGAGAGTTGAAATTGAATCAGAATTGAATTGTGAGGTTTATATCAATACCCTGCCCTACACAGTTCTACCATCCACCAGGAAATGAATGAAATGGCCTGCCATTGGAACTGCATTATTAATTACAGTTGCCATGGGAAAAGCTGGTTGAGGCACCAGCATCTTTCCACAATAGCTTCTGTTATATTACCAATAAATGTATTGAATCACACAGCCCAGTGCTTACTGTTTATTGGACACCTCAGTAAAATACTTTTTTTACTCATGATGTCATTTTACCTTTTGAATGTGTGGAAGGAAAGTGAGGATGGATTTTTTTCTCTCTCTGCAGGCTACATAGCTGTGATATTGGACAGGAAGGTTTTGCTGTTCTGACTTCAGCTCTGAGATCAAACTCCTCACACCTGAGAGAGCTGAACCTCAGCTCTAATAAACCAGGAGATTCAGGAGTGAAGCTGTTGTCAGATGTACTGGAGGATCCACACTGTAAACTGGAAAAACTACAGTAATTAATGATTTTAATTTAATTTAATTTTATTTTATTTTAGTAATTACTTTAAAAGATTCTATTAAATGACCTCTGAGTAATTTTCTTTTATCATCTTTCTTTTTGTTTTTGTTTATTTGTCTGATGTCTGTTTTCATACTAATAATTAGAGGCTTACATGAGAAAGCACAATATGTTACCTCTGTGCAGCATTAAAAACTTTTTCATATGATGTCTAAGCACAATAAAAACACTCTAGATATGCAAATGTAACCATAATATAATCGGTTCATAAAGCTGCTTTTTAAGCTCTGCTGTCTGCATTGTGTTTGTGTGCATGAAATACAACACAGTTGCACAAACATCACTTTCATAGTCACACAAAAATAAACACCCATACTTTCTTACTTATAACACTTTTTTGGTGATACATTATCAGTCATTTTTACCTCATCCTGCATTTATCTGTTTGTTAATTTGTAATTGTTACATGTTATATTGTTACTCTTTTTCTCTGCAGGCTGTCTGATTGCAGTATTGGAGAGAGAGGTTGTGTTCTTCTGGCTTCAACTCTGAGATCAAACTCCTCGCACCTGAGAGAACTTAATTTGAGCTCTAATAAACCAGGGGATTCAGGATTGAAACTGCTCTCAGGTCTGTTGGAGGATCCACAGTGTAAACTAGAGAAATTACAGTAAGTGATAATTTTATTTCATTTTAGCAAATATTTTAAAAGATTCTATCATATATTTTATATCTTTTGTGTTTTGTTTAACTTGTTTAGCGGTTGAGATGATGATGATGATGATGATGATATATACATATAAATACCATATGTCTGATTTTTATTCTCCTCAATATTTTAGTTTATTGCCTCACCTGCCATAAGTCACACATGAACCCAGTGTCACTGACACTAACTACAAAAGACAAAAAGACAAACAACTTTCTTCTGACTGACAGACCTGAGTGCCCTAAACTGGACAAACATCTGAACTGACCCAGCAGCATTCAACACAAAGAGCTTTGGACACAAACAAAGTTGTGTGCTATTATTGGTTTTGTGGATGATAAATATAGTCATATCTGCTCAATGTTTGTAAGTTAGCTACTTAAGAAGTTATGTTAATCAGCTTATCAAAAAAGTCTGGTAAGGCTGGCTAATAATATTGTTTATATTAGTGCTATGTGAGTGTAATGTATAATTCATAGAATTTTGTATTTGTAACAGTAAGATGTGTTGTGAGGATTGAGTGTATGCATCTGTTACATGGTAATCAAATTCATTACATGTTATATTTATTAACCTAATTAATAGTAAATAATTGTACAATATTTGCAGAGAAAAAAAATCTACTTTTTTTAATACGTAAATACAATTTAAAGCTGATAGATACTAGATACTTGGACATGCAATTGAGTAATCTAATTTAATATCCATACTTTCAGTAAGAATAGAAAAAACAAACAGATTTTATAACTTTTTGCATAATCATTGTAAGGAAAATTTATTCTGGTCAAAGTCTGGCAAATAAATGTAAGTACTTAACATCTTTAAAATTGCATTGTTCCGCATTTTAAGTCAGTAGGATTATTATCTTTACACAAAAGGCTTTGAATACTAGAAATGACCTTAAGTGCTGATCACACCTTTTTTTTAACAGGTTATTTTATGTTTAATAAGTATTGATGAATGAAATGAGTAGGCCAGTTTTAATTTACTGTATTTATTATTATTCTTGCTGAATGTTGCTGTAACGGGACTCCAGTGAAGTGTGTTAGATCCAGATGCGAGCTTTATTAAACACAGCGTAGTCAAGACAGGCAGGGTCGATCTCCAAACAAACAGTAATATAAAGGCAAGACAAAGCGTAATCCAAATAAACAGGCAGAAGGTCACAATCCAAGAGAGCAGTCCAAAGTAGCAAAATAAACAGGGCTATGAAACTAGGCAAAACTATGGCAAAAAAACAAGACAAAACTATGAAACAAAACCGTGGAAATGGCAAAAACAAGGCAATGAAACAGAATAAACGCTTGGTAGAGTCAGCACAGGGAAAACAATACTTTGCAAAGCCTGTTTGGTATAGGCCTCCTTAAATGGCCACCAAACAGGAAGTAACCAGAGAAGCAGCAGAGGGAGCGGTAACAGTCAGTTCATGGGTGAGGGCTCCCTCTGCTGGCGTGGAATTACAGTTGCCCTAAGTCTAAATGAGAGTATGCATCATATGCAAAAAGTGCAATATATAAATGCATTTTCACTTCATCAAAAGAAAATCACAGACCTAAACAACAAAAACAGACCTATTTCAAGCAATGTAGAACTTCAAGCACTAGAATTTTATAATTTGTAAGTACTCTTGTTATAAAGTTGTTGTTGTTTTTAAAAATTTAGAGACAATAATAGACTAAATAAAAGATTATAATAAGCTGTGGTTAAATATCTCTTTAGTACAATAAACAACAGAAGAAAACTTTCAAAGCACCACACATGGTACTATGAATTTCTGAAAAGTGTTTATACAAAGCTCTTTGCAGATGCTTCTCTATAATATTTGAAATTTGTTTATTTAAAGCATTTTATTACACGGCTCACTGAAATGCTCGAATCTGATTGGTCTTTAGCAGCTGCTTTTGCCCTGATAATGAATCATCAATAGCAATGCTCTAATAACTGACCGTTCATCCAAGAGACTAAACTTTTAGTTTTTCACTGTTAAAGCATCCGGTCCTGATCACCCTGTGACACTGTCACACAGGACACATGTTTTAACCTGCTCAATATATTATAATGATTAATGATTATAATGATTTTATGTACATTTAAGTTTTAATAGGTTTTCATGGTGTCTTAGCCATTTTATTCCTCTTAACCATTTTAACTATCTGGACTGTGGAGTTTTATTTGGACTCACCTTTCCAGATAAAAGCACTTGGAACATCACTTGGATTGTATATACACTGTTGGACACTTTTGGGACATTCACTTTGGGACTAGCAACATGCTGGATGCTGGATTTCTTATGGACTGTTTTAGGGTATGGTGCAAATGGGCTCCACGCTTTTAACAGCCTAAGTTATTCTAGTTTTATTGTGTTGTTTTAAGTTCCTTGTGAATATTGTAAATACACTTTATTTATTAATTCTACTATTGTCATTGTCTCATCTTTTTAAAACACTCATTTCATCTCACACAGAATTATCTTACCCCATTTTAACAATTGTAAACTCGACCAATAGGGCTGAACGTTACAACCTTACTGGGGTTTATACAGCAAGCTGCTGGATGTACATTATCACTTGACTATTGTAAAGTGAACTCACTGAATGTAATAATAATGAAATTGACTGTTAATAATCTTCATCACTGATTTTAAATGTTTTATTGACATTTAGATTTTATTAAGTTCACAAAAAAAGAGTTTAAACCAGTTCATTCAAATGAATATCTTTGATAGTAATCCGTCCAATTTCTGATGTCCGTTGCTTCTTCTATTTGGTTGAGCATGTATTGAACTCAAATAACATTCAAAAGTCCAGTAATTTCCTTTTCAGCAAGTTAAATAACAAAAATTAACTGGAAATGTTGAAAAACGGTGAAAAAACTGTATAGCTCCGATATTGCATTAAACAAATTCTAGCGATTAAATCTGGAAATTACATCATCATTTTCATTATTTACATGAAACAATTTAAGTACAATTATTTATCACTTACTTAATCCACACAATTACTTATTTCATATATATGAACAAATAACTTAAATGGCTCTTACAGTATCAATGGATTTCACTTGTTTGTTCAACTCTGAATCACTTTTATCCAAATTCCACAATGCAAGTCTAAAACACTCAGGAACAAGAGCTAAATGACATCGTTCTTGGAATTTTGACACCCTTAAAAAATACAGTTTTACTCTGAGCAGCTTTATGCATATGACCCCAGATTTCGTGATTTTCTGCTTTTACAGTTTAACTGGTAAAATCCTTAGATAGTTAAGTTCGTCAAGATTACAGAAAAATGGAAAGATGATGTCAGTGAAGGTGGTTGTAAATGTGTGTAGATGTGTGTTAGTTACAGGATCAGAGAATGACACCGTTCCTCTGTCATAGTCCAGATCAACTCTCACATACTCAAGCTCCTGTGTAACAGGAATACCAGGCCCAAGCATTCTGTACGGATCATACTGCACACACCAGACATCAGTCTTAAAGAAACCACGTCCCTTCCTTTGGTTTGATTCTGTAGTTACTCCAAGACTCCAGCATTCACTCTCTTTAACCTCCACTTCCCACCAGTGTGTTCCAAAGCTAAAACCCTCTGAACCCAGAACACACCCATAGATGTCAAATCTCTCTGGATTATCAGGACGTGGTTGTTTGTCCCAGATATATCTCACACGGGTCAGATCATCAGACAGGACGAGACGTGGATGAGCCGTGTTTGGATCCAGCGTCATAGGAGCTGATGAGACAAGATCAACAGGTGCTTTTATTCTGATGCTCATATAATCTGTAAAATTTCCCCCCTGCATCATTTCCAGTGTGTGTGTAACAGCACAGATCGTCTCCAGACTTACTCTTTTGGACAGAGTTAAGCATCTTCTTCCAGACTCTGTACGGCAGGTTGCCCAAGTAACGTGGCACATGAATCAAAGCTCCAGAAGGCGTCTGTGGATCCGGCTGCGAGATCTGGACTCTGGAAGAACATTCAGGAATCAGAACTGCAGTGACTTTGGATCAGAAGCAGAGAGACCAGAGACACCAGCAGATCACTCACCTTTCCATCATGACTGGAAACTTCTGCAGAGCAAACACAAACAATTTATCATCAACAAGTCCATCAATGAATCAACAAATGAATAATCTGAAATCAGACCTTTAGAAAGCAAATGTCATTGGCTTTCATCATCTCCTCCAAGTCTTTGATTGTGTGTGAAAGAGCTGAGATGTGTCTGTTCAGCTCCTCCAACTTCTCCTTCATCATCTGCTTCTTCTGCTCCTCTTCCTCCCTCAGTGCAGTGATTGTAGCTTCTTCTTCATCTCTGAGAAACTGACGAAGTGTCTTAAACTGCTCTTTAATCTGATGCTCTGTGTACTCAGCTTGACACTGAAATCAAATCACATTTACTTCATTTCAAAGATGCAACTCTGGAGCAGCATGAAGAATGAGTTGCTAAATGTGGGCTAGTTAACTACAACTTTAACTTTCTGAAGTAGTACTGCAATAGATACTTAGTGTCTTACTTTATCTTCACAAAATTACAGTTTTACATTTATAAGCAATAGAATTTGGAAATCTAGCAACAACTGGTAACTGAATTTTTAAAATGTGACAGCCATGTCTGAATAAAATGGCATTTTCCATATTAAATTCAAAGTAAAGATTATATGCACACATTCAGAAATTTGAGGCAGATGCTTGATCAGATGAAGCACTTCACTAGAAGTAAACAAAAATCAGCACACTGCCACTGCTGCTCCCAAAAATCAATTTATAAAATAAACACAATGCTTTAAAACTTAGGGGCTATGTTTTTTTTTTTTTTTTGGCCTGACCTTAGGGTAAAAATGTTGTGTTTATTTTAATAAATTAATCTTTGAGCAGCAGTGGCAGTGTCAATTTTTGTTTACTTATATTTATTTTATGGACGGATGGTACTTTTGGTCAATCAGTGTTTCTGTGAAACATTTAGGGGGCGTTTTAAACTTAAACTTGGTAAGCACAAATCTGTTTTTTTCTTATATTTTACGGCAGGGCTGAAACCAGCAAACCACCATAGGCATTGAGGAGGACAAGTTCCCCCTAATAGTTAAAAATTGCCAGACTGTCACAATAGTTGGTATTCTTCATACTGCTCTCCTGCAGTGTAATACGGACTGTCCTGTTTGTTGTTAGCATGACAAAATGTTTCAAAAGTTACATTGTTTCGGACTTGTCAATGTCAAAATGCATAAGTTGGCCAAATCAAAAAGGGCGGGCATTACTGTTCACAGAAGTGCGAATTCCACAGATGCAGCTAAAAGTTTTAACAGTGAAACATATCTGAATTTTTGATATAAATGTTAAATGACTGACAGTAACATGCAGTGATGCAAACTACTCAACTTTCAAATTTCACCATTTTGAATTTAAAACATTTTTGATTTGTGTAGTCACTGAATGTGACGAAACAAGAAACTTTCTACATTTTACAGATACAAATAAGACTGAACGCATGCATATTTTAAAATATTTTTAAAATTGTTTAAATGCATGATTCGCAACTGCAATAAAGTTTTTTTTAAATAAAAAAAAATTAAATAATGTAAAATAAAATAAATGAATTACATGCAAACAACTCTAAGTGTGATCCAGGTATGCACCATGTTTGAGGACCAAGTATGCTCAAGTTGATGTGCAGAGAAAAAAAAGTGAATCGTGTGCATGATTTAGTTCCCTCTTTTTAAGCGAATTGTGCACACAAAATAATAATTCGTGCCCTTGTTTTAGGTAAATCATATGTATACGGGAAATAATAAATAATAATTAGTTCAATTTCCTGTCTGTGTTCTAATAAACCGATGTAGATGCCTCTCACTTAAAATGATTCCATGCAATGCTACAAGACTTTTGAAAAGGTCTCTATAACTCAAAATTAAACCCAAATAAAGTATTTCTGTCCATTAGTTTTGCGAGAATGTGGACAGGAAGTAGAACAAATGATTTAGTGCACGCGGTTTGCTTAAAACGAGGAAATGAATTAGTAAATTGTGTGCACAGTTTAAACCGAAAGAACAAATTAGTAAATCGTGTGCACAGTTTACTTTTTTTCTGCATACCTTATCTGGGGCTCCATAATTTTTAACCTTGTGGAAAACAGCTTAGAAGTACTACTGTAATATGTTGTCTTATTTTAAAAATGTAAAAATGCAGAAAACTTTCTGTGAGAGTTGTGTTCAGGGGTAGGGTTATTAGGGTTAGGGGACAGAACATACAGCGGAAAAATAATTCCAACCCATCTATGGAAAGTCCCTATAAGACATGGAAACCCAACATGATCTGTCTGACAAATCAATTAAACTGTTCAAATCAATATTTAGTCATGTAATATGTCAGTAGAATCACTCCTCACCTTGATATGTTGAACTGTTTTCTCTAACTCTCTTTTAATGTTTTCTCTCTGTTCAAGGCTCTCTTGTAAGGACTTCAGTGCTGTATTGAGCTCCTCCTAGAATTTAAAGTGAAAATCTAGACACCCGAGGTTTCTGTAATATAATCACTTATACATAAGCTTATCCTCATGTAAACATATGTAAACCTGTCTTACCTTACATGATGGAACAACTTCACAGATGGGTCTGAATGTTTGATTGGTGTACCTCTGTGTATCTCTGCACACTGAACACACAGGCTGGTTGTCCCCCAGACCGATGAACTTGAATTTCTTACCGTGTAAACTGCAGATCTCCTCAGACCCTGCTAAATGCTTCTCATTTCTCTCCTTCAGGAATGTCTCGCACAAATTTTTCAACACAATATTACCGGAAGGATTTTTTGAGGGTCTTATCCCACAGACAGGACACTCCTGACTTTCCTTGGTTTTCCAGAACTGTCGAAGACACTCATTACAGACATTATGACTACATGATAACAGAACAGGAACCTTGAAGATTTCATGACATACAGGACAAGAAAGTTCTTTTACATATAATGAATCCATTTTCACAGTTTGAGCTCCAGCAATCGAAACTTCAGAAAATAAAAATAAATGACCTCGATAATCACAAAAATCTGTTGTCTGTTCAGAACCAAAGTTTTTATCTTTGCTCTTCATCGATCGCTTTTGTCAAAAAGGAAGTAATAACCACACCTGTGGTCTTTCTATCTGAGCATTTGTCTATCTAACGTATATGACGTATATTTCCTGTAGTTGGCATGAAGACCACAAGAGTGTAAAATTCATTATTTCATTATAGGGTGAATGCAAGTAAAGTGGACCACTTTTTCTTAAACGTGTACTGTAATTTAGATACCTATATGTTTTTTTTTTTTTTTTTTCTGTTCTTTATTACTTTTAACTTTAAAGTCTAGTTATATTTCAATATAATTACAGTTCATATACCGTAGAGTGCTTTTTGCTATTACCAATAAACATTCTGAGATCATGCACTCCACAAAACAATTATTTTCAGGTATTTTTATTTAATTATTTATTTGTTTGTTTATTTTTACGCATTTAGAACACTGAACCAAAGATTGTCTTATTATTGAGTCGTGCGAGGATCTGTAGTACTTACCACTGGAAAAAGTGCAACAGCTAAATTGGATCATGTGAGGCACCTCAGCCAATTATACAATGGCCTCTGGTCTCCCTCTCTACGTACCGCCAAAGCCACAGCGTTAGCATTAACCACTGTGCTTTTTTGGCTAAAGGTTGCAGGCTTGCGTTCCAGTGGCTTTGACTGAACTTTGCCATTTTTAAGATCTGGGACAGTCATGCACATATACACCTCTTGCCACATGCATGCACTTTCAAGTGGCTAAGACCACAAATGTGGGTATTAGGACAGACTCACAGAGTCAGTATGACAGAAAAGAGAAATAATAATCCATTCTCAACAGTGCTCACTCTTTGATCTTGAAGTTATGATGAATAAAATGCAGTACATATCTGTTGCTTTCAAGGATGTGAACTCTGTTGAATTTGAATGTAACACAGAAACTGAAGATCTTATTTATATTAATTTTATGTGGCCAAGCGTAAACGGAACAGTTTTATCAAATTGGATAACAATCAGACTAGCAAAAACACATAAAGTGACAAGTGTACATAAGCACTGTGTATATTCTAGAAAATCCCTTGATCACAAATATTTAAATTCAAGTACTGCATAGCCTAAAATAAAATAAAATAAAATAAAGATACCTTGGGAGTGACGTCTGTTCTAAACAAGTGGTGGTTGTCACGCTACGCTGTCAGGAGAAACACACTGGAGCAAGAATAAACTGCACCCCAGCGGAGTCGGAGCGGAACTGCTGTCGGACAACATCTCCAGGACGCTACGCTCCATTTGACTAGTAAGTACATTCTCAAATGATTGCTACGATGGCTTTTGTTCGGAACGCTTAAATGATAGTACTCGCACTGTCCAATCTATAAAGACAGTGTCTGTTCCTCGAATAGTGAGGTCAAAACATAAATTCAATGCAGGATCTAGAAAAAATCTGATCGTAATTAAACCAGAAAAAAGCAAAATACATGAACAGAAACCATTTTTAAAGCTTGGGCTCCTAAACATTAGATCACCTGCACCCAAAGCAGTTATTGTGAATGAAATGATCACAGATAATAGTTTTGATGTACTCTGCTTAACCGAAACCTGGCTAAAACCTAACGATTATATTGGTCTAAATGGGTCTACTCCACCAAACTACTATTATAAGCATGAGCCCCGTCAGAGTGGTGGTGGTGGTGGTGTTGCATATATAATGATATTCTCAAAGTTACTCAGAAAACAGGTTACAGGTTTAATTCATTTGAAATACTTTTGCTTAATGTTACTCTCCCAGATATGCAAAAGAAATCTCTCCTATCTCTTGTTTTAGCTACTGTGTATAGACCGCCAGGGCCATATACAGATTTCCTAAAAGAATTTGCAGAATTCCTTTCAGAACTATTGGTTAATTTTGATAAAGCGCTAATTGTCTGAGATTTTAACATTCACGTTGATAATACAAATGATGCATTAGGACTTGCATTTACTGACCTAATAAACTCTTTTGGAGTGAAGCAAAATGTCACCGGGCCCACTCATCGTTTTAATCATACGCTAGATTTAATTATATCGCATGGAATTGATCTTACTGATATAGACATCGTACCTCAAAGCGATGATGTTTCTGACCATTTCCTTGTATCGTGCATGCTGCGTATCACTGATATTAACTACATGGCTCCGCGTTATCGTCTTGGCAGAACTATTGTTCCAGCCACCAAAGATAGATTTACAAATAACCTGCCTGATTTATCTCAACTAGAGAAAAACATACTGCGCCATGGTACAACAATAATACCCATTCTCTCAAGAAAGAAAATCTTGAGTGCAAATAGTGAAAAACTAACTTGGAAGTTTTTAGAATTGCATGGAAAAACAGTATGTCCAGATATAGACAGGCTTTAAAAGCTGCTAGAGCTGACCATACCCGCAAACTCATAGAAAATAACCAAAACAATCCAAGGTTTTTATTTAGCACAGTGGCTAGATTAACAAATAACCAGACGCCACCTGATCTAAATATTCCTTTACAGTTAAATAGTAATGACTTTATGAACTTCTTCACTGATAAAATAGATAACATCAGAAATACAATAACCAATGTAGATTATACTGCATCTAATATGTCAACTTCTTTCGTCACACCCAAAGAAAAACTGCAGTACTTTACCGCTATAGGACAGGAAGAGTTAAATAAACTCATCACTGTGTCTAAACCAACAACAAGCCTATTAGATTCCATACCCACTAAACTACTGAAAGAATTGTTACCTGTAGCAGAAGAACCACTTCTCAATATTATCAACTCATCCTTATCTTTAGGTCACGTCCCTAAACCATTCAAGCTGGCAGTTATTAAGCCTCTTATTAAGAAACCACAACTAGACCCTAGTAAACTGGCAAATTACAGACCCATTTCTAATCTTCCATTTATGTCTAAAATTTTAAAGAAAGTTGTATCTGCTCAACTGTGCTCATTCTTGCAAAAAAATTATATCTATGAAGAATTTCAGTCAGGTTTCAGGCCCCATCACAGCACAGAAACTGCACTTGTTAAAATCACTAATGACTTGCTTCTTGCGTCAGACCAAGGCTGCATCTCATTGCTAGTTTTACTTGATCTTAGTGCTGCGTTCGACACTATAGATCATGACATACTAATAGATCGACTACAAAATTATGCAGGTATCCAAGGGCAGGCTTTAAGATGGTTGTGATCCTACTTGTCCGATCGCTACCACTTTGTTTATTTAAATGGGGAGTCATCTCAGTTATCACCAGTAAAGTATGGAGTGCCACAAGGATCTGTCTTAGGTCCTCTACTATTTTTAATATACATGTTACTGACACAATTTAACAGAGTGTGTTAAAAATGTAAAAGATTGGATGACCAATAATTTTCTGCTATTAAATTCAGATAAGACAGAGATATTACTTATTACTTATGGACCAAAAACCAATACACAGAATCTTTTGACTTACAATTTACAACTAGACGGATGTACTGTTACTTCCACTACAGTCAAAAGTCTGGGTGTTATATTAGATGGCAACTTGTCTTTTGAAAATCATATTTCTCATGTTACAAAAACAGCATTCTTCCATCTTAGAAACATTGCCAAGCTGCGAAACATGTTACCTGTTTCTGATGCAGAAAAGCTAGTTCACGCATTCATGACCTCTAGACTGGACTACTGTAATGTACTACTAGGTGGTTGTCCTGTATCTTCAATAAACAAGCTACAGATAGTCCAAAATGCAGCTGCTAGAGTCCTTACCAGGTCAAGAAAATATGATCATATTACCCCAATTTTAAAATCTCTGCACTGGCTACCTATTAGGTTCCACATCAGCTATAAAATAGTACTTCTTACCTATAAGGCACTTAATGGTTTAGCTCCTGCGTACCTAACTAGTCTTCTACCACGCTACAATCCATCACGCTCCCTAAGGTCACAAAACTCTGGGCTGTTGGTAGTACCTAGGATAGCAAAGTCCACTAAAGGAGGTAGAGCTTTTTCACATTTGGCACCCAAACTCTGGAACAGCCTTCCAGAAAACGTTCAGGGTTCAGACACACTCTCTCTGTTTAAATCTAGATTAAATACACATCTTTTTAGCCAAGCATTCAAATAATGCATCTCATAAACTTTTCCTGCAGTTATATCCAATCAAATGTTCATTATTAATCTTTTAGCTCTGGTTTAACAAATCTTTCTTTTCTTAGTTTGAACAGCAGCTACGCTAATTATGTTCCTCTTTGTTCTATGTTTCTGCCATGGGATTGACATCCCATGGTAACTAGGAATTCACAAGCTCCAGTCTGGATCCAGAACACTTAAGAAGAGATGATGCCAACCCCACAGAGGACTTCAGATAATACCAACCCTGAAACAACATACAGCACTGCCGAATTCTGCTACTAATTTATAGTCTTCTTTGTCTGTTTGATTACGTCATTAATTGATCTTTACCACACATCTCTGCCATATGTACATCAAGCTACTACTACATATATTGTAAAAATGTCAATTTGGTGTAAAGTTGCTTTGCAACGATATTTATCGTGAAAAGCGCTATACAAATAAATTTGAATTTGAACTGAATTGAATAAACTTCAGTAGTCTTTTTAATTGATAAACACAAGGGATAATCCACAATAAAGGCGTGAGAAGACACACATAACAATGACTAGACTCAAACAAACCACAAATTAATAGACAGGAACTAAATACACAGGGTAATTACCAAAACACAAGTGCATGGGATTATCAATTAAACCAAACAAGGATAGGAACGTGACCAAATAATGCAAAACAGGAAACAAAACCATGGCAACACAAGACGAAACAGGTCCATGGTCCTGACATTATCGCCCTCCTCCCGGAAGGTGCGTCCTCGTGCCATAAACAACAATAACCACAGAGGGAGGCATAGATGGAATCTTGGGACGAGGCTCGGGAAGAGAGCGGGCATCCGGGAGGAGGACGACAAACAGAGCCAGGGAGATGACAGGAGGGACTAGGGCGGACCAGACAGAGACAGGAGGGACTTGGAGCAGGAGGATCCAGGTGGAACCCAGGCCACAGGCATGATGACGACCCACGGTGGAGTCAACAGAGGGAGGAGCCATGAAGGAGGAAGGGCTGACGACTCCAGGGGGCTGACTGACGGCAGAGGAGCAGGTGGCAGGGGAGCCCGAGGTGGAGATGGCGAGCCAATGAGCCAGGGTGACAAGGAGGTTCAGGTGGGCCGAGGTGGAACAAATGGCTCCGTAGTGGAGCCGGAGCGACAAAGGACCAAGGTGGAGCTGGAGGGATGAGGAAGCCCAGTGGAGCCAGTGCACTGCCAGGCCATGGTGGAGAGGAGGGAGCTAGGAGCCATGGTGGAGCTGCCAGACGACAGCAGAGGAGGTGGGAAGGTAGGTATTTGTTAGCCTCCTCAGGGCTGAGCTCAGGCCGGGGAGCCCTCTCAGGGCTGAGGTCAGGCATTACAGTTTCAGTCCACTTCGATGAAGGTGGTAGGAGAGGGGGTATGTCAGGCCACAAGTCTATTAGGTCTCTGTCAAATACCTCCTCAGCCTCAGAGAGTCCCAGATCTTCAATCAGCTCACCCTTACCATGTTGCTGTGGGTGGTGCTCCCCTCCGTGATGTCAGTGGCCACAGCTTTCTCCCTTGTTGCGGGTGTTGTTGCCAGCTCACACACCTGGACTGACATCATATGCAGCTCCAGCTCGGTGGCAATCCGTGGCTCTGTTGCCCCATGCGGCGATGGTTCATCAGTTGCGGCAGGCTTTGGCTCTTCGTCAGCAGTGGGCTGGGTCCGGAGTGGGACTGGCGAGATCATCCACAGATTTAGACTATGATGGGATCTTTCTGGTCTCAGGACAGTACAAACCAAAACAAAAAGAGGCAAACTGCTGCTGTTGTCACCACAGATGTTTCTGTAATGGCATCAGCTTGAGATTGAACCCAAAGCAGTCCCCGAGCTTCTCGTCTCAGCCACCCTGATCTCCAAGCTCCCTACTGTGTTTCTGCTGCCTGGTCCTATAAGTTTTTGTCATAACTGCCTTGGAGGTTTTGTGGCTGTTTAATTCAGCCACTGTGGCTTATCAACCAGTGCTGAGGTGCCCTGGTCAACAAGCTCCCTCCCTGTTAATGCCAGCTTGACTTCTGAGTTTCTTGTCATGTCTGTCATGTTTTAGAGATCGGGCAGTCATGACCTAATGGTTAGAGAGTTGGGCTTGTAATGCAAAGGTCACAGGTTTAAGTCTCAGTACTGGCAGGGATTGTAGGTTGGGAGAACGAATGAACAGCGTTCTCTTCCGCCCTCAGTACCACGACTGAGGTGAGACCCTTGAGCAAGGCACCGAACCCCGAACTGCTCCCCAGGTGCCATAGCAAAAATTGGTGTGTTCTGGGTGTGTGTTCATGATATGTGTGTGCTTGTTCACTACTTACTGCTGTGTGTGTGCACTCAGATTGTTTAAATGCAGGGCACAAATTTGTGGTATGGATTGACGAAAAGATCTGGGATCCCTGGCTGCTTTTGAATGGCCCAAGGCCATATGAATGACAGGTAAAGCAACCAGTTACATTGTGTTTTGTGCTGCGTCATCTTTAGGGACATGGAAATGTCCCCACAATAACAGACGGGTGTGTAAAACTCCTGGACATATTTTATAGATTCTATGCCACAAACTTTAAATATTTCACATACTTTTGAAAATCAGGCATTTAGTTGACCCTGATAAGTGCAGATGGCAATAGTTCGAATGAAGAGCCGAGTGGATGTTTTGAATAAACCACAATACTGCCTGCCTTTTTAACCACTCTGTGTAAATCTGTTCAAGGGTGTTACATCTTTTTTTACTTTTTTTTTCACCCCTGATGAGTTTGCATTCCTCCAAGCACAAACTAGTTATTTGGCTTTTGGCCTTATCCTGTGGTCAGGTTCTTGCAGTGTGCAGTCAAACATTATATTAGAAACAATTGGATGGGTAAATAAATTACCTCATCCATATTTAAGTTAATAATTACATAACCACTGACTTGCAGAAGTTTTATGCGTGGGTTAATGTCAGGCGATAGAACATGTAGGGAGGTGCCAACACTGATCATGCACAACCCTGAATAGCACAACACTTCTACTGAGTGTGCAATACCTACTTATTATTTTTCTGCTCTTGTAATTTTCAGGACATTCCCTATTTATAAACCTGCGCAGACATACATCTCTTACCCAGCACTGTCTTGTGCGCAACCGGGTAAATAACTATGTGTATAATTCTGACCGCCATCAATTCGTGGCAGTAAATGAAGAGGTATCATATCGGTCACAAGTGCAGTATGGAGTACCGCAAGGCTCAGTACTAGGGCCATTACTTTTTATGCTTTACATGTTACCCTTGGGTGATGTATTATTTCCTATTTAATACTGTACAGCCGCCTTGTCACAATTCTGTATTGTTAAAGGCGGTATATAAATAAAGATGACTTGACTTGACTTGACTATAATTGCGTAAATAAAGCTGGGCTCACACTACAGGATTTTTAAAATCCTAACTGATTATGAAATCTGGTTGCAGTGCACACATAAGGAGAATCTTTGCAGATTATCTTCACTGAAATCTTAAACATACACACACTACAAGTTTCGAAAATTGTGGCCCATCACACACTACAAGATATTATTAAGATTATCATGATGGAGGGAGCACCTTATGTGATCTTACGCAACAGATCGTCATTTCAGCAACTAATGTTTACAAATGTTAGTTAGCGTGCTAGCAGCTTTATGCACTCACCCGGTATTTTCAAAACTGAGACGATTTCACTCCAGAGCTTTCCTTGCTCTTTTCCTTCCTTGCGGTTGTGATATGTTTTAAACATATTATACAGACAGTGTTACTACAAAAACATTAGAAGTAGTTTCCTCCATCTCCACTATACAATGGACTATACAGCAGCTGTTTTGCGGTCACGCATGGGCTGTTGTGAAAGTACTGACATAATCATAGCCGTGATCATCCCGTTTTAAAATCCTGAATATCAAACATGTTTGATATGATCGGGGCAGTCCTGATTTGTGTGAGAGCAGATCGGGAGGTGCAAGATTCGATCTGTGAACGTCTCACATTACCAGATAATCCGTGCCATGCCATTCTCGGGAGGGGAAAATTGGGGCAAAATCGGGCTAAAAATCCTGTAGTGTGAGCCCGGCTTAACGTGGCCAATAAAACTCATTCTAAGAGTACGTACAAGAATTTACTAAAAAACATTCAAGTTTTTCCTTTGCATTTTTAAAAAGTTTCACGTACAGATGACCACACTATCAAAATGATCCCCATTCACACAGATCTGCAAAAATGACTACATGAATACATAATGGATGAATATAACATTTGTAATTCACCCAATATATGCACCAGATGACCCTTCTTCTTCATATCCTCTATTTAACCCAATAAACAGGTGTATTCTTAATTCCTGATTGTTGACCAGATGTTACACTCATATTTCATGCAAAGTGTCATTGGATGTAGAAATATTGTGGGGAAAGTACAAAAGACACTTTAATATTTTATGTGGAAGAACTCAAGGACTCAGACAAAGAAAAGCGGATACAAGTGTAGATCAATTTAATGAAGTAAAATAAAGATAAACAAAACACAAGAATCAGAAAACCATGGGAACAGAACTGAATAATCCTCAACAACTCAACCAAGGAAGGACAAGACCTGACAATGCCTGACCTGACCTGACGCAGCAAACACGAGGGCTTAAAAATAAAGGTGATAACAAGGCTAACTAGATACAGATGTAGCTGATATAGGTAAAATGAGGGCTAACCAAAGAACTAAAAAAAGATTGAACTCAAAAACCACAATAAACAAGACCAGGACCTGAATCAACATCAGTCACTCTTGTAAAAGGTACTTCATCTTGAATCAGTACATCAGACTGAGGATCTGACAGACAGACCAGCATATCATAATAAAAAAGAAAAGGAAGAAAGAGCTTGATTATGAGAAATTGGATAAGCACGGCTTCACTCAGAAAAAGGGTGAGACAACATAATTTTTGTAGAACATGTTGTTATATTTTATAAAATTCAGACTTTAACATACTAAATATGTAAGTTGGCAGAAGTTATATATACACATTTGAATTTATTCATTGACGAAGCTTCAGTGATTTTCTGTTTTTACAGTTTAAATGGTAAAATCCTCAGAGCTTTAAGTTCATCAAGATTACAGAAAATTGGAAAGATGATGTCAGTGAAGGTGGTTGTGAATGTGTGTATATGTGTGTTAGTTACAGGATCAGAGAATGACACCGTTCCTCCGTCATAGTCCAGATCAACTCTCACATACTCAAGATCCTCTTCAACAAGAAAACCAGACCCAAGCTGACTGTACGGATCATACTTCACACACCAGACATCAGTCTCACAGAAATCATACCCTTTTCTTTGGTTTGATGCAGTAGTTACTCCAAGACTCCAGCATTCGCTCTCTTTAACCTCCACTTCCCATGAGTGTGTTCCTGATTTAAAACCCTTTGAACCCAGAACACACTCACAGATGTCAAATCTCTCTGGATTATCAGGAAGCGGTTGTTCGTCCCAGACGAATTTCACACGGGTCAGATCATCAGACAGGACAAGACGTGGATGAGCCGTGTTTGGATCCAGAATCACAGGAGCTGATAAAGCAAAAATCAACAGGTGCTTTTATTCTTAAGCTCATATAATGATCAAAAGTAAACCGTACACAGATTAGTCTCCCCGTAAAGCGCCATTTCCAGTGTGTGTATAACAGCACAGTAAGTCTCCAGACTTACTCTTTTGGACAGAGTTCAGCATCTTCTGCCAGACTCTGTACGGCAAGTTGCCCAAGTAACGTGGCACATGAATCAAAGCTCCAGAAGGCGTCTGTGGATCCGGCTGTGAGATCTGGACTCTGGAAGAACATTCAGGAATCAGAACTGCAGTGGCTTTGGATCAGAAGCAGAGAGACCAGAGACACCAGCAGATCACTCACCTTTCCATCATGACTGGAAACTTCTGCAGAGCAAACACAAACAATTTATCATCATGAAATCAATCAATCAATCAATGGATGATCTGAAATCAGACCTTTAGAAGGTGGACGTCTTTGGCTATCTTCATCTCCTCCAAGTCTTTGATAGTGTGTGAAAGGAGTGAGATGTGTCTGTTCATCTCCTCCAGCTTCTCCTTTATGTTCTGCTTTTTCTGCTCTTCTTCCTCCCTCAGTGCAGTGATTTTAGCGGCTTCTTTATCTCTGAGAAACTGATGAAGCTTCTTAAACTGCTCTTTAATCTGATGCTCTGTGTAGTCAGCTTGACACTGAAATCAAATCACATTCACTTCATCTCAAAGATGCAACTTATTCTGGAGCAGCATGAAGAGTTGCTAAATGTGGGCTAGTTAACTACAACTTTATTTTTCTTAGGTAGTACTGTAGTAAATGTTCTGTCTGTAGGGCGATAATACACATACATCTGATCAGTTTCTCTTCACAAAATGAGTTTTAAATAGCTACATTCATACGCAATATCATCTGAATGTATAGCATATGAACTTTTGAAAATGTGGCAGACATGTCTGAATGAAAATGCATATTTTCCATATTAAACAGACCTTAGAGAGTTATGGACTGATGGTACTTGAGACATTATTGGTCGATTGGTGTTTCTGTGAAACTTCTAGGGCTATTTATACTTAAATCTGGTCAATTAAATCATGGGTTTTCTTGTTTTTCAATGTTTCACACTGTGCATACATTAATGTGGTGATGCAAACTACTCAACTTTATCAAATGTAGCCATTTTGAATCAAAAATACTATCATTTATCATTCATGTAATTTATAACAAAATGTGAAGAGACAACAAACGTTAGAAATATTACAGATACAAATAAAAGTGAATGCATGCATATTTTAAAATTCTTTACAAATAGTTAAAATGCATTGCTTAAAAAATAAACGCATTACTGCTTTATGGGTAGGGTTATATAGGGTCAGGGGACAAAATATACAGTTTGTACAGTATAAAAACCATTATGTCTATGGAAAGTTCCTATAAGACATTGAAAACCAACATGTGTGTGTGTGTGTATGTGTGTGTGTTAGTGTGTGTTAGTGTGTACCGACTTAGTAAAAGTATTTAATGGACGTATACTATGTATCAAAAGCATTCACACAGCATCATTATCTCATTTTTGACCGAGGTGGCTTTTAGCTGGTTTTGCATCTGAACTCTTCATTTAGTCCTCTAAATATGTGTTAGTAGAATCAGTCCTCACCTTGATAAGTTGAAATGTTTTCTCAAACTCTCTTTTAAGGTTTTCTCCATGTTTAAGTTTCTCTTGTAAAGACCGCAGTGCCGTATTAAGCTCGCCCTAGAATTTAAAGTGAAAATCTAAACACCCAAATTTTCTGTAATATCATAACTAATGCAGAAGCTTATCCTCATATGTAAATTTGTCTTACCTTATATGACGGAACATCTTCACAGATGAGTCTAAATGTTTGATTGGAGTATTTTTGTGCATCTCTGTTCAAGTTTGAAACAAGATTACAAGAAGGATCTTTTGAGGATGTCTTCCCAAAGAAAGGACACTCCTGAGTTTCCTTGGTTCTCCGGGACTGTCGAAGACACCTTTTACAGACATTGTGACGACGTGATAATAGAACTGGTGCCTTGAAGATTTCATGACACACAGAACAAGAAAGTTCTTCCATATTTGGTGAATCCATTTTCACTGTTTGAGCTCCAGCAATATGAACTTTAAAAAAGAAAAATAAATGACGATGATCATCACTCACAAAGATCTGTTGTCTGTTCAGAATCAAACTTTTCAAAAAGTCTCCAAAGATTTTATCTTTGCTCTAGTCAAGAAGGAAGTATTAACCACACCTGTGGTCTTTCTATCTGAGCATTTGTCTACCTAGAGTATGTGACGTTTTTCCTGTATTTGGCATTAAGACCACAAGTGTGTAGAACTTTTTCATTTTGATAAATGCAGGTAAATACATACAATCAAGCAAACACAAACCCAAAAACATATATTCTTCTATACTTTGAGCAAAATTCATCAGTTAACACATCAGTTAATTCATGTGTAAAATCTAAAAAAAAAAAAAAAAAAAAAAAAACCTGATAGAATGTTGTGTTGACTTTAAATTTGATAAAATCTTAATATCAGAACTATAAACTTTAATTGTGTCTAGATTTTATTTTTGTGTGCATTTAGAGCACTGAGCCAGAGATTGTCATATTATTGGAAGATGCAAGGATCTGTAGTACTTACCACCGGAAAAAGTATAACAACTAACTTGGAACATGTGAGGCACCTCAGCCAATTATACAGTGGTCTCTGTTCTTTTCCCCTGCGTACCACCAAAGCCACAGTGCTTGCATTAGCCACAACGCTTTTATGGCTAAAGGTTGCAGGCTTGTGATTAAAAAATTGATTACAAATTAAAAATAAATGTTTACCTTTTCGACTACTGCTTAACACCGTACGGTAACTGTTGTACTTCACTGTAATTTGCATGCATATTTATTACTGAAATGCAGGAGTTTGAGCAGAAAAAGAAGAAAAGCATGTAAACATTCGACATGGGTCTTTATTACGGCTGCAACAGGTATGCAATGCAATGCAATTGTAAAATGTGTATTATATACAGATATATGCATAACTATATTGCGTATAAATATATACAACTATAGCAAGTCTATTTTTTCTATTTTTAAACAGGAGATTTAAATAAAATAATAAATAAAATTATATGTTATAAAATATGCATGGAATTATAGTTACAATATTATATATTATTGTCATTATAATAACAATAAATATTTTTAATTCATTTTACACAATAATAAGAATACATTTGTAAATAAAAGTAATTTTATTTATAGCAGACATCCATGTGACTGGCCACTTAAGCAGCACATTAGTGAGTTCGTGGGATCACAGAACTCTCCACTGTGAATACATCGCCATCCGAATCCATGAGTTTTATCACTGAGGTGATCTGTAAATTTACAAAAATAGTGCAGTGAATGTGCAGTGAATGCAGCTGGCAGCTTCTGTCTTTCAGCAATGCTCTGTGTGGGTGTGTGACTCTGTTTTTTGTGCCAGTGCACAGCTTTTATCTGAGAGTCATGTCTAAGTCTCAGTCTAAGTCATATTCGGCCTGTGTTTTCAGTCCCTCCACAGTTATCTACAGCAATGTGGTGGGGATGGCAGAACACTGTTACAGAGCGATTTGAAAGAGAAGAACAGGGTCTTCCTCCTGGACGCCTTGATCGTCGACAGGTTTCAGGAGGCCTGTAAACAAGCGGCGACATTCCAGCGGTTCTTCCCTCGCTGCTCTCTTGCCTCGCTGCTCTCTCGCTCTTCATACAGGGACACACAATTGAGTGTCACCTCCCGTGCTCTCCCGCTGTGTCTGTGACTCAGAACTTCTGAGGGCAGGCCCCTCTGGGGAAGAATGGTGTTCTCCTCATCACATGGTGCCCATCTCTCCTCACTGCCCTCAGGAGGCCAATCTGTCAACCCTGCCACCCCTGGTGCTTCAAGGCACAGCGATCTCCAGCAACCACATCTCGCAGCATCTGCCCGGAGACATATAGCGGTGCTGGAGGCTTGCCACCTTGAAGGAGGTCTCCAAAATGCTCTAGCCGCTCTACTTACATCAAAGGTCAGTCTCTTAAAACTGATTCCCTTAGTAGACCATCTTGCAACGTGGAAGCTTCTGCCAAACGTGTCTCAATGGGTCCTACACACATTAGAAAGAGGCTACAGAATCCAGTTTGGGTCTCCTCTGGTCTCTGGTCATGGAACAAGAAGTAAACACTCTCTTGAGGATGAAAGCCATCGAGATGGTCTCTCCTCTTGACAGAGAGTCCGGGTTCTACAGCCGGTACTTCAAAGTTCCAAAGAAGGATGGGGGACTGCGTCCTATTCTAGATCTTTGTCAGCTGAACTGCATCGTCATGCACCTCAGGCTCAGGATGCTGACACTCAATTAGGTCATGAGCAGTACATATAACAGGGCATCTCAATCACAGAGACTGGGGGGGGGTGGAAGGTGAAGCTCATTTGGAGAGTGTTTGGCCAGGCTCAGGTGGACCTGTTTGCAATTCAGGAGACTTTGCAATGTCCCCTCTGGTTCTCTCTGACTCACCCAGCTCCTCTGAGACTGAATGCTATGGTACAGACCTGGCCGAGGCTTTTTGTGTATGGCTTTCCCCCGAGTTCTGGAGAGAGTGCACCGGGACGGGGTCCGTCTTCTTCTAGTAGCCCTGTTCTGGCCGGGCTGAGTATACTTCTTGATTTCTGATTTCTCTTCTCAAGGGCTCTTCATAGGAGATTCCCACCAAGAGAGATCTCCTCTCTTAGGTGGGGGGCACTATTCTTCACCCCTGTTCAGAGTTGTGGAAGCTGTGGGTGTGGCCCCCACAACTCATAGCCTCCAGTCTCTCAACCGAGGTTGTGGAGACCATTCTCCATTCCATGGCTCCCTCAACGAGGAAACTGTACATCTTGAAGTGGAACTTGTTCACTTCTTGGTGCGGCAGCTACCAGCTTGACCCAGCCCACTGCCCAGTTAGTTCAGTGCTTGAGTTCCTGCATGATCAGTTTGCCGCAGGGTTTACCCACCTTGAAGGTGTATGTGGCGGCCATAGCTGCTTACCCCTCTTGGTGGTCAGTTACTGGGAAGACACCCTCTAGTTTCCTCCATGGTGTAGCGAATTTAGCTCAAAAGGGAAATGTAAATAAATAATTACAATTAATTATAATTAATTACAATTATTTACATCAGCTGCCAGTAGTAACTGCAGCAGAATTAACTTTCCATCAACTAATCTGTTCGTCCAGCAAACATTCAGTATAATTTTTATATCAACTCTAGGAAATTATATTTTCTTGGCCACAAAGTACTATTGCATTAGAGCACGTAGCTCAAATCGGAATCATAAAGGGACATTAATTTACAAGGCAGAATCAGAATCAAAACTCATGTGTACAAGAGTTTTATTAACGAAGGACTAACACATAACTAATCTAAACAAACAAACATGAAATCACTCATGCATGGGGGAAGGGTTAGTGAAAACCCATTAGAGAGAGAGACAAGAAAATGAAGCTATGAAAAAAGTCAGTTAACCACCTGGGTGAAACCATCAGTGCTGTCTACAGCTTATACTAAACCTCTGTTTTGTTTAGTTAAATGTACGGCACTTGCATTGCCTCGGTCATTGAACAAGTGTCCGAATGTAGTCTTGGGTGAAAGTCTTGATGGTTTGGAGCAATGGTGGTTTTGGAATCGTGATCACGTTCTTCCGGGTCCGAAGAGTGATGAACTCCAAAGATGTTCTGACTCGATGGTGACTGGGAGTTTCTTCCCATGTGTATAGTAAAGAAGAACCAAGAGCTGAGAGGGACCCAGCTGAAATCCTATGATCTTTGGAGAATGAAAAGACAATGCCGCAAGGCCAGGCACAACTTAGAGAAGTCCCAACAATTTCTAGCTCATCCTCCTCATCCTCTTAGGTTCTAAAAGAACCCCTGACTGACTGAGGCAAGTCACTCATGTAAGACAAGTGAAGAAAACTAAAAAAAACGTGGAAGAGAGAAATGTCTGTTCGAGGACATTTAATGAAGATGAATTCCAGGGTTGAGTGAAAATGTCTGGCTCTTTGTGGTCGAGAGCCACAGCTCTATATGTTGGGGCCTGTCGGGCACGCCCTGTGCCGGCTCGGAGAGAAGAGAGAAGAGAGAGAGAAGAAGCTTGTGGGATGCATTTAAGGCTACACAGGAGGTCCAAGAGCCAATAGTGACTTTCACTTTTGGAGGAAAAGTTTACAAATTTTTGTCTGTGAGCATGGTATTTTGCATATGCAATTTGATTGGGTGTTGATGCAAAAACTACTATGGTTTCTTAAAACACTAATATGTTGCATAGGTATCAACAGATAATATACACCATGTTTTAGATCATCAAAATATGAATTCAAAGAGACCAAACATGGCATAGGTGAGTTATACTACTAGTTTTCTATCATAACAAATACATATAACAGTATACAATGAAAAACACAAAAATACAAAGCAGTAAGAATATACACAATGACCTGGGGCTATGTGCAGTAGGAAGGTCAAAGAAAGGTTTGTCTGTGAATAAATAGGAAAGAGTCCATTTCTATAGGCGTTGTGTCTTTTGTATGGGCAAAAGTAGTGTGCTATGCTTGAATTCTTTTGAGCAATAAAACCCATGTTATCAGATGGTCGCCCTGGCAACTAAGCCCTTTTGGGATTGAATCCAGAACTCCAGCATATAGCTGGCTTGTTAGTTTTAAAGATTATTTAGTTAAATGTAACAAATAGCTGTGTGTCTGATTGGTCCAGATGCTACAATGGTGTGCTGAGGCTGAGGCCTCTGGTACGGTCCCACGTCTCTACGTGGGACCTGGCCGTGGTCTTGGAGGATCTTTGTAAACCTCCCTTTGAGCCCCTCAAAGAGCTTTCAGACAAAGTGTTGACATCCATATAAGTAAGCTTTTACTACACCATTGTAAACCTCCAAAGCTTCTGAGATTTCCCACAATTACAGGGCAAAGACCAGCAAGCAGTCAGCCACCATATTTCCACCAGCTATTGGACTCCACCACTGACCTGCTGCTTGCGGTGTAAAGCATAAAATATACCCGCTGTCCATCGTGGAACAGAAGGCCATGGATGAATATATTGAGGAAGCTCTCAAATAGGAATTCATTCCTGTTTGGGGTTTGTGGCCCTGCATTGATTACTGTGTGTTGAACTCCCAAACGATCAAATACCACCACCCTCTTCCACTGGTCCTTGCCACCCTTGAGCAGCAACATGAAGCATCTTCTCCAAGCTAGATCTGCGTATTGCTTACAACCTCATTTGGATCCACAAGGGTGATGAGTGGAAGACCATCTGGCCACTATGAATATCAGGTGATGCCATACTCCTTCTCCCTTAGTGAGACACCCTTGGTGTTCCAAGGATTCAGAAATGAGATGTTCTGGGAGTACCTCCATTGCTTTGTGATTGTGTACATCAATGACATTCTTATCTATTCCCGGAACCTGGCCGAACATCGCCAACACGTGGAATAGGTCTTCCAAAAGCTAAGGGAGCACCATCTTTACCTCAGACTGGAAAAGTGTGATTACCACCATGACACGATCCAGTTTCTAGGGTACGTCATAGACCATCATGGCATCCATGAACCAGAGGAAGCTGATAGGGATTGGCCTCAACCCACCACTTTCAAAGAACTCCAGAGATTCCTAGGGTTTGCTAATTTCTATTGCTTCATCACCAACTTTAGTCAAACTTGTGCTCCCTCCTGAAAGACCAGCCCAAGTCTTTGTCCTGGACACCTGCCTCCATTAAGGCCTTCCAACAGCTCAAAGAAGCATTCTGCACCACTCATATCCTGGCACACGAGGATCAGGATGTGCCAGAATTAAGGATTTATACGCCAATATCCCTTGGACTGACCCTTCTGGAACCAGCCAGCAAACCCTCTTGCTCCTCCAAAATTGCTACTGGCCCAACATGACAGAAGATGTCTCACGGTACATTATGAGCTGCTCAGTGTGTGCCATCCTCAAAACTCTTTGCTGCCTCACTGAAGTTCCTCTAGTTCCTCTACCTATTCCATGGTGGCCCTGGTCCCATCTTGATGTGGACTTTGTGGACTGGTAATTGTGGATTGGTTCTTGAAGGCTTGTAAGCTCATCCCACTAAAAGGACTACCTACTGGAAGGAAACCACGGAGCACCTCTTCGAGCATGTGTTCTGAAACTTCGGTCTGCCTGAAGATATTGTATCTGACCATGGACCACAATTAATTTCCTGGGTATGGCGAGCCTTCTTCCAACTTCTGGGAGTTTCTGTGAGCATATCTTCAGGATATCACGCACAAACCACTGGCCAGGATTGAACGTAAAATTCAGGAAATTGAGAGATACCTGCAGTCTTTTTTTTTTTTTTTTTTTGACAGAATTTTTATTGTTGCAAATTGCATTTTACATTTTATACCACCCCACACCATATATACCATCCTAGCCAGCCCCAACAAAACAATCCCTAATTAACACAAATGACATCTGGGGAGTAAAAAAAAGATACAGTGTACATGTATACACATATACATAGCATGACTGAAATGACAATTAAACAATTGAAAAAAAATATGTATATATAAATAAAAAAATAAAAAATTATAATAAAAAATAATATCTATATATAAACCTCCATTCAATCCACGTTTAAGGTTTTTAAATCATTAAGGAATGTGATAAATTGTTGCCATTTTTCAAAAAAACGTTTTTCAAAAAATTGTCAGAAGCTTCAGTTTTATACAGAAAAGAATAAAAGTTTTTAAAAGTTGAATTAATCTCCACAGGATCTGAGGTTAACATACCATCGGACCGCAAAATTTGAGTAATAAAGCACAAAGCGGTTCGGTTTCGAAGCTGATGAGCCAAAAGGCCACCGACCTTATCCCCATGCTCATAGTAATTGCCACGTGTGTGTAACAAAAGTCTCTCTGCCTCACCTGTGGATAACAGATTGAATTCTGCCTGCAAATTAAGCCTATGTTTATGTAGTTTATGAGTTGGGCTATGAGCATACTGGTCATCTGAAGCTTGAATATTCTCAGATAACTTTTTTATCCTTTTCCTCCATTCTTTATTAACATTAACAAGCAGAGTAAGAGATGATCTGTCCTTTTAAAAAGGCTTTCAGAGTTTCCCACAGTAAGGTATAAGAGACTGAATCGGTCTGGTTAGTAAGGAGAAAGTCAACTACTGAATTAGAAATATATTCACAAAATGCTGAATCAGATAGAAGTAAAGAGTTGAACCGCCAAGGGGGTCGAGAAGTGCGAAATGAAATAAGAATATCAAGACTTAGAGGGGCATGATCAGAAATAACAATGGGTAGATATTCAGATTTTACAATCTGAGGAATGAATATTTTCTTGCTGTAGGATTAAAGTGTCTCCATGGGTCAATACAACGATTCTGAACCATAAACTCAGAAAAAATCTTTGACATAGCAGAGGGAGCTTTCTTAACGGTATTTGATTTATCTAGATTCGGATCAATAACACAGTTTAGGTCTCCCCCAAATATCAGAAGATGTGAGTTCAGAGCTGGAATCTTTGACAACAAATTCTAAGCAAAGAGAGCATTTTCCAGTTCGGGGCATATACATTTAACAGAACTACTGGTGTATGTGAAATTTTCCCTTTCACAATTACATATCTACTATTCACATCAGAAATAACATTGTCAATAGAAAAGTGGACAGTCTTATTAATCAAAATGGCAACTCCTCTAGACCTGGAATCAAAACTGGAATGAAAAACATGTGATGTCCAACGAATTTGGAGTCTGCATTGATCCTTGAGGCGCAAATGTGTTGAAGGAATATAATGTCAGGTTTCAAATGTGTCAAAATTTTGAATCTTTTAATGGGACCATTTAGTTCTTTCACATTCCAACTCAAGAATCTAACTGAACTTCTGGTATTGTCCATCACATTAGGTTAATATAAAAATAGAGAGAAGGCCACAAGCAGACAAAAAAAAAAAGAAAGAAAGAAAAAAAGGATACATAACAACAAAACTTGGGAAAAATCACCCACCATCCCACCCCCCACCCAATCCTGAACATCACTCACTTTCTTCTCTCCATTCCCAAACAATGGAGGAAGAACACCAATACTCTTGAACCTCTGGTGCTCAAAAACCATACCTATTTGCATCTGTCACATGAAGTCACTCCCGAACTTATGGAGTAACATAGAAAATATTAATTTCAGGCAACATGAAAAATATTTGTCTGAACTCACTTGGTTAACAGTTATCAATTAGCAGAGTACAACTGCTAATAAAATGATGTTCTTTACATATTTATCTCTGCACGATACCTAAGACATTGAATACCATTCGTTTGACCATCGCTGCGCTTCTTTGGGACAGTTGAATTGAAATTTTTTATCGCCAAGGTCAATCAGCAGGCAAGTCGGGAATCTAAGAGTGAATCTCACGTTCTTCTCATGCAGGACATTTCTCACAGCTGAAAATGCTGCCCTCCTCTTAGCGACGTTAGAGTTGAAATCAGGAAAGATGAAGACCTTTCGGCTCTCATAGAAGAGCTGGTTCCAATTCCCTTGCCGAAAAGCCTTTTCTTTATCTGTAAAGTAGTGAAACCGCACGATCATCACTCTGGGTCTTTGATTCTCACGGTCAACCGAAGACGCAGGGCCAATCCGGTGCGCTCTAATCAGCAGTAGGGGAGTTGGAAAGATTTCTGCCAAAAATGAGGGATAACCAAAAAACTAAGAAAAAAAGTAGCAAAAAAAATAGAAAATAGGAAACTAGAGAAACAGTCATTTTCACTCTATTAGTCATTAGTCAAACATCCTGAAGAAGGTCCTGATGTGGATTGAACTCAAAACCCATGATAAACAAGACCAGGATCTGAATCAACACCAGTCACTCATGTAAAAGATATAAGTTCTTCATCTTGAGTCAGAGCAACAGACTGAGGATCTGACAGACAGACCAACATAAAAACATAATAATAAAGAAAAGAAAAAATTTGAATTCATTATTAGAAATTGGATAAGCGTGTCTTCATGTACTTACGATGACAACAATGAGTCTTATTTGTATAATGAGAAATTTTGTAGAAAATATTGTCACATTTTATAAAATTCAGATTTTAACATACTAAATATGTAAGATGGCACAAGTTATGTATACATTTTAATGTATTCATTGGCAGGATCAGATAAAGCTTCAGTGATTTTCTGTTTTTACAGTTTAAATGGTAAAATCCTCAGAGCTTTAAGTTCATCAAGATTACAGAAAATTGGAAAAATGGTGTCAGTGAAGGTGGTTGTGAATGTGTGTATATGTGTGTTAGTTACAGGATCAGAGAATGACACCATTCCTCCGTCGTAGTCCAGATCAACTCTCACATACTCAAGATGTTTTTCAATAAAAAAAACCAGGCCCAAGATAACTGTACGGATCATACTGCACACACCAGACATTAGTGTTACAACAATCATGTCCCTTTCTTTGGTTTGATGCTGTAGTTACTCCAACACTCCAGCAATCGCTGCTTTTAACTTCCACTTCCCATGAGTGTGTTCCTGATTTAAAACCCTTTGAACCCAGAACACACTCACAGATGTCAAATCTCTCTGGATTATCAGGAAGCGGTTGTGCATTCCAGACGAATTTCACACAGGTCAGATCATGAGACAGGACAAGACGTGGATGAGCCGTGTTTGGATCCAGAACCACAGGAGCTGATGAAGCAAAAATCAACAGGTGCTTTTATTCGGAAGCTCAAATAATGATCAAAGGTAACCTGTACACAGATTAGTCTCTCCCCCCATAACCCCCCCCCCCCATCCTCCCATCCGTCATTTCCAGTGTGTGTGTAACAGCACAGATCGTCTTCAGACTTACTCTTTTGGACATAGTTCACCATCTTCTTCCAGACTCTGTACGGCAAGTTGCCCAAGTAACGTGGCACATGAATCAAAGCTCCAGAAGGCGTCTGTGGATCCGGCTGTGAGATCTGGACTCTGGAAGAACATTCAGGAATCAGAACTGCAGTGGCTTTGGATCAGAAGCAGAGAGACCAGAGACACCAGCAGATCACTCACCTTTCCATCATGACTGGAAACTTCTGCAGAGCAAACACAAACAATTTATCATCATGAAATCAATCAATCAATCAATGGATGATCTGAAATCAGACCTTTAGAAGGTGGACGTCTTTGGCTTTCTTCATCTCCTCCAAGTCTTTGATAGTGTGTGAAAGGAGTGAGATGTGTCTGTTCATCTCCTCCAGCTTCTCCTTTATGTTCTGCTTTTTCTGCTCTTCTTCCTCCCTCAGTGCAGTGATTTTAGCGGCTTCTTTATCTCTGAGAAACTGATGAAGCTTCTTAAACTGCTCTTTAATCTGATGCTCTGTGTAGTCAGCTTGACACTGAAATCAAATCATATTCACTTTTCAAATATGCAACTCATTCTGGAGCAGCATGAAGAGTGAGTTGATAAATGTGGGTTAACTTTATTTTAAGTAGTACTGTAGTAGATGTTCTGTGTCTGTAGGGTTATAATACACACAAATCTCAGTTTCTCTTCACAAAATGAGTTTTAAATGTCTTTTTAATAAATTAAAATATCATTTGAATGTATAGCACATGAATGTTTGAAAATGTGGCAGACATGTCTGAATGAAAATGCATATTTTCCATATTAAACAGACCTTAGAGAGTTATACTTAAGACATTATAGGTCAATCAGTGTTTCTGTGAAACCTCTAGGATTATTTATACTTGAACTTGGTTTTTTAATGTTTCACATTGCTCATATTTTACCCGGGTTTATCAATTAATGCAATGATGCAAACTACTTTATCAAATTTAGCCATTTTGAATAAAAACACAATCATTTATCATTTATGCAATTTATAACTGAATGTGATAACAAAAAACTTTCGAAATATTACAGTTACAAATAAGAGTGAATGCACACATATTTTAAAATTATTTACAAATCGTTAAAATGCATTATTTCACTATAAGACATTGAAATCCAAAGAGTGTGTGTGATTATGTTACAGTCAATAAAAAAAAAAAAAAAAAAAACATGTAAATATATCTGACAAAACAATGAGCTGTTCTAATCAGTATCTAGTCCTGTATATATGTTATATGTCAGTAGAATCAATCCTCACCTTGATAAGATGAAATGTTTTCTCAAACTCTCTTTTAAGGTTTTCTCCATGTTTAAGTTTCTCTTGTAATGACTGCAGTGCAGTATTGAGCTCCTAGAATTTAAAGTGAACATCTAAACACCCAAGGTTTCTGTATGATCACTCATACTTGAGCTTATCCTCACAGGTAAATCTGTCTTACCTTATATGATGGAACATCTTTACATTTGGGTCTGAATGTTTTAGAAATTTCTTTTATATATTTAGTGAATCCATTTTCACTGTTTGAGCTCCAGCAAACTAAATGACCACGACAATCACAAAGATCTGTTGTCTGTTCAAAACCAAAAGCTTTTATCTTTGCTCTTCATTGATCACTGATTTTTTTATGCCTTTTGTCAAAAGGGAAGAAATATAACCACACTTGTGGTTTTTGCACTTGAGCACTTGTCTACTTACAGTATATGATGTATTTCCTGTATTTGGCCCGAATATGCACAAGCAGACATGAAGACCACCAAAGTGTAGAAAGTAGAAAGTAGATTATACATGCCAACTATAAAATAATCAGCGAATGTCAATTTGTTTAATACATTTGAGTATAATTACTCAAGGTTAAAGATTGTTTACTTCATCTAACACATTCAGCCAAAGTGGACCAGCAATATTTAAGCACCCTACAAGAAACTAACAATTATTAAAAATGTTTGTTCTTTGCATTTTGTCCCATTTACTGTAGTAACAAACAAAACAGGAACTGTCACAATAATATCTGTTTACATTTAGTTCGCAACCTTGTAAGAAATAAAAATTTTACGTCCAGGGTTTTTTTCACCATGAGAGGTAGAAATGCTTCTACCTTTCACCATGTCCTCCTTTGAGCTATGGCCACACCCACCAATATATTTAATAATTTACAATTATATAAACTTGTATATTGCACTTAATAAACGTATGCATTTCCGTTCAGTAGTTCCTTTGTATACAATTTAAATTGTGGTGCTTCTATTAACTGACATGTTTTACAAAATTCACACTCATCTCTGTACCAATAAATGTGCAATACTTTACTTTTACACAAATTATATAGTCTTTAATTAAATTAACTTAACACTCTAATATCTTGCCATTTTTGGGCACATGATCGCATTAGTGGTTTCTTTAACATGATGAGACAGGCTTACTCTGAAACACATTAGTGTGGACTTTGTGTGCATTTAGAGCACTGAACTTTTGTATTTTTAAGATCTGGGACAGTCATGCACATGCACTTCCGGCCACATGTGCTCACTCTCAAGTAGCTAAGACCACAAATGTGGTTACTGGGACAGGTTCACAGAGTCAGTGTGAGAAAAAAGATCGTTCAGTCTCACCAATGCTCAATTTATTATTGATCTCTGTCTTTGATCTCGAAATGATGATGAATAAAATGCAGTGCATATTTCTATTTTTTATTATTATGTTTTTTAGAAAACTGTAGTCACACAATTACACAGTAATTGTAGTCACAACAAGTAATAAGACCTTTATTCTTATTATATTTTAAAATGTATTCCTGAAGTTAAATTCCTTGTTATATATTTCTTGTTACATTGATGCATGCGCATTTTTATGCACACATTAAAATGTTCAAGTTTAAAATGTATTAATGCAAGTTGTGAACAGTGACAATAATCAATCACTCCTCTCCACTGCTGCTATCTCTCTTCCATCTCCCTTTTCTGCCTCCAACTTCAGGAAGTCCAAAAGGTCGCTGGATTGCTTCCTTTTATGTCCGGCTTGGGGGAATCGTGGAGAAGCAGCCATAGAATCTAATAAAGCTGATGGCAGTGGTTCATCCTGAACAGATGAGGATATTGATATGGTAAAATAGAGTGACGCTTCCCAGTATGCATTAGGATGAACCAAGGTCATATTGCAGCAGTAGCCCTCCTGACTCTGTGACAACCCTTGCTGTGGAAATTTCAACCCCTAAAGAGATAGAGAGAGAGACTAGCCAAACATTTTGAACACACAGCTGCAGTTATAATTCACAGGCAAATCTTAAACATGGTACCACCAGTGGTCGAAGTGGCCTTTAGCTGCTAAACTTGCTAACTAGCGCATTATTAGGAAAGGCGAATTTCATTAAAAAAAATTTCATTAAAAAAAACCCTCATACTCACTTCTGCTGTAAATTAAGCTGGATCATGAATGATTCACGCAAACATAGGCGGATATATGTAGATCGGGAGGCACAATCCCTTCACAAACGTAATCCAGCAGCTCAGATGTCGGAAGTAAATGACGACCACTATGTTCATTATTATATCCAGCTATTCAACACCTCAATCGGAGATATTCTTGCCTAACTTACACCCCTGCTCCGGCATTGAAACAATGGAGTTCGGACTTTTACAGCTGATTTAAGGCGGGTCTGAGGTAAGACCCTCATGTCAATCAACTATCGAGGGAACTATCGAATTCTGTCGGTATGATACCAGGCATCTGAGATTGGCTCGATTTGAAAAAGGGGATATTATGTTTACAGATTAATTAAAAACCACTGCATGGATTTTTTCCATTATAGGGTAGATTTGTACATACACTGCCAACACAAACTAATGTTCAAACAACATGTTATTTTTTTGTTTTTTATTTAACGATAAAGCGGTTGTTGAGGCCTTTTTTTTTGTCAAAAACATAAATATCTTGCCAATAGCACTTTATATGAACTGTATAATTGAAATTTTATAGCCAGACCATAGAGTTAACAAAAGCAATAAAGAAAAGAAAAGAAAAGAAAAGAAGCACAAAAAAGTACACCTGACATAGTTTCAAATGCTGTCCTCCTTTTATATGGCATGACAGATGTTACTGCGGGTAAAAAAGAAAAGAAAAGAAAAGAAAAGAAAAGAAAAGAAAAGAAAAGAAAAGAAAAGAAAAAGAGGGATCGCGCCGGCGCCTCCGTCCACTCCAGTTGATTAATTAACATCAACTTTTTCTATTCCAGTCACAAAATAAAACAAAAGGTCTCTAACGCTAACTTAATTCACGGCGTGGCGCTTCGTGCATCACCGGGCCGGGTTTTAATACTGCTATAATATTGTGTTTGCAGTGCGAAATTGAGATAAGTAGCTAGCTAACAGATCAGAATGTCAGTCGTACTTGTTAAGAAAAATTTGCAGACGAAAAATGCCTGTACGTCTGCCGGCAGGGAATCAAACAGGGAAACTGGCGAATAGACATGCTTGTGTGGTCAGATCAAAAACTTAGTTTTAATCCATTTACCTTTAACTTATTCACACATTCAAATCTTTATACAAATTTGTAGAATATGAGTGATTTTTTTTCCTCCAGCCGTATGTGCTGCTTTGAGAAACGTCGTCTCACCACCATAGAGCAACCGTGCAACATTATCTAGAAATCAGAAACCAGTTTATTAAAAGAAAACAATAAAAATTAATTCTTCAAACAAACGTTATTCTACAAACAGCACTTTTTAAAACACTTTTAACAAAAAAAAAAAAAAAAAAAAAAAACCTTGCCAACACGAAATCGCCAAATCCATGGAATAGACCAATTTATGCAATCTGCTATCGTGTGCAGTTGCTGACGCTCACTAAAGCGTGCAAGCGCTTTTGTATTCGCGCGGTGTTTTTTTTTTTTTTTTTCGGTTTCACTTTTGCTTTCAAAATCGATCACGTTCAGCAAGGAGTGGACAGGAGAAGAGAGCGGGTGTGTCCATGCAGCTGCTTTGGAACGTTCGAAAAAAAGAAAGGTTGCCATGGCAACATAGGGTTTTGAGTCATTGTGACGTCACCGCCGATATAAAGGCCAGTAGAACAGCGCTTGGGGTGCGGTGAAGTTCAGCTGGTTACTGGTATAAATCAATCGATTTTGTGCTAGAATTTCAGCACTTTGGTAGTGGAAAACCAGCTCAAATTGTGTTATATTACTTGATATTCAGTCGATATATACATATATGTATATATATATATTTTTTACAATAATATTAGAAAGAGATCTAGACCAATGGAACCGTGCACGTCTCGCAATTGCAGAGCAGAGCAAGAAGCTGCTGCATGCGCGACACCTGTTCCAGAGAAAGTAGGAAAGGCGAAAAAAATGAGGAGGTTCTTTAAACAGGTTTTTTCTCGTAAATCTGCGGGAACCTCCAATGCAGCAGAACAGGGCCAGTGCAGAGATGTTGTGGCTGGTGCGGCGGCTGCTGCGGTTGCTGCAGGTGTCTCACCAGGGCTTGAGAAGAACCCAGACCCTGTAAAAAAGAAAAATAAGTTTAAGAGGTTCTGTAAATGGGCTTTTTCACGTAAAAAGAAAAGCACCACCAGAGCCCAACAGAACAACAAAGCGCCTCAGAGCACTTCCATGTACAGCTGTGTGTCTTGCCTCACTGCCGCTGTGCAGGAGGCTAATGAAGACACTCCTGAAGCTGAACAGCAAAGCGACACAACATCAGTGTGCAGCTGGCACAGCTGTGTATCATTCCTCGCAGCTAATAAGGACACTCCTCGCTCTCCTCGCTCTCCTATGAGCGAGGAGAATAATGCCGTTTCATCATCGGACAACATTTTCTGGAATGCATGGACTGAAACGATCCATTTAGATTTAAAGGGAAAGACAGGTTAGTGTACTGACACAAACCCCAACCACTGATCAGTGGCCCCAACATGACTCATTAGATGTGCAAAAAGTAGGCCTACCTCAATTTGAATATTTTATTCTGGAAACTGTGCCTCATTAAGTGATCATTTTGTATTTGTCCACACAGAGGAACTTATCATGTCTGTCTAATTCACAATATTTGTGTAGGCAGGACAATTCGCTCTTAACCTCATTCTAATGTTAATGTATTTGATTTATTCTAAATGAGCCATTGCGTGCCTAAGGTTAGTAATTTGCATAAAAAACGCCAAATAGCCTTTCATCACTCACTAAGAATGCAGCAAGGTCTTCAAGCATAAAAAATAACAGTATATATATATATATATATATATATATATATATATATATATATATATATATATATATATTATATTATATATATATATATATTTTTTTTTAATATATATATATATATATATATTTTATATATATATATATATATATATATATATATATATATATATATATATATATATATATTTTATATATATATAGCTGCAATTACCATGATTCAAGTCCTTTAAGGCATTTAAGCACATATAAAAAAGACATTGCATATTATTTAGCAAGCCTGTAACCACCTAAATCAATGATTAAAAAAAAAAAAATAACATTTTTGGCAAGTGCAGGTAATTTACCATAGAAATATGAAATATGTTTTTTAAAGTTTATGACTGTTTATGACAGCAGCAGCTGTGGTCTGATCTAACTAAAACTTTTCATTTTTGTTCAGAATCACCTGTCACATGTGCTGACCAGATTTTGGGAAGTTTTGAGTTTTCATTTAGGTTTTATAGGCTTTCGGGTATACTTGGACAGCCCCCTTTTCTAAACGACCCCATTATTGCTTCCCAAAAGGTAAATTGAAACTTTTTGATAATTATTGGCCTAGAGAGTCCAGAGAATTGTACTGCAGTGGTTTTTCCAGATTTAGTACCTAGGACTAGGACAACCTAGGACTAGTTCGCAAAAGGTTTTGAAAAAAAGTGCAATATACAATCGTTTACACTCTTAAAAAATGTGATATCACCCCCCAGTAGCTGATTTCTTTCAAATTTCTCACAGACCTTTAGAGCCATGAGCCAAACAGGCCCAACAAGTTTCATTCTGAACAACTTAGTTAACCTTGTGTAATAGGTGTTCAATGTTCATCTGCCTATGTTTTTCGAGATACGCGAATGTCCTTACAGAAGCTTGTGGCACTTTGGACCAAGACCATGCATACTGATTTTCACACCGATAGGACAAAAAGTTATGGCCGTTTTTGTTTTTTCTATCTCTTATAGCGCCACCAAGTGGCCAAGCTCCACAGCTTTTTTTCATGTGACCTCAGATTTTAGGTCTTACATACACGTTGTGAGCTTGGCGAAGACATCTGTTTAGAAGTTATAGCTGTTCTAGTAAAGGAGGCCCTACCCCTTTCGAATGTTTTGGCGTCACTTTGCAATGCAGCTTTTTTTGATAATTACTGACATTAACTGTCCAGAGAATCTTTCTGCACTGGTTTAGTTCCGATCGGACGAAAAACCTAGGACCAGTTCGCAAAAGTAGATTTAAAAAAATGCTAAATACCCGAAAATTTCAGAAGGGTGACGGATGAATCTGAGGCGTGCATTTTGTCCGGCATGAGCCAAGGATTCTAACAACATCAGACACTTCAGCCTGCGATGAATGGTTTAGGAGTTATGAGTGATTTCGTAGTTTTGTTCGCTGTAGCGCCCTCGACAGGCCAATTTGGGTGAGCCTTGGTGACGTCGTAGACAGTGTGAGTACTACCATCCCTCCAAGTTTCAAGTCTTTACGACTTACGGTTTGGTCTGCACTATCAGTTTTACTTTGAGATTTCTAATCCTTGGCCATTCTAACAATTACAACAGTGTTTCAGCACTACGCATTTGAACCCCTAAAAAAACCCAAAACTGATCATACAAGGGTTTTCACGATCAAATTCGAACATGCTTTCTTGTTCTAATGAAAATGTGGATTTATGTGGTTTGTGGGAAGCACCACAACAATCTGTCCATTTTAAAGCAGATTTTATTCAGAATTTTTGATGCTTTACACTTTAAATTTACTGTGTACTTTCTTTTTTTTTAACAGATGACATCTACAAGCATTATAAAATTGGTTTGAAGCTGGGTAGTGGATCATTTGGAGACGTCTACGAAGCAATCCGGTTGTCCGATTCACGAAAGGTTTGTTCTTTACTTGCAAATAAAATGATTTTGTATTCTCTTGGAATATAAATTCATGAAAAATTGCATCAAGGTTCATGACTGCAATCATGCTAACTCTGCACACATAATTAATTGTACCCCATTGTCACAAAGTAATAATAATAATAAATCCACTTTTTTCTCTTTGTGAACAGGTGGCACTCAAAATTGTGGAAAAGAAGAAAAGCAAACGACAAATCAAGATTGTAAGTAGGCTGCTTCTGTCCTTGTCTTCGCTTTCTCACTCTCAGTTACTGTTTCAAGTTGAATTTGTTCCATTTGAATTCATTTAAATTCGGACAGGTCCCCTAATCATTATGTAACTCTTCTCTCTCCTGTAGAATCGATTCTCCAAACCCTTGCCAGCAGAGGTCGCTGCGATGATTTTTATGAACAGAGGCCCTAGAGTGCCTTACATAATACAGCTGCTGGACTGGTACGAGACACCAGCAGAATACATACTGGTCTTAGAGCGGCCCACCCCATGTGAAGACATGATGCAGTTTCTAAGGCGATGCAATGGCCGCCTCACGGAACCGGCAGCACGAATTGTGATGCAGCAGGTTGTCAGTGCTGCAATAATTTGCTGCCGAAGGGGCATCGTCCACAGAGACATCAAGCTGGAAAACCTGCTTGTTAACAAACACACGTTGCAGATCAAATTAATAGACTTCGGCTGCAGCGAACGCTTGAGGAGGTCTCCTTATTCAGGATTCTGTGGAACGAAAGTTTACGCTCCCCCAGAGATCAGTACTGGAAGCTACCACGGCAAGCCTGCAACAGTATATTCTTTAGGCATGCTGTTGTACAGGATGGTGTGTGGGAAGTTCCCTGGCTTGCAGCTCCAGCATATCTTTGACAGGACCTGGTACACAGGAGAACTTTCCAGAGGTGAGTGCATGTGGACAGATCATACAGGAAATTTTATTACTTACTTAAAATAATATAATCGGTTACAGCAAGTATAAAGTTTACCGTAATAATCCCATGTCTCTCCTCTTTCTACACAGAATGCATAGATCTCATTTGTTCCTGCATGGCAAGTGATCCAGAAAAGAGGATTAGTTTGGAAAAGATCCTCCACCATGATTGGTTCCAGGCATTGATCATGCAAGAAAAAAAGAAAAACAGAAAAAGTAGGTAAGGTAAAACATAGGTGCAAGAAAAAAAAAAAACTTTGTATTTATAGCACATCTTGTATGCACATAAAGAAAAAAATATTTATTTTCAAATTATGTAATTATATTTATATTATTTATTTATGTGCAAAATTTTTTTTAAGTAATATTTATTTATAATTAACTAACATTTAGCTATATTATGCACTCTGCTTACATGCACTTTGCAAAAGGATCAGAAAAAAAATATTTCAAATATTTCTAAAAATATTTATATGCAATTATGTATTTATTTATAATTAACTAATATATAGCTATATTATGTACTTTGCAAAAGGATATTTATTTAAAAGATTATTAATTATATTAACTAATTATTGATGTGCTGAACAAATATTTAAAAAGATTTATAATTATAATAACTCATTATTTATGTGCTAAAATATATATTTAAAAAGAGCTATAATTATTTTAACCAATTATTTGTGTGCAGAAATATATATATATATATATAGGATTAACTAATATATATGTGCTCAAAATATTTTTTTTTAATAATATTTATATGCAATTTATAATGAACTAATATATATATACTAATATATGGCTATATCATGCACTTTGCTTACATGCACTTTGTAAAATGATACATTTTTTAAAGATTTATAATTCTACTAACTAATTATTTATGTGCTGAAAATATATTTATTTAAAAAGATTTATATTTATATTAACAAATTATTTATGTGCTCAAAAAATATTTAAAAAAAGATTTATAATTATATTAACAAATTATTTATGTGCTCAAAAAATATTACAAAAAAAGATTTATAATTATATTAACAAATTATTTATGTGCTAAAATATATATATTTAAAAAGAGCTATAATTATTTTAACCAATTATTATTTTTGTGCAGAAATATATATATTTTTAGGATTAACTAATATATATGTGCTCAAAATATTTTTTTAATAATATTTATATGCAATTTATAATTAACTAATATATATATATATATATATATATATATATATATATATATATATACATATATATATATATATATATATATATATATATATACTAATATATGGGTATATCATGCACTTTGCTTACATGCACTTTGTAAAATGATACATTTTTTAAAGATTTATAATTATATTAACTAATTATTTATGTGCTGAAAATATATTTATTTAAAAAGATGTATAATTATATTAAATTATTTGTGCTGAAGAAAATATGTATTTAAAAAGATTTATAATTATTTTAACTAATTATTTATGTGCTGACAAATATTTTTTTTACATAATTTTTATATACAATTATACATATATATATATATATATATATGAAGAGTTCAGATGCAAAACCAGCTAAATCCATCTGACGTCTTTCTTTAAAAAATGCATTTTTATCAGGCTCCGATGTATAGGTTTCTATGCAAGTAGCGGTACTTCTAATTGGGCTGAGGCTGGTATTTTAGCGTGTTTGAAGAAAAAATATTTGATGGACGTATAATATGTGTCGAGAGCATTCACTCAGTATCATTATCTCATTTTTGACCGAGATGGCTTTTAGCTGGTTTTGCATCTCTTCATATATATATATATTTATTGATATGCAAATTTTTTTTTTAAGTAATATTTATTTATAATTAACTAACATATAGCTATATTATGCACTCTGCTTACATGCACTTTGCAAAAGGATCAGAAAAAAATATATCAAATATTTCTAAAAATATTTTTTTAATAATATTTATATGCAATTATGTATTTATTTATAATTAACTAATATATAGCTATATTATGTACTTTGCAAAAGGATATTTATTTAAAAGATTATTAATTATATTACCTAATTATTGATGTGCTGAACAAATATTTAAAAAGATTTATAATTATAATAACTAATTATTTATGTGCTAAAATATATATTTAAAAAGAGCTATAATTATTTTAACCAATTATTTGTGTGCAGAAATATATATATATATATATATATATATATATATATATATATATATTTTTAGGATTAACTAATATATATGTGCTCAAAATATTTTTTTTTTAATAATATTTATATGCAATTTATAATGAACTAATATATATATATATATATATATATATATATATATATATATATATATATATATATATGGCTATATCATGCACCTTGCTTACATGCACTTTGTAAAATGATACATTTTTTAAAGATTTATAATTCTATTAACAAATTATTTATGTGCTGAAAATATATTTATTTTAAAAGATTTAGAATTATATTAACAAATTATTTATTTGCTGAAAAAGTCTTTATTTAAAAATATTTATAATTAAGTGCTGACAAATATTTTTCTTAAATAATATTTATATACAATTATACATTTATTTAAAATTAACTAATATATATGTGCTGAAAAATATTTTTTGAATAATATTTATATGCAATTAATAATTAACTAATATATACTATTATATCATGCACTTTGCAAAAGGATACTTTTTTTAAATTTATAATTATACTAACTACGTATTTAAAATATTTTAAAATATTAATTTAAAAAGACTTATAATTATTTTTGTGCTGAACAATATATATTTTAAATAATATTTATATACAATTATATATTTATTTATGATTCACTAATATATAGCTATATCGTGCTTTGCTTACATGCACTTTGCAAAAGAATAAAAAAATATTTAAAAATATGTATAATTATATTAACTAATTATTTATGTTACATTATTTTTAAATAATGTTTATATGCAATGATTTATTTATAATTAACTAATATAGCTATATCATGCACTTCTTTGCGTACATGCACTTTGTGTACATGAAAATTAAAAAAAAAAAAAAAAAGATTTATAATTATATTAACTAATTATTTATGTACCAGGAAAAAAACAATTTTTAATAATTATATTATATATTTATATGCAATTACGTATTTATTTATAATTAACTAATACACACAGATCAGGCTTAACATTATGAGCACTTACAGGTGAAGTGAATAACATCTATCTATCAAAAGTGGTCCAAAGAAGGAACACTGGTGAACCGGCGACAGGGTCATCCGGGCAGCCTAAAGCTCAATGATGCACATTGCTCAGGAAGTTAATGCTGGTTCTGATGTAAATGTGTCAGAATACACAGTCCATCGCAATGGGTCCTTGGGTCCTGCCATCCATGTGGATGTTACTTTACACGTACCACCTACCTAAACAATGTTGCAGACCCTTTCATGGAAACGGTGGTTCCCCAGTGGCTGTGGCCTTTTTTAGCAGGATAATGCGCCCTGCCTAAAAGCAAAAAATGGTTCAGGAATGGTTTAAGGAGTACAACAATATGTTTGAGGTGTTGACTTGGCCTCCAGATTCCCCTGATCTCAATCCAATTGAGCATTTGTGTGATGTGCTGACCAAACAAGTGCGAAAGGGGGACCAACACAACATTAGGAACGTGGTTATTATGTGTTATTATGCCTGATCGGTATAGCTATATTATGCAAAAATATTCATTTAAAAAGATGATTGTATACTTATATGCAATTATATACTTATTTATAATTAACTGTAGAACATATCACTTTAACATAATAACAATGAAAATATAACAAAATTTTTAATAAAAAAATGTTTTATATAAAATATAATCATTTGTGATGTGTCATGCTTGGTATGTCCTTTTACTGTTTTTCACTCTAAATTATACTGCAGTTCAATGTTTCTAAACCATTTACAATTTTAGGTATTCAGTGGAGGACTGGACTATATATATATATATATATATATATATATATATATATATATATATATATATATATATATATATATATATATATATATATATATATATATATTGGAAAAGATATGAAATTCCATGTGGAAAAATCCTAAACGGTCAAAACAGTCATCAGTTGAGTTTATTTGTGACCCTGGACCACAAAACCAGTCTTAAGTAGCACAGGTACATTGTATGGGTCAAAATTATTGATTTTTCTTTTATGCCAAAAATCATTAGTAAAGAAATGTTACATGAGTATATTTTGTAAATTTCTTACCGTAAATATATCAAAACTTAATTTTTGATTAGTAATATGCATTGCTAAGAACTTTATTTGGACAACTTAACAGGCGATTTTCTCAATATTTAGACTTTTTTTGCACTCTCAGATTCCAGATTCTGAAATAGCTGTAGCTTATTTACTCAGCTTTGAGAGAATGTATAAATCTCAATGTTAAGTTGCCCTCTTATGACTGGTTCTGTGGTCCATGATTACAATTGGATATGATTATTAAAAGCTAAAATTAAATGGTTTATCAGACTATTAGTATTTTTACAATCTGATAGACCACCTATGTATAGCACATTGAAGGACTTGTAACTGAGAAAAAAATAAACTGCACTGAAAATGTAAATCCTTGTGGATCATTTTCATGCTTTCCTTAAAATAAGTATCTACCAACAAATGAAATATATACTAAACAAATCAATCCAGTTGTGGCTCCAGGATTTTTTAATTGGGGGTGTTGTGTAGAAAGCCACGACTAAACCACAGGATGCTATTTCAGTCATCTAAAACTGTTTAGATACAGGAGTACAGCTTCTATGATGCTGGGGTTGGAAGAAAAAAAAAAGTAAAATGCATTGATAACTTTAATATCCTGCATTTATTGCATTATTTAGAATCTTAAATAGTACATTTACAGGGTCATATTGTAAAGTGTGCACCATTATTAAACACTTAGAAGTTAAATATGTTATCAGCTTGGCTGAATATCTTTGATATTACCTTATAAGCTATCAGTATTAAAGCCTGCAGTCTCACCTACTTGTCGGAACAAGTACTGTTCAACTGTGAGCAAAATAAACGAACCGTTCACACAGAACATGCACTTGTGCTTTTCAAATGGACAAAATCTCCTTGCGTGTTAAACGAATGGTGCGAATAGATGAAGAAGCAGACGAGGCGCAACCTCGAAAACCTTTTTCGTTTTAATCACCACTAAGCTATAAATAAAATCATATACATTAAAATCTATATTATTACATAAATGTGAAAATTGTGCTTTGTGCAATACATCAGGGGCTTAAGCCCCTAAAGAAGCTACTCAACAACAGAAGATTACATGAGGACATTACCTTTTCTGTTATTTTCTTTGGACAAGTCCTGAGCTTATATGTGTCTGATGCGGTATTTTGTTTAATATTAAAAAAAAAAAGTCTGTTCACTCTGCGGTCATGTTAGCAATGGCTCCGTCCGGTAGCGATCGGCATCCATGACATCTACCTGAACGGGGAAATCCTGAGATCTCAAAAAACTCTTTGTCACACTGTTATTTAAATAACATTTAAAACAAAAACTGACATTAACTGTTCCGTAAATCACGCTTCTTATGTTCAAATAGTCTTAAAAAAGCTTATTGTTCAGGCTACACCAGCCAACGGAGCTCCTAACGGCAGCTGCAGTGACGCAATTGCTTTACCATCAACGATTGGATTTTTCATTTATAAGGCGGGACTTATTAAATAAATATTTTAAAGTCAGGATACATATTTGATTATTAATCACTCAACTCAACTACATATTTGATTATTAATTACTTAATCACTGGTTTCTATCTACCATGTTCAGTACTTTTCCATTGAAAATAGGCAACACATTTCTATAGATACTTTAGATGGGTTGTGGGCCTTGTGTCTTATCTGATTGCCTGTCCATAAGCATTGCTCGAAAAGTTGCCTGTGTATCAATTAGCCTTAGAGTGTGCAAGGACCGGTACTTCAAATTTCCACCAAAAAAAGGTAAACCATCTGGTTACCTTTGGAATTCTCATTTCAACATAATATTTGTGACACAATTGACTCCTCTCCCCAGTAACACAATTGTTTATACATATATTAACATTAAAACATATAGGCCCTATGTGTTTAACCTTATTTATTAATATTTTGAAGAGCTAGGGTTAGGATTCTAACCCCTAATCCTTTTTCTGTTACTGAGTAATAAAGCAGAAGTAAATACTGTAAACAGAAAATTCATTTATTATGAGTTTTTACAAGTGGTTTTCTGCTTTTACAGAAGCCAAATGAAGTAATGGGTATGTAGTGGTTTTCCTATAAGCCAATGCAGGGTGGTAAACTGTTGTTTACTCATAGGTTGGAATAATAAATCTACATAAAGTGATGTTGGATTCTTGACTGGTTAATTTAATGAACAAACAATTTACAATAAAAGCATGTGGAGCTAAGAACCATATGTTCACCCATACCTGTTCAATACAACCTCAAGGGGTGACCTATATCTGCTCACCACAGTGAATCACCCTCTAGTGGTGAAATAATGATTATATTTAGGCTCCTACAGGGTAAGAAACACATGTTGAAAGAGGTGATGTTGACAGTCCTGTGGAGGACTGTCTATTCCATTGATGAAGATGATGATGAAGGAAGTGGTGACAAAAATGAAGTGGTCTTCTACTTACTCCATCACACCTATGCAAACCATCTTCAAGAAATGATCTGTAAAATTTTATATGGGCCTCTAGCAACTTAAGACTATAAAAACGTTTCACTCCTATAACTTTAACAATGTTGGTGCACTTTTTAAATAATTGGAAATAACCTTATTAAATAACCAAACTTTAAAATTCTTTAGGTCATTTTTTTTTTTTTTCATACCACAGTTCAGGATTTAAAAGGGTCATGACATGGATTTTTTTTTATTTTAATTTGTTCCTTGAGGTTTACTTATGTTATTTTTTTGCACAAAAAACAAAACAAAAAAACAAAAACAAATGAGAATTCCAAACGTAACCAGATGGTTTACCTTTTTTTGGTGGAAATTTGAAGTACAGGTCCTTGCACACTCTAAGGCTAATGATACACAGGGCAACTTTTTAAGCAATGCTTATGGACAGGCAATCAGACACAAGGCCCACAACCCATCTGAAGTATCTAGATGAGGGGTGCTCAAAACCTGATCCTAGAGATCGACTTTCCTGCAGAGTTCAGCTCCAACCCTGATCAAACACAACTGACAAACTAATTAGGATCTGAAGGAGCACTTGATAATTACAGACAGGCATGTTTGATCAGGGTTGGAACTGAACTCTGCAGGAAGGTTGATCTCCAGGAACAGGGTTGGGCAGCCCTGGTCTAAAATGACCTGTTTTAAGGGGCGGGTCCTTTAAGTATTGTTAGTAATCAGCCAGTTATGATTGGCTAATGTCATTGCATAGGAAACAGTATTAATGCCCTGCCCTCTCGCTATTGCATGTGAGTGTTTTGACAACATGATCAAAATAAAACGGTCATTTCCAGACAAAGCATTAAGAAACCATTTACTTACAGTTTGTGATGCAGCTGCAGTCAGATCTAGTACCGCTTCATCTTTCAACAAGTGCATACTCCGAACAGTCCTCAGACACTCACATTCAGCACAATAAAGTGTGAAGCCATTAAGCTATTGAACGCCAGTGGGCGGGCCTATGGTGAGAAGATGACTATTCGTCGATACCTCGCTCTGGAGGCAGTGTTTATGCAAACGACTGCACCCGGGTGATGTCATCCTGGCACTTCGGATCCAAATGAGCCGTTTTCAGAGCTTGATTAAATAAATGCTTTGTTTATAATGAGGAGGATGTTTTAAGCTATGAAACTTGCAGGATGTTTTAATGGTACAAAGAACTCTTATATGCCAAATGATCAAGGCAAATTTGATTACTCATGTCATGACCCCTTTAAAGTAATGAAGCATTTTCAGTTGAAGTATTGATTATTTACGTTGTCAGAATGGAACTTTACACGTTATATGTCTTCCTCCATTTGTTCTTTCTCATTCAACATTTGTTTGGTCTTAAATGGTCTCCTGGCCTGATTTTAGAGGGTTTTTGGGCACTCATTCCAGGAGACCAACTGACTGACCATCTAAAGCCAATGGAACACCAGTTTGATAAGACCATAAGGCCAGTTTATTGCGCAGCCTGTGACTGGTTGGGTAAGCCCAGCGTTTTTTTTTTTCCCCTCATAACCGTCACTTGCAGAAAGAGTGTGAATGTTTGACCATTGTGTCTCTGAGTAGAGACTGTGTCACTTTGCATAAAAGCATCAGCTGGATGACAATCTAAAGAAGTCCAAGACATTACATATTTATTTTCTTTTAAACATGATGGGAGATAAAAACAAGCGGTGATCAACTGCATGTAACAGTGGTGGTCTGAAACTGCTGATACTGTCATTATAACAATGACATGCTGTTTCACCTTCCATATTCCATGTGATTAAGTATACAGTAAAGAAAACAAACTTGTACCTGTGATGCTTAATGCTGATTTTTCAAATAAATACATACAATATTCCCTCTTCCCAGCAGTTTTAATAAGGGTCAGTAATTCTATACTAACGTAGATTCGTTTAGCCAATTTTCATCCATGTATCTTTGATTTTTGTTGACATCATAATCAAAACATCACAACTCATTCTTGCAGTGTGGATTCTCTGCAACAATCCACACCCTAATTTGTTTTTTCAAAAATCTGTTACACTCAGATGTCCGCCAAAATATGGAAAAAAAAAAATCTGTCACGGTTTCCATTTCACTGGGATTTTATAAATTTTTTTTTTCTTAATTTACATAAAACCAGTGTTTAGGAGCTGCATATTTGATTTTGTTTCCGTTAAGATTTTATTATTGTGCTTGTTTATAAGCTAAAGGAATAAATTAATACATGTCTCATTTGGATCCTTCATAACTGTTAATGTTTTCTCACTAATTTGCACATCACTGGCCACCTTTTAAATATTCTTCATATTATAACCTTAAACACTCACATAATCCTTGACCAAAAAAAAATCAGATGATAATATTCATAATTAAATTCACACAACAAAATGGAAAACAAAGTCTTAAATACATTGGTACGTCTCCAGTGATTAAAATCAATCTTGAGAGGACATCCAGAGATAGAGCCATATTTAATGTTTCTGCACACTGGATTAGGCTTCAGATAGAAACGTCATCCTGTTGAAATAACAAATAAAGTGTAAATATACATATTAATGGTGGACAAGTACATTTAATGTGCTTTCTTTTGTGGATTTGTGGATTTCAAAATGTGTGTGAGTAAGAATGATTCATTACTATTATTTATTATTTCATGACTTTTAACAGTTGAATTTACTTCATCTAGCATATCTGTTTCCTCAGTATAAGTCTAAGGTAACTGTAAAATGTTAACAAATTAACAGAATGCAGGCATTAGGATTGACGTGTCCAACATGTGAATTCCAGTTGACTAAGCTAATATTGTTTACTCAACCTTTTTGATTTTATTGATTTGAGTTGCTGTTTCAAACCCAAAACCCATTAATATAAAAAATACCTGTAAGCAATGTATCTTCAACATGTTACACACACTAGTAAAAAAAAATTACTCTGCAAATGTGGCACATAAGAGTCATTCTATAATTAGGGGCACATGTCATGTCCATGGACCCTATTATCAATTTTACTTTTCACTTCAAGCAATGATCGCTTTTATATCAGGGTACATTTCTAATTCATTTAATACAAAAATCCAACAGATACCCATCTTTTATCTTGAAAAAATGGCATATTCTATACTGGAATTTGCTGTTTTTCTGCTGTCCAATTTGGTAAATGTAAGGTTTTGCTCTTCAGATTAGCTCTAAAGTACATTTCTGTATATATTTCTTACACATATTTGTCCAAAGTAATTATTAAATTATGGGAAAGGCATTTTGCTCATGCATCTACATTAAATCATCCATTTTGTGCATGTCCGAGAAATCAGTGTCAACTGTGTTACTTCCTATAAAACCCCCATAAATCAGCAATGGTTTGTTCCAAAGTCACGCGTCCAACATCCCCTGAGCTAATTTCCTTTTTTGGAGGGAAATGTGAAGACTGTGGTAGGTCATAACTTTTTCTCTTTAATATTTTATCTATATTATTGTCTGCACATAGAGTAGATTAATTAACCATCATCTGTGTTATCAACATGTTCTAGTGAACTTGCGTCACGTATATTTCTAAATATGTAGAGAAAGAATATAAAAACATAAGTTAATCAAGGTCATGTACTAATTTGTCCAAGGTCAGCAGTTTGCACAAGGCCCTAAAATGGCCAAAATGTCAACTGTGTTACATGGTTGACAATGTTGGCAATTTAGTGTCAATTTATGCTCACACTGAGTGTTGTTAATTTAAGATTTACATTACATAGGAATTGCCTAAAATCATGATAATCACAGCCACACTATCTATGAACTAAGAATTCCTCATAATTGATTTAAACCTATATAATATTATAGATTTGACATACATCTATTTCTGCTTGGTCAAGACTGATGAAAAAGAACTGAAAAAGTTCAGATAAAAAGGTTAAAGTTTTCTCTTTTTCTTCTAATGTGTTCTGTCAACTGTGTTACTTTGTCAACCGTGTTATGTGTGGTTTTAATGTCATAAATCTTTTAAATGTGAACTAAACTGTCAGAAAAAAAGATGGGGATATCTCTGGAGATGGAAGTATTGGGTGAGGATGGTGAATAACACTGAATTTAGCATACTGTGTATTTATGTCAAAGAAAAGTTCCATCCTTCATGATAGTATCCCACAGAACACCCATTATGAAGCCCCAAATTCATATTTTTAAATCAGTTAGACAGATAACCTCAAAAACTCTGAATAGACTCAAAAACCTGTTATCAAACATGTGGTACTTCATTCATGTTTAATTTGACACAGCATTTGTCCGTAACACCGTTGACAAAATAATGATTAAAATGTTAATTTTCTTTAACATATTTAAAAAGTCATTAGAGCTTAAGTTTGCCAAATAATTAAATTAGCATATTATAGGTATATATTATTCAACCACCTAGTTTATTTATCAAAAAAGAAAACTGATTTCCTGACTTTTTGGCTGACATGAAATGTACCCCTAAATACAGAATGACTCATCTGTGCTTTGGAAGTGGCATTTAAGCGTCTGTACACAAACTGTTAAATGCTGTTCAGAGGTGGCACAAATGCATTTTCACAGCAACTACAACTGTATGCTTTGATACTAGGGACTGAGGTGGGTCAAAGCAGGCATAATTGCAGGGCAAAGCGTAGGAGACACATTTTAAAGCATAATAGTAGTAGTATATGCAGGGCTCTACATTGCAACCATTTCAGTCGAATATGCAACAGAAAACTACTGCGTGCGACTACGGAAAAATATTTAGGAGCACCAGTGCGACTGACCCAGACAGCATTTGTGTTTGCACTGAGGGGAGCTTCAATGGTTTCTACGTGTTTTTGCAACATTAAGAAATGTATAAAAGACATGTCTCACAATCCTTTCATAAATGAAGTGTAGACAGGATATAAATAAGAGATTCATTGTGCAGGGTAGAGAGCTTCGTTGATTATAATGGAACTTTGTGAGATCGCCATGAACTAAGAAGACAGACAGGCCCGGCTCCAGAAATTAGATGAAGGGTGGGCCAAGTGGTATTCGAGGTGGGCCTGGAGGGGAGGGGGAAGGGGGGTGTAGTGGTAACTACATACATTATTTTAATACAGAGAGTAGTGTTAAAAGCACATTTTAGTTTATAAGGCCTATTCATAGTGTCTCAAAATAGCACAGCTGAGTACACTATGTTCTTAAGACTATCTTACTAAAGAATAATTTGTAGTATATTAAGTACAAAATTAGTGTGTGAAAATATTTTTTTCACCTGGGGTAGGTGGTGTTACACAGTGTATGATCATACACTGATTACATTACTTGCCCACTGCTGCACTGCCTTCACTGACATTTAGCATTTTTATAGAAATAAAAATCATTAGTTCAGTTGGAAGACATACGCTACAATTCTAAACTGAGAGCATCTGCTGTTCCAACGTGATCTCATGATAATACGTATTTTTTTTTTTACATAAAAAGTGGTTCTATAAAACGTACATTTACTTACGTTTTTTTCCAGACATTAAAACGTACAATATTGACGTATTTACTGTACAGCATCTAAACGTACAAATACTTACGTATTGACAACCTAAAAGCGAATCCTAATGAATATTCAAATCCCGGTATTAATTTCATCATTATTGTTGTTTTTAGTTGTCGTATCAATGGCCTCATGTTTTCAATTGAATTATTAAATTGTTTAATCGTTTACTTAATTGTTTATGAAATGATAACATTTCATTCTGTTCTGTGTGATTTCTGCTGCCAGTTCGTTTCCAAGATACATAATGTTAAACAACATAATGTTAACTACTCCTTAAAACCTTAAAATAAACAACATTTCTGCAATCGTTTAACCACTCCTGTAATATTTACTTTGTTTACTGTGGTCAATGACAAACATCCTTTACACAGAGTGCAAATCACAAAATCAAAAGTGAAAGTAAACAGCGCAAAAACTTTTAAAAAACTGAACGTGTTTTTAAACACATCTAGTTAGTCAATTAATCAATTTCCCATTTATAAAAACTTGCTTTATTCCTGAATGAATCAGCCGTTTGAATGAATCAAATGAATGAATGATTCAGTGATAAAATAAGGGACTTGCCGGGCATTTTAGTTTAATTTTTAAAGTTTTTTACAGTGCAAAAACGATTTCAATACCCTGCATATTGATAGCGCAAAAACTAAATACAATATTACAATGTTTCGGGGTGCAAGCAGTAAGAAAAAAAGGAAAAATTAAAACCTAGCTCAGCTGAATATCACTCCAATTTTCGTGATTGGCTGTTAGGCTATGTAATGTGGGGCCAGGGTGGGCCAAGCTTTTGATTGGGTGGGCCAGGCCCACCCTGGCCCCCCGTGGAGCCGGGCCTGGTGACAGATCTTAATCTTTATTGAGGGAGTTTGTAAATGTGATATTGATTTAATAGAACAGTTCAAAAAACAAGAAGTTAATATTAAGTGACTTACATTGCCTGGCTAAATCAGTATTGCCTGATTTTGTTGACGAAAATAGTTTGAAATAAAGTCACAGCTAAGCTTCCGCATCTTCATTCAAACATAGCTGTGTTTCGTTTATGAATGAACGTGTTTTTAAACGCATCTAGTTAGTCAATTAATCAATTTCCCATTTATAAAAACTTGCTTTATTCCTGAATGAATCAGCCGTTTGAATGAATCAAATGAATGAATGATTCAGCGATAAAATAAGGGACTTGCCGGGCATTTTTAGTTTAATTTTTAGAGTATCTTTTCAGTTATTTAAATCATTGAATATTTCTAGATTCAAATTTCTATATTTAAAATATTAATCTCAACATGAAATTATACATTTAACTGCACTCATGCCACCTCTGAGCATGTAGTACAAATTAATTTTGTTAATACACTTATTTGGTAATTTGGTAACTTATTCTTCTTATTGTACTTATTTCATTGCTTTAATTAGACATTTTAAAAAGCTTATAAACATAGACATAATTAAGATGACATACTTTTAAGTAAGAAAAATGCCATTACAAAGGCAATAACAAAATTCCTCTGTAAATCACTTTAAGGAGTCAAATATTGCCATGTAATAGGAAGGTTAATTTTTGATCAGATATATTGATTATTGAAATTTCTGACTGTGCTCCTAAGTGCTCCTAAAAATAAAAGTAAGCATAGAGCCCTGATATGAGGTACACATTTCACATCATGGAAAAATGCTACTAAAGAGGTTTTACTGTATGACCCCAGATGATGTAAAGTCAATGTGAATGAACATCACAATAACAGAAGGTCATCTAACTCTTGATTTGTTAATTTAATAAAAAACAGAATTCAAACAAATGCAAAACTGGAAAAAAAAAGGAAAAAAGATGACTTTGATCACTCCAATATGGGAAGAAACTTGAGACCCACACAGCAAACAATGCAGAATCTTCACATTAACAATAACAAGTAAATAATAAATGGAAAAAATAGCTTTTCCTGTGTAACTTAGATATTCGTAACTGTTGGCAGAGGTCTAACGGATTACAGCTCAGGTTGTGTGATATCAGTGCATATGCAGCAGTGATATGATTTACACATCAGACCATGTGAAACTGTATTTGCCTACTTAAACATTACAAGATACATGTTTAATAATAAGCAAGTAGTGCTTTCTCAACTGTCCCATCTCAGTTTGTGCTCTAAACAATGTCCTTTTTTATCTATCAATACCTGTTTAGACTTTGTGAATCGCACGAAAACATGCCTGGGGACAAATATTTATAAAAAGAAATAGTTTGCACAAGAAATTAAGCCTTTTTTGTAATTAAGCCAGTTTTGTAATTCTCACTATTGTCAGTTGTGATTTTTATTAGATTCTCAGTGCTGTATATCTTTTACTGCATTGCAGCAAAACAAATACTGTAATGCAATAGCACAACCTTTAAATCAGCACTGTATATCCATAACAAAATAATTAGTTCTAATACAATTTAAAACAAAACACTGAAAATAATCCTAATGGTCTTTAAAAAGGCTTCATTTTTATGCAAAAATTCTTCTTGTGATTTTGTGGTGAAATGAGGTTTATTCATCTCTGCCTACTTTTTGTATGCAGTTTATGTTAACTGCTATCATGAATGTCACCAAAATCACCATCAGTATTGATCTTCTGACTGTATGGTGGATGAATGTGGTCAGCGAAAAAAGCTGATGCATTTGGGTTTGACTGAAATTCAAATTTCACCTCACCAAACCAACCACAAGATATTCAAAAAGCACATTTAGATGAAACAAAGACCCCTGCATAAGGACCCCAGATTGTAAACAAGCAAAAATGACTTTGCAGAAAGCAGATTTCAGAGAAACAAAACGCCTTAAAACCAACATGGAAGAAGAAAGACTTGAAGGCACCAGTGAAAAGTTTACACACGAATTTCAGATCAAATCAAATTCGGCTTCCCACCTGCTCTCATCCCATCAAAAAACTGAATTAAATACTCTAAACAGATTTTCTCGAGCTGCAAAACTACATATAAAAGATGGGAAAGTTTGCTGAAAGTCACGAGATAAATTACATTCAAAAAACCTGTCCTTCAAACAAAATTAGCAAATGGTTATTCTGCAAAGCGGAATAGCATTTCATATAAAACAAAATAAATATCTTTTTCACTTTTTTTTCGACACAGATCAGTTCTAATTGTGTCAGACTGCGAGGAAACAAAAAAACAGAGCTCACTGTCTTCATAGTGAATAGTGTCTTTATAGCACTGGTGCTTTCAGTTCATAAAGAGAGAACACCCAAATTGAAGATAGCAAACTATTTCCAGCACGCCCGACCCTCCAATTACAGCAGACTGAAAGTTTGATGGGTTACCCAAACCAATTATCATCACTTAGTTTCCAGAGGTAAAAATATCTTGCAAGGCAGAATTTGAGAGTTGTGCAGAATGAGAGCGAGAAGAAAAAAAGGGAGAGCAGATCGACACACACCACAGTTCCCACCCCCAAAAACGGCAAGTCTTCACATGTCTTCGGCTATACCTTACTCCTGAAGAGCGGCTTGGCTCCAGGCCCACAGTACTCATTGTAGATGAGTTTGAAGAGGAAGAGGTGGAAAAGCGTGATGAGGGACGCCACACTGAACCAGAATAGGAACGGCAAGCCTGGGTACTGCTTGGCCATGTGGTCCTCGTGAGCCAAGATGGCCTTGACGTGCATCGTGTGTCTCAAGTCTTGCAAATGAGTGAGATCAGTGGAGATGTACAGTAGAGGCGTGATGGGCTGGGTCACCATCACAGGAAAGGTGTGACCTCGCAGCTCCGAGGTCAGCTCCACGGGCTCGTTCATGCAGCCGGCCTCGCAGGCGTACAGCTTCACTGGCTTCTCCTGGGGCTTGACGGACACGTGCAGGAAGGGTTTGCCCTCGGCGTCCTGCAACACGGCCAAGTTGATGAGGTCTTTATTGTAATGGATACCTCTCAAAGAGTAGCTGTTGTGAAGAACATCTGGGTCAGCCTGGAACTGAAGGTGGTTTTCGGTGAACTGCAGACCGCCGAAACTCAGAACCATGCCTTGCATCATGCCGTGAGTGCCTGCCGCCACGAGGACCTTGCATCCTCTTTTCTGGAAGGTCAAGTTCCAGAGATTCACCAGCTGGAGGATCTGAGCAACGTTCGTCAGGCGCTCCGGCCACAGGTTCTCGGCGTGCATGGTGGCGTGGCCGCTGAAGCAGTGGTCGGCGTAATTCAGACTGGACTCCAGACGTTCGTGCTCTTTAGCTTTCAGACTTTGATCTAGGAGGGGCGCTGTGGAGGTTGACAGGATGTAGTAGAGGGTGTTGTTGACTGTGCGGCTGGATGGCGTATGAGCGTCTGTGATCTTTCTGATTTCCACACCTGTTAAGCACCAAAAGACTATGAAACATTTCCTTTTAGGTTCTTAAAGCAAGTGAACACATACTAAAAATACTGAGATACTGAGTGAAAATTGTACTCAATTAAAATTACAAGTATCTAGGCCAAAGAACATACTTGGGGCCCTATGAAATCAGTTTTATTTTTTTCCCAAATTCATTTTTTTTGTTTTAATTTTTCTGGATTCTGTTTTTTTTTTTCATTATCTTTTTACTCGACTCCTTTTTAATGCTTAAATTTAATTTTATCAATCAAAAAGCATGTCTAATTAATTAAAATCACGAAACTTCACATCTATTTATGAACTGGTTAACAAAAATGACATGTTTGGGGCCCTATGAAATTAAATTTTTTTCTCACCATGTTTTACGGTTACAGGGCTGGACGATAAGGAGTGCCCGATGGCCCGGGGCCAGCGTGAAAGACGCTCGGGGCAGTTGACGAATCTGTCACTGGCCCGATTGGGCCACTGCTGCGTCATCAAGTTAATCATTTGCAGGCGTTTTTAAGCCTTGTTCATTTAAAATTTCAAGCGATCACAAGAGAGATGCGTCTCTGTCCGACAGATAACCTACAAAAGTATGTCAAAATACCCGTCTTGACAAGTAACTTTGTAGCTTTAACAATCATTAATCTATATTTAATTTATACAGTGGAGTACAGATCGATAGACCGGACAAATTTCAACCAATCACTGTTCTGGGCTTACACACAAACTGCCAGCAATCATTTTTCAAAATGTCATGCCTGTGGAAATATTACAAACTTTTTAAACATCCGTTAACAAAGGACAGAGACGCTGAAGACGCACGCAAAGAGGAAAAAAAAAATACTGTAGCAGGCAGAGCAAGATCGCAGCTCACAATGCGCAAAATATTGGAAATATCGTCTAAATATTGAAACGGGCTTTATATGAATGTATCTCTGAGGGGAAATGACTGTTTCAAGAAATGTTTACATGGCGTTTTCTTTTCATTTGCCTCTGCATAATGCACTTAAAGCTGCATTTATAAGTATGGCACTGCTTTGTTTACAGTGGTAACCAGGGAAACGCTGTATCATTATTCCATAAGCGCCACCTGCTGGCAGACACTGAATTTGCGTTCATTCAGTCTGTGTGCTGTTCTTCCCTTAAGCATCTTTTCATTTGTAATAAAATTATTTTTGAACAAACAAGTAATGTTTGAAGTTTATATTTGTTAGGCTAGTAGGTTTTGCTGTGATATCAAAATTGGAATTGAGAATTGCACAATTTAATTGGTATGTACAATTCTGATGTCATATAAGCTTATTTATTAAAATAAAATATAACATGGGTTAAAACAATGATAACAGCAACTATTTTGTTTTGGGTTTTTGTTGTTGTTGTTTTCTGTAGCAGGGCAAGTGAAAATTTTGACCGGGCAAGAAAAATTTGAACCGTAGAAAAAATCCTTAACGCTGAGCCCTATGTTTTCAAATTCTGTTTTAGCATGTCTAATTATTTGAATGCATACTTAATTTCTTCTTATTAAATTAATTTCTTCTTATTAAAATAGCCTTATGAAATGTCCCCCCATGAAATGTATGAAGATAGTTTTACTCAAATAAAACGGTCAAATCCTCATGAAGTGACTCTCAGAGTAGTTCGGGGGATGTTGTTCATGTATTCATGTCCTCATTCAGCGAGACGACAGATGCTAAGGTCACCACGAGTGCCACGTGCGCTTTAGTATGTGTATAGTAAACAAAAACCGTGATTCCCTCCATGTTTTCAGCATCGTGGAAATCATAGGGCCCTACATACTTGAATATTTAAAATATTAATATTAAAATATTTAACGCAGTGGCGGAGCTAGGGTTGGCCAACCCACTCACAACTGCTGTTTCTGTCTCTTTTTCTTGACAAGAAGTGTTTATTTAGTCACAGAATGTTTTTACGACCACATCAAACAGGATACTTTAAAGACGCACACTCCCAACTTCACCTCAGCGCCAGCCACTAGTCAAACAAGTGTGTGAAAGGTACAGGTGACAAGGACAACAGTGAATTGCGGTCAGATGAGATGTTGTCAGGCCACATGTCAGTAAAAACGAATTTACCTGTCCTGTCAGCTGTTATACTTTGCTCATAGCACGTGCTTCAATTACACTGCGATGTAGCCTGTAGCATTTCACATTAAAGCGCAAATGAAACTACGAGCATGTGTGTCAGATCTGTGTCATGCTCAGCAGTGGTGGCTCTTAAAGTAATAGCAGCCAAATAACCTAATAACCCAGCTGCCTGTTAATAAAAAAACAAAAGAAAAAAGAGAAAAATCAATAACTTTTATAGCTTTAAAGGAGAAGTACACTACCACAAAAATAATTTACAGATAATGTACTCACCCCCTTGTCACCTAAGATGTTCATGTCTTTCTTTCTTCAGTCGTAAAGAAATTATGTTTTTTGAGGAAAACATTTCAGGATTTTTCTCCATATATAAGACTGATATGGAAAAACTCCAATCATATTTTCTCCCTCAACTTCAAAATCGTCCTATATCGCTGTTTTACCATTTTGTTAAGAGTGTTTGATCTTCTTTGCATGTTCACTTTGCAAAGACTGGGTCGGAACTTCTGCAGCGATGTAGGATGATTTGGAAATGATCTTTGAAGTTGAGGGAGAAAATACAATTGGTGTTTTTCGACATACCCTAACTGTCTTGAGTCAGAATACACCGAGTTCAGGGAGAGCAAGACAGGACGAGTGTTTGAGATTAAAAAGTATTTAAATTGTTTTTTTTTTTTTTTAAATGAAAATAACAGATCTTTTCGCTAGATAAGACCCTTCTTCATCGGCTGGAATTGTTTACAACCATATTTGGGATCGTTTGAAGCTGCATTTAAACTGCATTTTGGAAGTTCAAACTCGGGGGACCATATCAGTCCATTATATGGAGAAAAATCCTGAAATGTTTTCCCTCAAAAAACACAATTTCTTTACGACTGAAGAAAGAAAGAAATTAACATCCTGGATGACAAGGGGGTTAATGTTAAAATTGAACATTCTCAATTAAACTAATGTAGAATGGCTATAGTCAATGGTTAAATATTAGAAAAATACACTCTTAAAAATAAAGGTGCTTTAAAAGTTTCTTCACAGCGATGCCATAGAAGAACCATTTTTGGTTCCACAAAGAACCATCTCTTTCTTACTTTTTCATAATCTGAAGAACAAAGAACCTATTGTGAAACAGAAAGGTTCTTCAAATGTTAAAGGTTATTTATGGAACCATTTAAACATTTTTCTATGGCACCTTTATTTTTAAGAGTGTAGAACATTTTCCTAAAAACATCAGTAATATTGGTATCAGTGATACTCACCTTCAGTCATAAAAAAAATAAAATAAAATAAAAAACAAATATTAATAATATACTGTCTTTATATTATTTGCACTTGCACGTCTGATGCAACCTGTATATGTGCAATGAACAAATGCACAAAGCATTAAATCATTATACTGTAGGTGTTAGTAAACAGAATTAAAATAACATTTCTCTTTGCTTTTATGCTGTCCCTGGCTTTGTAAATGGACTCTAACCTCTTTTTAAAGAGTAAAATGAGTGGAATGTTTATACACACATTTTAGATCAAATCCTCATGAAACAGATTGTTTTAAGAAGTAAAATTGAACATATAAAATACTGGGGAGTCAGCTTGTGTAAATTGTGATAACTTTCATTCCTAAAAATTTTAAAACGGTTATTGTGCAAAATGGTATAGTATTTTTTTTTCAAAATTTATCTTGACATGTACGCTGTCCTTGTAAGTGGACTCAGATCTCATTTTGATGAAAGCTGTCGTGTTAGGTTGCCGGTCCTACTTGTTTATGACGAAACTAAAAAGAAATTAAGAATGCCAAAAGAGAAAGTAGATGAGAATGTGACACATAAAACTTTGCTGTGTCAATAATAATAAAAGACATTTGTGTAAACTTTAGCTCTATGTGTTTTTTTTTTTCCTTATCTGCACTGTTTGCTGTGTCCTACAATCATTCAGGTGTTTTTGACGGGTGTGTATTTATTTGTCTACGAGTATAACAAGGAAATATATTCAGAATAATGGTAATCTCATACCTAAAGCAAACCTATTTTTGTATTATTAACGTGTATATAAAGTGAATTACATCAGATGGGATTCACAAGGAGAGTTTGCATACAAAATAAAAATCCTCTCTTAGACTTGTGAAAGTATGAAGAGCGCTTACTGACGCAATTGAGTGACAGGACAAAATTAAGTCCTCTGAAGCTCAACCAATCAGACATGCATCTCAGACCTCATCAGTTTTTCCTTCATTTTTGTTAAAAGTATAAATATGTTAATTCAAGACGAGCGTGTTGTTGTTTCTAATCAGCAGCATTTACTGTCAAATGCCAGTCTGAGATATGTAGATTCAATGAAGAACCTTTAACATCCATGGAACCCTTCCATTGTGCAAAAGTTTCTTTATAGTGAAAAAAAAAAGGTTTCAAATGTACTTCACCCTGAGAAAAAAATTGTTGTTTTAATAATTGTTCACTGAAAGGTTCTTTGGGGAACCCAAAATGTTCTTTTATCTCATCACTTTAAAAACCTCCTTGTGGAACCTTTATTTTTAGGAGTGCAGTGGCCAGTAGAAAGGCCAATTTTAGACTCACATTGGCTCACATATTTGGCTATTGGCAGTTTCTAAATTGCAAATGGCAGTTTCCATTTTCATACACCTGGTTTCACAGACAAGCCTTAAGCTTGGTTTCAGACTAAAATTAATTTCTGAGCTGTTTCAACTATAAGAAACTTACACTGACTGCTTCTAAAATGTCAGTGCCACTGTTTTGTCTTAAGATGCACACCATTATTTTTTTTTTCTAAGGCACGTTTATAAAAACTACTTAAATTGAACTATGGCCTAACCCTGGCTTAATTTAAGCCCTGTCTGTAAAACCAGGCCTTAAATTAGCAACATTTTTAATATTTCTTTCCGGGGGGGGTTTGAGTTAAAACTAAAATGTTCTGTTTGTTTTCATAACAAACTGAACACTTCTAAGATTTAAATTTAAGATTCTAAATTTGATTTGTCATGATATGACCCCTGAGATTTATTAAAGGGGTAGTTCACCCAAAAATAAACATTCCAAAACTGTATACCTGTATATGAATAAACACTGCCACTGAACCGAACGAAACGTGCATATTTTGCTGATTATTGCTGCTGAAAATGGTCAACTACTGTCATGTTTTGGGCTGTACTAACCCGTCAGACCAGGAAAAACATTTAGAGTACTATAGACGGCCAAAGGTTCAAACAAATCAAGGGGTAGAGTGCAAAAAAAATATCTGAGGAACAAAATGTATTTGTGGTTGGCCAAACTGAACCAAGATTTCCAGGGCTGGAATCTTGACAACATTTTTGTTTTTTTTTTCTTTTCCGGTCAGGTAGGTGAAATATTAAGCTAATATGTGACCCTGGACCACGAAACCATTCGTCTTATGTTGCATGGGTATAATTGTGGCAATAGCCCAAAATACATTGGATGGGTCAAATTTATCAATTTTCCTTTTATGCCAAAAATCATTAGGATATTATGTAAAGATCATGTTCCATGAAGATATTTTGTAAACTTTCCACTGTAAATATATCAAAACTTAATTTTTGATTATTAATATACATTGCTATGAACTTCATTTGGACAACTTTAAAGGCGATTTTCTCAGTATTTTGGATTTTTTTGCACCCTCAGATTCCAGATTTTCAAATAGTTGTATCTAGGCCAAATACTGTCCTTTCCTAACAAACAATACGTCAATGGAAAGCTTATTTTTTCAGTATAAATCTCAGGTCAGATATCTTTATTAATACTGCTCATACGTACAGTATCTTTACGACCTATTAACTTTAGTTTGTCAAAATATTGTGCCATTTTCTGCTTACTAAGTACTTCTCTATATGATTTAGCAGCTAGATTTTCCAGGGTTTAGACAGCATAAATTAACAGAAAAACATATTCAGTAGTACATTAACTGTGCAATCCATGCTGTTGTTTACATCCGAGTATCGCCAATATGTCTGCGCATCCGGGTAACTGACCAAATCCTAATGTAAGTGCGAACCATCTATTTTTAATTTTTGGGTGAGCTATTCCTTTATTTCAGAGCTGTACAAAGTAAACTTTTAAAGTTGCAATGAACAATGAACCTTGAATGTATATAATGATATATTTTTTTCTAATGAATAACAATTATGTCAGACTGTGCACGATAAACTTGCCAGATATGAAGAGATCCACCCATGCTTGCTGGTGCTCTTGCATTAATTCATCCACATTGGCTCGGAGGACGTCTACCATCTCTCTCTTGACTCCTTCCCTGAGCTTGCCGAGGGTCTCGTCCAGTTTCCCGGCCTCGGTCGGCTCAGATGTGTGAATCACGCTCACCAAGTTTTCTGAGTATTCAGATTTGGCAGAAACCTGAATTTTGGTGCTCAGTCTCTTTGTGGCCACCGCCACCAACACGGTATCCTTCTTTTCCGTGAGCACCCGACCTGAGGAGAGCACAAACTCCTTTTCCTCCATCTTCTCCATGGTGCTCCTAAAAGACACAGACTCCGTGGCTACGTCGATCGAAACCGGACGGTCTGTGGGGTTCGATATGTGAATCCTCTGAAGATAAACATTGGGTCGGCTGCGATGCGCGACAAATTCCTCTCGTATGATGACGCAGTCGCGCGAAGACTGAGAAGTAGCTGTCAGGATGCAGCGGGTGGACAGCACAGAGCCTTTTCTGTACCACAGCATCATTCCCCGGGCTTCCAACCGCGTTCCCGGCACCTGCAGTCGTGCTATCGGGCTGTAGTCTGTTTGGTGAACCGGTGCAGATCCTGGCTGTGAAGATGAAGCTACCCAGAGTTTGTTAGAGTCCACATCCACCAGAAAATGTCCATTACCGACCACAAACGGTATGTTTTCTTTGGTCTGGGGGGTGAGAACCACTCCCTCCCCTCGGTCAACCAACGACACCCACCTGTGAAGATCAGTCTGCAGACAAACCCCCGCAGCTCCTCCAGACTCCCTGGACATGCTTAAAGCCTTCAGGAGCCCATCTGAGCTCAAGTACCAGTAGAAAATGAGGAAGAGGAGTAATCCAACTACAACTCGGCGGGCCCAGCTGCTTGAGAGCAAACCGGGCAGCCCCTTTAATCTCTGCTGAAACCACATGATCTGTTTTTTTCTGTCTTTTTTTGATGGATTAAACATAAACCACTGCTGTTTTCCTCAGTCGAGGGTGAACACTATATAGGGCATCAGTGACTTCCTGACAGCAGTAAAAGCTGGGAGTGGCAAACAACTCTAACAAACATAGTAGTATTAACTGATCAAGCTTAACTTGAAGAGCAACGCGCGAAAAAAGGCTTAAGTAATTTCTTCTGTCACAGAGTGGTGGAAAACTCCACTTCCTCATTAAAGGAGCAAACACTTAAGAGTCAATATCCCGTTAAAATAAGTGCGAAAACAACTCCAAACATCTGTTAAACAAGCAACTTGTATCTGCAGTATCTGAGTTTGTATTTATTGCAGTGCTGTAGTTGCTGTTATCAGGCTAGTCAGCTGACTAGTCAACACATTTCTGCTCACCCATTGCGCGTTCACTCTTTCGCGTTTACTTTGTCGCCTCGAAGCAATGTTTGCGTCGCGTAATCGCGCGTTTCTGCTGGAGTTTGTTTCGACGTCGATCGTTTGTTTTATTTGCTGTGTGTACATGTCATCTCTCAGCCAACTGACATCTCTGTTTGTGGAAGGAAACTAGCAGGCTGCCGTAAAAATACCGGAAGTGTCGAAGTCCAAGACCTGTCGTAGTTCAAGCTGTTCTAGGATTAGACCTTAGCAGCATGTCTAACGTCATTGCAACGTAGCAGTGGAAGACAAAACTGATCCTGGACCAGTGTATAAGACTGACCTGGCAACTTTGAAACGGCTTTACGGCACCTAGTGATGAATGCTTTTTTTTTTTTTTTCTTTCTTTCTTTGGCAGTTTTTAGAACAACAACAAGCATGCGAGGGCAAACATATAATTTACATAAAAACAAATACAATAATAAACAAAAACAATAAAAAAAAGTCAATAAGAAAATCACATGTCCATAAACAAGTACAAATAGGTATAAATTAAAGAATATATTTAAGGCTTTAAAAAAAAAAATTTTTCGCTTTGTTAGTACTTGTTCGTTTTAACGCATACAGGTAGTGACCTATTTCTATTTTAAAATTAGGGTTTTTTCACTGCCCTAGTGATGACTGCTGCTTTTGCTCTTGTTAGAGCTAATAGATGTGACAATGTGATATTTTGTTAAAAGATGACTGTTTTAAATATATATATATATATATATATATATATATATATATATATATATATATATATATATATATATATAGACATTTTATAAATGCACTTAATGTATTGAAATGGTTTCTGAATGCTTATAATAATATTCTTATAAGATAATTATAAGATAAGATCATTCCTGAGCCATAATAAACAAGCAACAAATAAATAAATAAATACATTTAAAAATAAAATTGTCTGTCTCTAGATTGCTTTCTGTAGTTGTCTAATAGATCTGGCATTGTACATTACAAATACTTTTTTTTCTTTGTATATTACAATACAAATTGTATATTGCAAATACGTTTTTTCCTTCATTCGTAAGTTGCACTGTAAATGTGTATGTTCATGGATTTATTATTATTATTGTTATTATTATTATTATTATTATTATTACTATTATTATTATTAGTTAGTCTGACATTATTTATTTTCCTGTTTAGTATTACTGTACATTTCAACAAGAAATTAAAATTTAAGATTTCAACTGGAAGGTTAAAAATGTTCATAATTAAAAGGTTCATAAATATCAGGCTAGGTTAAGTTTTTATATAAGGTTTTATACACACATATAAATTTACACAGTATATTAATTAAAATGTTATTATATAATATTTAAGTATTTTGTTAAATTACTTTTTTGTAAATTATTTTAGCTGAAAAGCCTTTAATAAGCTGGGATGACAAGTGATCAACAAATGTACAAATGTATATTTTGCTTGTATTTATTTATTGTTTGAAGACAAAACTTTAACTTACCATTAGAAAAATTTACTGAAGTAAAAAAAAAAAAAAAAGAAAAAAAAGAAAAAGAAAAAGAGTAGAATGTGTGTGTGAGATACAACTATTTGAAAATCTGGAATCTGAGGGTGGAAAAAAATCAAAATATTGAGAAAATCTCCTTTAAATTTGTCCAAATTAAGTTCTTAGCAATGCACATTACTAATCAAAAATCAAGTTTTGATATATTTACGGTAGGAAATTTACAAAATATCTTCATGGAACATGATCTTATCCTAATGATTTTTGGCATAAAAGAAAAATCAATAATTTTGACCAATACAGTGCATTTTTGGCTTTTGCTACAAATATACCCATGATACTTATATATACTTATTTATTTATTTATTTATTTTTTTTTTTCAGATAATTTTAAACACAAATTGAAACAGACATAGTTGTCACACTTTTTTAAGTCCGGTTAATTTCTCAGGGTAAGTTAAAGTTTTGTCTTGAAAACAAACAAACAAACACACTGTGAGCTTCTTCTCTGTAGGCTACTGTGGTCAGGGATCTTCTGGTGAAACCCACACTAGGAGGGGTGGGGAAAGGGAGAAGTGGGCAGGCTGTGTTTGTACGATAATGTACAACTAACTTTCTCTCGAGGAAAGGCCTTATTTCATCATTCGCCGTTGCTGCGGAGGTCTGAAGAATAACGGGTCCGAAGATGAGAGGAGTTCTGGTCGTTCTCGCCTGTTTGTTTGCGTCCTTTTCTCCGCTTGACTGCAATCAGCAAGGCTTGATCCCCGAGGGTAAGGCTATGATTTCAGCTTATCACACTCTTAGACAAACCACACCGCGTCTGTACGTGATAACGTAACTCATTACTGTAGTTTTACCAGGATGGGTTGATTGTAAGGGGTCGATGCAAACCTGACGTGCTAGTTAAAGTTAGCCAGGCGTTACAAACAAACGCGCCGCTGACGTGGACCCCTTCATACACATATCAGTGCAGATTAGCTCAGTTTGTGATAAATCACAGCAAATCACAATAAAACAATGCAAAAAGTTCTCAAACTGCAAATAAGGGCAGCAAAAATGCGAAATGTGGGTGCAACAAAACACGTTTGTTACATTGTACCTACACGCTTGTTTCTCGTAAACAGATATTTTCAAGGTAACCTGGAATGTTTGTAGACTGCGCTGCAAGAAAAAAAACCGAAAGAAATAATCATACATGTGATAAAAAACCGCTTACTGTTGCCTAAAAAAAATAACTTTCGCAGCAGAATTAGCTTTCTTGCACCAGGTTTTAGTATTGTATAAGTGTAAGTCAGTATTCCAGCTGTGCCTGGAGTTCCTGTCTGATCCTCACAAGAGAGCAGTGGATGTGGGATACCCATTAAGATGTGCTCTTCCAGCACGTAGACAGAGGAACTGGAAGTTTGACGAACACTCTGTGTATTCATGCTGATTTGTCTTTTCTCTGTCTCAGGGGATCTTCTAGTACTGACTGTAGCCACGCAGGAGACTGATGGCTTCAGACGCTTCTTGAGATCCGCCAAACACTTCAGTTACACCATCAAGGTGCAGCACTTTATCAGCACTTACTATTTATGTTAATAAAGTGCAACGTTAAGGTTTTCTGTGAATTGAAGTCGCAAATAAATTACCAGGTTATAATCCAGAATGACAGTTATTAACTTGTTTTTTATTTTTTATTTTATTAATTTTTTTTCCTATACTGTAGACTATAGATGGCAAAAAACCCCGAATTTAAACACTTTTGATAAATGGCTTAATTTAATCATTTTATCTGAATATCAACATTTAGTCAGTCATAACAGTTTAGGTTAAATGATCTGATTTTGTTTCTCTGAGAAATAGTGATCGTTTGACATTTGTTATGTTAAATATTAAAGTTTTTTTTTTTTTTTTTTTTTTTAAATCTGTTAGTTAATGAGGGGTTTCTGGACACAATGTTTTTAGATTCGTGGATTTTTTTTTTTAAGTAAAAAGAATGGGCACAGAAGGATCCAAGTGGCATGTTGGTACTACTGTTATTATTTTTACATGTAATACTTATTGTAATTAATAGGGTTATTATTCAGTATTTCCATGAATTAGATGTGCATTTTTGCAGACATCATTGCAACCTATAGGCTAACTGAATGAAATAATTAAATTTGCTATTATGGCATATCTTCAACTAAAATATTGGCAATTAAATGTGTATTCACAGGCCTGTATATACTGTACATCATAGCATAAATATACCTTTCAGATGATTGTTTTTAATTGGGATTCTGCTTTGTCAGTCATCGGTTAGTCAGTTATTCAACTAAATTGTCAAAATACAATTTTAAAAAAGAAAAGTCGATTTGGTATTTTAAAGACACTTTAAAAAATCTGTTTATATCCTTTAATGACACATTAGTTGATGCATCATCATCCTGCATTCTAAGCATACCAAAAATATTTTCATCTTTGCTATAATTCACAAAAACATAATTATATACTAGTTAAATTATAAAGCATAAATCATTACTACTGTACTTTTAATTGATGCAGATGCAAACAAAACTATTGTATGCAATTTTTATTATTTTATTAACCTATCATCAATCTGTCACATTTTAAATTTAATTTTTGTGTTTTTTATTAGATTTCAGGGTGAAATATGACCTTGACATTTTTGGTACATGCACCCTGTATAACATAGTTTAAGGTCTATAATCTGCATACTGATGCCTGACATTCCTCTGGTGTTTTTTAGGTTCTTGGAGTGGGCGAAACATGGAAAGGTGGAGATTACATGTCTCCTCCAGGTGGAGGGCAGAAAGTGCGCCTGCTGAAGTCTGCTCTGGAGGACATACAGGAGGAGAACAAAGTCATCCTCTTTGTGGATAGGTATTTACGTCCATCATAATTATACCTGGAGTATGTTTATTTATCTGTAATGCTTCAACTATCAGTGCTGATCATTGACAGTAACAGTTGTTTATGCTTGGGCTTTCCACAGTTATGACGTGATCTTTTCTTCTGGTCCGAAAGAGCTGCTGAAGAAATTTCAGCAGGCCAAACACAAAGTTGTATTTTCCGCCGAGACGCTCATCTGGCCAGACCGTCACCTGGAAGACAAGCATCCTCATGTCAGAGAAGGGAAAAGATTCCTTGGAGCAGGAGGCATGTATTTCTCTCTTTTTAAACTATTATTATCATCGAAGAGCTGTTGACTCTGTTAACTCAATTGTGTATAGTTTTGGATTTAAAATTAATGTTATAAATCACCTAGGCATAAATTTCACAATGACATGTTAAGAGTTATTGGTGCGTTCAAGTCTACAAAAATACAGCAGTATTTCTTTTATTCTACTTCTACCAAATGATGAATGAAACGTGTATTGGTGTGTTTTTGCTTTTTTATGTTTTTATACAATTTATAAAGGTGCTGCAACCTGAATTGTTATATATTGTATACGCAGTTTCACTAGTTTAATTGTAAATGGAAAACAAAAACATTTAAACAAATTGATAGCCAAAACAGAAGCTACAACGAAATTCAGAAACTGGAGCTCAAAGAAAATAAGAAGTTTCCCACCCATAATTATGACATAATTATTGTGTTAATGTGCGCTCAACACATAAATACAATCTTTCTGACATGACTTGAATGCACTATATATTTCACCACAAAATCAAAGAGCTAAATTTTAATAATAACTCTTATTTATTTTTAGATCCTGTTTCATTATTGCAATACTCCACTAAAAATCGTTGTCCTGCAGTATACTATTAAACTGTCTTTAAAAAAATTATTAAAATTACAACTGTGTTGTATATAAAATTGAAGAGTTTATTTAACAGATAACTCAGTTTTCAACAATTTTTAAAAAATCTTTTTTTTTTTTTTCGTTGTGCATTCTAATTAATTTCAATCAAACTGCAGTTGGGTTATTTTGATTAAGTAAAAATAACTAAAATACAGCTAACTAACACAATAAAAACACGATAACATAATAAAAAACATGGTTTTTGAAAATAAAAAAAAACGGAGCAATCTGTTTAAATAAATAAAATCAATTATACTTTACTTTTCTGATCTCAGTAGGTGCTTAATTGGGTTTTTGTTTCTTTAAAATTCTTAAATGCTTAAGTTTCGGAGGCAAAGCTGCATAGAATAGAATGGGAGCTCATATTCTTGTCTGTGTAGAGAGTTACATTTACTAAGAATTGCTTTACTAAGATGTTTTAGACTTCTTCCTTTTTTAATTTCCTTTCTCACAATCTCTCAGAATGTTCCAGAAACACTCATGCTTATAGAGTGATGTCAGACACTAACAAGCAGATGGGAAATATTCACAACATACTTTACTGTCTTTATTGCCATCTGAGGCCTCTCTGAAAATCCACTCTCTTCCCTTCTTTTCTTGACTGATAGTTAAAAGATAAATCATCCAATTACACACCTAAACCAGATAATAATAGGTTCTGTCTATTTATAGTTTTTTTTTTTTTTCCATTGTAACGCTGGATGTTTTATTTTTTCTAGGCTTCATTGGTTATGCACCCAACCTTAAACAGATGGTTTCGGACTGGTCAGGAGCAGATAGTGACAGTGACCAACTCTATTTCACCAAGATATATATCAACCCGGAGAAAAGAGTGCGTGTTTGAGTATAGTTTGTTGGGTATACTGTGGTTTCCTACAATTTTATTGCTTTGTTTTAAAGATTTAGCCTTGTTTTCAGAATGCACATTGAAGTTCACAGTTTTCAGTAATGGCACATATTAAATGTGTTTATGCTGCATTTTAACATTTTCTTCCCTGTCATTTCCTCTTTAGAAGTCTATAAATATAACTCTGGACAGCAAGTGCAGATTGTTCCAGAATCTTCATGGAGCTCTTGGTAAGTGTATCATTTTGTGTCCCGACTTTAGAAATACAGCTGTTAGAGATTTAATCAGAGAACAGCTCCAACGTAAACTCTTTTTAAACTCTAAGGAGGCTTCTGTAAAATTTCTCACTAGCATCAGCTCTCTGAAGCAAAAACATCCTTGTTTATGGTCTCTGAAGTGCAGCGTCAGTACAGTTCTTGCTCTCTGATACCTGCTGGGATGTTTCCTCTTTGTGTAACTTTTCAGTTTAATGAGGAATCGTTAATGCAATGCTTTGCTGTGGGTCTCAAATGCTGATTGGTTTCACGCGGACCGAAGCTCTTAGTTGAGTTTAAAGCTGCGCTCTGCTCGGCTGGCAGCTGCAGTTTTGACTCACTGCCAGATTGTGGGAGGAGAAAGGCTTTCCCAGTTGCCTGTAATGGCATTTGTGGCTGGAATGTCAGAGCTGACTGTGAGATGTGCCTGTGCACACGTACACCATCGCAGTAGGAAACTACAGCCCAGGTGTGCCACACTGCAGCTGGAATTTAGGTTAAATAAAACACTGCTCTTTTTTTTTATTATAGCACATAAATATTTAGGTATTCTGCCATTTGCAAGAGATTAATAACCATAAAGTAAACAAGGGTTTGTAGTTCATATAAGTCCTTAATATATGGTTTAGTAATGTCTTTCTAACTTAAACTATAGTCACATTTTAACCTTGAAATTCACTTGGAAATTCATGACAAATTCCTAAATATATGATTCAGATACAATAGGCCTCTTTTGAAAATGCATGGGAACACATGGGTTTCTTCCTCTGGTCTCAAAGTGTATTTTGATGGGGGAAACATGGTTACGCTTTATTTTAAGCTATGTTATTACATGGTAATTATGCTGTACATTTAAGTACAGAGTAATGTACTTATTATAGGGTTAGGGTTAAGATTAGGGTTTTGATTTCTCATGCAATATTTTACTGTTGCTGCATCAGTAAGAGCAAGTAAAATGCAACTGTGCAATAAAGTGATACCAACACTTTAAATTTCGTAAATATTGATGCAGTAACTTTTAGTAAGAAAGCAAGAAGAAACATTAAAATAGAAGCATTAAGGTGTGAATTTTGCTGCTATGAATGCCTCATTCATCCTCAGTTAATATCAGGTCCGTTGCAATTCATTTCCTGTGAATCATATCTGTTTCAGCTTCAAAAGGCTGTTTAAAAAGCTTTCTTTCTCTTTCTAGATCAGAGGTATCCATTACAGATACCCAAGGGAGATTCATTCAAATATTTATGGAGGAAATCCTTTAGAAATAGGCCAGTGGATATTTATGGCCATTTAACTGATATAACTACACAATGACTGAATTCATGAATGACTGAAAACTGAATTCAACTGCAACTGATTACATAGAATTTTATTGAGAATATTAATGATAATTATTTTTTAATTGCATGAACAGATGAGGTCGTGCTGAAGTTTGAAGATGGACGTGTGCGAGCCAGAAATGTGTTTTACGACACACTACCCGTTATTATCCATGGCAATGGACCCACCAAAGTAAAAAAGATTTTAGTGTTATGATCCAAATAACTGTGATGCAAAAGCAAGATCTTTTCCACATTTTTTTTCTTCTTAAGTTTTATTAAAGGCTGTTTCTTTCAGCTTCAGATAAACTACCTAGGCAATTATATCCCAAATCTGTGGACATTTGAGAGTGGCTGCACAATTTGTAACGAGAATCTGCGACCGCTTTCTGGACTCCAGGTGAGCCCTACATTTACTATTATTACCACAGTTTACCATCAGTGTTTTCTTAAACAAATTAATTTTGAATCGTATTCCTATCCTGATCCTGGAGCCATTTATAAAGGAACTGTTAATCGGGGTTCCCACGGGTCTTTGAAATCCTTATAAGTTTGTGAATCTGAAAAAAAAATTTCGAGGCACTGGAAAGTTTTTGATAATAAGGTCTTTGAAAGTGCTTCAATTTATTTTGTGCAGGAAGTTTTCAGGAAAAATTCCATATTATTCCATCCAGTCTGCTAATGTGTTATTTTATTTTAACACTTTGTGGCATGTGCATACTAGCTTGCTTGATTTACGTTAGTTAACGCGCATTTCTATCAGATCTCTGTCATATGGGCAAAAATAAATGCAAAAAAAAAAAAGCTTTTTTGCATAGTTGTATTTGATACATGAAAACTGTAATAATGTATCTTACTAGGTAAAACAATGTAACCTTCTCACCTGAAATGTGTCCCCACATTAAGTCCTTGAATTTGAGGGTATTGGACCTGAATTTGAACTTAACCAAGGTGTGGGAACCCTGTGTAATGTTTAGATTAAATAATTGTTTGTTTTATTAAATAATTGTAGTCAAATCCATTTTAGGGAACCCTACACATTACATGAAGGGGGAAAAAAAAAGATATTGTAGTCATGAACTTGGCCAAGGTTTATTGAAAATGAGGAAATCATTTAATAAAACAGGGCCAAAAATTATTCAGTCATGGAAAGAAATTTTTAATTTGTGGTAATGATATCTATTTGTTTATTTATTTATCTGTTTTTTTATATATTTATTTTTGTGGATGTGCAAGAGTCTGTACACCTTTATGATTAAATATACATAATAATAATATAAAGACTACCACTGTGTAGTTGATACCTTAAGGAGCTTTTTCTGATGTGACCCATAAAAATGAAGGGCGTTGCCTGCTTTAATCAGGCTGATTCAGTCACATTAAATATTGCTGTAACTGTGTACTGTATAATAAAAAAAAAGTACAATGGAATTAAAAATTCAGCTTAATTCAGTGTTCACTCTATACATACAGTACATTGCTTTAGAACAATAAAATTATTACAACTATTAAAATAATTCTTAGAATAATACACACAATTATATATAACTTTATGTGACTACATTCAGTTACACTAATAAAAGTCTAACATCTGCATATTTTCAGTGTTTACATCATAAACATTCATAGACACTACCATAGACAGCTGAAACAAAAGGCTGTGAAAATAAATCTGTATTATTAATCCTTTTGATCTTTTATTTCTCAAAAATATAACCTTTCATTGTAGAATAAGAATTTAACCCTTTAACTGTCACTCTCATTTTTGAACACAGATGTAAAAAAATGCACTATCCAAACTTAATTTTTATAATTCATGAATGAAAGTATTTTGTAATATGATTTTGATGTACATTTTCCATGGTAATGCAATGTCTGATTTTAAAATGGTTTTCAAAGGATGAATTTTTTTTTAGATTTTAAGTTGTTAACTGACATATAATTTCTTATGATTTCTAAAGTGTGATAGGGAAAAAGGCAACGAAGAAAGTCTTTTGTGCCAAAGGTCAGAACTCCTGTTATGATGTAGATTTAAAGACACATCAGAATATTTCATTGTACACATGGGGTACTTATTTATCCCTGTGTGCACCAAACCCATCTTGAGTGTTTGCTGCTAAAAAGCTAATTTTTTAGCTTCATCTGACTATACAACCCAGTCCTGTTTGAAGTTCCAGTAGTGTGTAGCAAATGAATATGACATTTTTTGAATGGAGGATCAAATGGATAAACAATGCAGACTTATTTTCACAGTCTTCTCTGAACATATTTACCAAAGGTATGAATAATTTTGAGCACAACTGTATGTTTCAATTGGAATTGAGCTTTAACTGAGTAACAGTTTGGTTTTTTTGAATTGCCTGTTTGCCTGTTTTTTGTCTGCAGGAAAGTGAATATCCAATGGTGGTGATTGGAATCTTCATCCAGCAGCCTACACCCTTTGTCACAGTGTTCTTTGAGCGCTTACTTAACCTCAAATATCCCAAAAACCGACTCCAATTATTCATCTATAATCAGGTAAAATATTATGTTCAGATTTATGATGATAACTCTATGCATTTCATTTATTAACATTATAAAACATGAACTAACAATGAACAATACTTAATACAACAACAATACAGCATTTATTGATCTATTTCAACATTTACTAATACATTCTTAAACTCTAAAGTTGTATTTGTTAACATCTTATATATTTTTAATTTACTGTAAACTAACATGAATAAACAATGAACAATTATATTTTTAGTAACATTAACAAAGATTAATAAATGCTATAAAACATATAGTGCTCATTGTTAGTTTATGTTAGCTAATGCATTTACAAATGTTATCAAATGGGACTTTATTGTAAAGTGTTACCAGTTAAGCTAATTATATATGTATAATATAGAAATATATATGTAATTATATATAAAATGAACATTGCATGTAACTTAGAGTTACGTGAATCAGAACATGTGAATAAGATCAGCATCAGGAAACTGATACAGCTGTCCTGTTTTGTAAAATATGATATCATATTATCATAGTATCATATGATATTCTTTTCATGATTTGGGTATTCATTGTTAAAGGCAGGTCGGATCGGATCAGATTGAATATAGTTTTTCACATGAATCTTTTGTATATTAATGATTCGGGTTGCCTACGTTGATGTTCTTCATTGTCATTCCTCATAGATGTCTTTTAATGTTCAATGCATAACAATGATGGACAATGCTTTGGATTCATGTCTTTTACAGGAACCACACCATGAACCACACATACACACGTTTCTCGAGTATCACGAGTCTGAATACCAGGGTGTGAAGATGATTGGACCAGAGGAGGATATAGATCCTGTGACCTCACGTAATATTGGCTTGTAAGTGAGCAGAGTGCATTTTAATGCCTCAACATCCATATCAGACACCATCCAGTGCACATAGTTTGTGGCTTCTCTATGCTTTGAATATTTAATTAATGTCTTTTTTCTATGATTGTTGCAGCGATATGTGTCGAGACAACATTGACTGTGAATACTTCTTCAGCATAGACGTGGATGTGGTTTTAAAGAATGAAGACACGCTTAAAATCCTAATTGAGCTCAACAAGTAAGTCAATAAGTACGATTTGAAGTATATAATGAACTGATGAATGAAATGGAAAATGAGGGCAAGTATGAGTTCATGTCCTCCATTGAAATATAGTAATGTAGCTGGTGGCTTTAAAGGAATATTAAGAATATAAAAGGAATATTTAAGGGAATACTATAGAGTAAGGCTGTATAAACAGCTTGCACAAATACTACACGTACAGTAATGCACTTACAGTGGAAACCTGCGGGTCAAATTGTGGAGGATTTAAAAGCAGAAATGTGAAACTTGTGTTTTATTACGTGATTTATTCACCAAAATGAAGCATTTGAGTTGTAAAGTTGTCAAACGTTTTTCTAGGTGGACAAATATTAAGTTATACTAGTTTATAATGAATTTTCAGCATCATTACTTTAGTCTTCAGTGTCACATGATCCTCAGAAATCATCATAATATACTAATTTGCTGCTCATTTCTTATTGTAGTAAAACATCATTGAAAAGTTTAGGGTAATTAAGATTTTAAAAATAAATTAATACTCTTACTCTCCAAGGATGGATTAAATTGATCAAAAGTGACAGTAAAGACATTTATAAAGCTACAAAAGATTTCTGTTTTAAATAAATTTTATTTATTTTTAATTAATTTTAATAAATTTTTTTGCTATTCATCAAGGAATCATGAAAAAATGTATCATTGTTTCCTCATAAATATTAAGCAGCAAGATCTGTTTTTAGCACTGATAATAATAAGAACCCTTATTAATAACTGAGCACCAATAATAATTGATAACATTTGAGCATTAAAATCTGCATATTAAAATGATTGCTGAAGGATTGTGTGACACTGAAGACTGGAGTTTCCTGATGTTGATGCTCCTCATATTAATCTTTTCCACATGTTCAGATTCACATAAGTAAAATGTAATGTTCGATTTATATATAATTATCTCATTATGCCTTTAAAGCCATTGTCTAATCATTGTTTTTATGAACCTCACAGGCCTTTCATTGCACCAATGATGACCAAACCTGGGCGCCTGTGGACAAATTTCTGGGGCGCTCTCAGTGCGGACGGGTACTATGCCAGGTCAGAGGATTACGTGGACATAGCTCAAGCACGCCGCATGTAAGTTGGTGTTTACTTTGTTTCATTTGTTTCTTGATGTCATTAAGAATCCACAGAGACAGTTTTGTTGAAAGGAGGTCTATAGTATGATGAGTAGGGGAGCGTACGGCACAACCTCACACTTTTTTAATTTCTCAGTTTGTGTAAATCCACGCTGGGTTCAGAGTATATCCACGTGAATTTCACACTTGTTTAGTACAAATATGTCGCTTTGTTTCATAATTACAGTGTATAAGTTTTTCGTTATTTACCTCAAAAGAAAGGAAGTGAAATGTGACCACAAGCCCTGTAGGTGGGGTACATTGTCAGGGGCACGCTGTAGCATGACCATATGACAGCTTAAAATGTTATCTGATCGAATGAAAAAAATATACACCACAAGCTAAAATATTTTGTCAATAAAATAAAATGATTAACTTTTTCAAATAAAATAATGGCATTTTTTATGAAATAAAAATAATCTAATTTTGAGTTTCGCAATGAACACATCGCAACCGTGCATGGGACGGCCCTGATCGCAACACACAGCGATACAGTATAGCTCAAAACAGTGTGCACAAACAGATGAAACACATTCAGACATTCAGAAAAAAAACACTCCTCTCCCTCCAAACACAGCTCTCATAGAACACGAGACACATAAACGAGCCAAAATGCTTTACATTTCTTGAAATAATAATTTCTCAACATTAAACATCGATTGTCAGTCTTTATTCACCTGTTTCTTGTGGTTTCTTATTAAAATCCATAAAAATAAATAGTGAAAATTACATCGCTAATGTCATAGAATAGTATAGTTTAATAATAGCGGGGCAGATTGTAACGCAGTGTTACAACGTTCCCCATCAGCACGACTAGAATTTAAAACTGGTTTGTGTCTTCTGCTGACTTGCCAAGCATTAATTAATCAAAACTGATAAATAACAGATTGGAGATTAAAATAATAGCAGATTTGTCTTATTTTAAATGAATACTAAAAACTGAGATGAAAAATTGACTTCAGCCAGAAATTTACTTTTACTATGGTAAAATAAATATACAGTGATATCTTCAAAAGGCTTTTGAATTTTGGCACACTTTTTTCTCTGTATAGTGTTGCTATGGCGTGTAGTAAATACCGTAAATTTGGTTATGCTAGCGTGTGTGGAAACATTTAAACCATGTGTGTTACAACTAACCCCGTGTTAGTTTGTGCCCCGCGCTCCCCTATATTTCACTGTTCAAAAAATATGAAGCGGTCTATGAAATTCATCAACCCGGGATGAATGGCAAATATGTGACGGTTCTCTGGTGCCTCCACAGGGGTTTGTGGAATGTGCCATACGTCTCTAGCATATTCCTGATTCAAGCCGATACATTGAGGACTGACCTCAAAGATCCAGACCTGTTTGAATCTGCAACGCTTGATCCAGATATGGCCTTCTGCTCCAAAGTTCGAAACAAGGTCAGACATTAAACTCAAATCACCAGAAGAAATACAATGTCTTACATCTTATAAGTATATCTTGCTGATTGATGCATATATTTTTCATTCGTAGGGTGTCTTCATGTTCGTAACAAACATGCACACTTTCGGCCGAGTTTTATCGACTGAAAATTACCAGACAAACCACCTGCACAATGATCTTTGGCAGATCTTTGAAAATCCTGTGGTAAGATAAATCACATCAACATGTAATTGAATGTTATACAATACGTTCATGCTTAATTGTAAGTTTCCTGTTTGTTTTTGCCTTATTGTTCTTTTTTATTGTTTTCCTGGAACAGGAATGGGAGGAAAGATACATTCATGAGAATTATTCCAAAGTTTTGAAAGGTGATCTTATAGAAACAGTGAGTATTCACTTAAAACATAATTTCTGAAGATTATACTTTTTAAGATTACACACTGTATAAGATTATTGTTTTGTCTTTGAGAATAAACTATACTACCTTTCAAAAGCTTGTAATCAGTAATTTTCTAAAGAAATTTATTCTTTTGTTCAACAAAGATGCATTCAATTTGTTGAAAGTGACAGTGAAGACTTTTATAGTGTTACAAAAGATTTCTATTCCAAACTGTAACTTTTTGTTCATCAAATAATCAGTTTACACAAAAAAGAACAACTGTTTTCAACATTGTTGAATGTTTCTTGAGCAGCAAATCAGCATATTAGAATGATTTCTGAAGGATCATGTGACACTGAAGACTGGAGTAATCATGCTAAAAATTCAGCTTTAATCACAGGAATAAATTACATTTTACAGTATATTACAATAGAAAACTTTTGTCTTAAATTGTAATACTATGTCACAATATTACTGTTTTTACTGTATTTTTTAATAAAGTAAATGGTGAGCATCAGGACTGATATAAATAATACATAAATACTTAAATAAATACATTCTAGTGTGTTTTTACATGTTCTTGAAAAGATTTTAGAGGTATTTGCCTGTACAAAACTCACTGAGTCAGGGTGTTTTGTGAGGTTACAAAGGTGATCTGTTGTTTTAAGCATGTTGCTACATGGTACTGTATGGTTTTTAGATGAATATTTACAGGCCCAAGTAAAAAGAGATCATCCCCAATCTCTAAAAAATGATTTGGGTGCTTCCTTCAATGGTATTTTTCATTGTTTTAATTAACGCTCAGGCGTTTAGGGGTTCATTTACATCACCAAACCTAAAAAGAAGCGATAGTAATATACTATATTAAACCTGTTTGTATTCTCTGTGTAGCCGTGTCCTGATGTGTACTGGTTCCCAGTGTTCACCGACGTGGCCTGCAAACATTTGATTGAAGAGATGGAAAATTTTGGCCAGTGGTCAGGAGGTGGAAATGTGGTATGTTGTTGTTTTTCTGTTTCATCCCCATGCTGTTTGGCTTTATTTTACAATTTACTTGAGCGTGATTACGATTTCTTTTGCTTTTAGGACACTAGGATTCAAGGCGGATATGAAAATGTCCCCACTATTGATATCCACATGAATCAGGTGGGCTACGAAAAAGAATGGCACAAGTTCCTTTTGGATTATGTTGCTCCGATCACTGAGAAAATGTTTCCAGGATACTACACAAGGGTAAGCCTAACTTTGTTCTCTGGTTTCCACAGAAATATTAAGCAGCAAAATCTGTTTTCAGCATTGATAAGAATTATTACTAATAACTGAGCACCAATAATAATTGTAAATACCTGGCCTTTAAATCAGAATATTAGAATGATTTCTGCAGGATTATGTGACACTGAAGACTGGATGATTGATGCTGAAAACTCAGCTTTGTGTCACAGGAAAAAATGACATTTTAGAATTTATTCAAATAGAAAACAGTTTTTTTAAATTGTCATAATATTTCTCAATATTGCAGTTTTTACTGTATTTTTGATCAAATAAATACAGTCTTCAGGGTTCCCGTGCGTCCTGGAAAACCTAGAAAATTGATGACAAATTTTCCAGTCCTGGAAAACACATGGAAAATGACAGAAAATGGAAAATGTCCTGGAAAATCTTGTAGTTGTCCTGTAAAATTATTATTTAAAAAAAAAAAAATGGATTTGAATTCTCCTTTAGCCAAGCCCAAAACAAATAATGCTAGTAGCAGAAAATGTTCTAATCGACATAAATCGTAACTGGCCAGTTTCTGCTTCAAATGCGCAGTTAGCAGTCAGCTCTTTTGTTTTATTTCAGCCGATCTCTGTTTTGGTGCTGCTTTGTTTACTACAGTAACCAGGGAAATTCTGTATCCCTGTTGTTTCATTAGCACCTGCTGTCAGAGAGTGAATTTGTGCTTTCAGTCTGTTTTTGTTTCCTGCAGATATTTTTATGCAGCATAATTTCAAAAAGATAAAGTTAAACCATTCTGTTTTTGCTTCAGATTTTGAAATTAGATCAGAAACTGCTCATGTATGTAGAATCTTTCTTTGGATCGTAGAGCTGGATGATATGGCCAAAATTTATATCGCAATATATTTCTTAATTTCAATATGATATAGTTCTGATATAGTTCGATATGAGCAACATTTTAAAAGCCTCAGAATTATTGCAAAGAACACCCACAGCAGATGTCCATACAAACTTCTGAAAAATGAATTTGCCAAGTCTATGAAACCTCCTTCTGTAAAACCATATAATATTTAAAAAAAAAAAGTTTGGACATTGATGTGTTTCCAAACCTTCTATCTAATGTTAAACTTTAAGAGACATATTTCAGTAATTCAGTAACTTTTAAACACTTCAGTGAATATTTCTGTCACTTTCTATGAGCACTGATATGCAATGGCCAATCAGAGGTGTTTAATTAGTCAGAATCCCCTCATTTTTTTATTTGACACTTTTAAAGCAACACTTTGAAAATTGAAACTGAAAATATTTGAAGAATACTTGCCAATATTTAAAAAAAATATTTCTTTAATATTATTGTTAGCATAAATAATGAACCAATTTAATTTATTTGTATTTACAAATAGGTAAATAAAATAATTTAATACTTCCAATATATTTTGTTTATTTTGGTATAGCACCTATAGGGTACTGAAATTGGTTCTGAAAATCACTTGTTGTGATATATAATTAAGAGCTCATATTAAAGAGCTTATTTTATAGTTAATTCATGGCCATAAACTCTATGTTTTTAAAGATGTCTCAAGAGAGGAATAATACATTACTTTAGGGTGTTCTCCTTTGTATTTTATTCCTGCCATAATTAAAATAAAAATGTCCTGGAAAATCCTGGAAAATGATCACCAAAAAAGAGTAGGAACCCTGAGTCTTGGTGAGCAGAACACACCTGAAAAGCATAAAAAAAAATCTTTTTAAACTTTGCTTGTGAAAAACATGACATTCCTGACTGGGTGATGTTTGCATGTCAGCATGAGGTGGCATTCACAATCTATTTAGCTGCCATTAATGTCACATATTTCCAGCAAATAAGATATTTTGAGAAACTCCAGATATAATGGGAATACTTTTATTCTCAAGGTCTGGAAAAGTGGCTGTTATGTTCTAGAATGGAGGTTTTTCTTTTAGATGATTGACCTTTTACACGTGAATGCTGCTTAATGACTCTGCATCTGTCTGTGTTTTGTCTCCTGCAGGCTCAGTTTGATCTGGCCTTTGTAGTCAGATATAAACCAGATGAACAACCTGCATTAAGACCACATCATGACGCCTCTACCTTCACTATCAACATAGCGCTCAATCAAGTGGGGATTGACTTTATGGTGAGTGAAAACATGGCTATTATACACAGTTTTCCTTACTGTTCTGTAATACTTGTTTTTTACACTGAAAAAGTGAAACAACCACATCTTATTTTTACAATTACATTTTTATATAGTTCTAAATTAATATCTTGTTTTACTGGTTACTGTGAATCATGGTAACTGTTTTGTTACTGTTTTTTCAGTTGTCTAAAAGCAAATAACACCCCCCATAGAAAAAAAAAAAAGAGAAAGAAACAATTGTGCTTAGTATAAAGTACTATTTTATAGTATTTTTGTACTGCTATCTTTACTGAGTGCAGCAATTATTGTGGGTTTATTCATTTTTCTGGTGTTTTTGAAAAAAATCACAATAAACATTAGAGTCTTTCAAAGTCAGTTTTATTTATAGTAAAAAAGCTAAAATTATTTTTGTTGTGTGTTTTTATGCATAATAGGAAAAAAATTATAGTATTTAATGTTGTGTTTGGATTTAGAGCCATTACTTGTCAGTTAATTAGTTGGCCAAAGTATATATATATATATTTTTTTTTAGGGTAGTTTAATATAAACGTGTGGCTACTTCATAACTTATCACAATAACAATTAAGGTCTTTCAAAGTCAACTTTATTTATAGTAAGTAATTAAATATTGACTAAGAAAATGTTTTAGTTTCATCTTAAGTGAGAATTCTTTCAAATTATAGCTAATTTAGCTTTTGTTTTTGGTGAAATTAAGTTCTAAAAGGCCTAAAAATTATTGTATTGACCAACATTAAGTAACATTTTAGCTTGTGTCTAAAGAAAATATAGTGATTAAGCATGGTATACTGCAACAGTTGAACACCACAATTGGACAGATTTATGCAGTCATGTTATTTGTGGTCTACACAAACCAATTTGTGTTTTTCTTCTAAACTTGAATTATTCACTTTTAATTAATTAATTAATTTTAAAATGTTGAAATACCTGTCCAGCATGCTTTGCATGGGACTTAATGCGGAGAGTAAAAATCTCATATAATTTGTTTGTGTGTTTTTGAGCATAATAGGAAAGAAAAGGTGATAGTATTTGATGTCATGTTTGGATTTAGAGCCATTTCAGTTACTTGTCAGTTAAAAAAAGTTGGCCAAAGTATTTTTTTTTTTTTCAGTGTAGCTTAATGCAGTTTACATTGCATTATACAGAACCTAATCTACAGTGGTATAAATGTATGGCTACTTCATAACTTAAATGTCAGGCATGCAAACTGTTGCTTTGTAAAATGTTCATGTTTTAACACAGCAGCATGTCTTGACGTGCAGCTCTCCTGAAAGCATGAGATGTGCAGATACTAAAACTTTCTTAGATTTGCCAAATGTTCGAACATGAATGGGTCTGTGGCCTGGCCTTTCAGTCTGTTTTTTGGATATAAATTATTATAGTATATTATAGTAATTTTTTTCCTATGCATCCTAATTGTCTCCATTTTATGGAAGCCCTTTTCTGCCACTGAATAAAAAAAGTTAATTGTGACTTTTAATCTCACAATTCTGACTTTGTGAATTATAAACTCACAACTGCAAGTTATGAAGTCAGAATTGCAGGATAAAGTTGTAAATGCGTGCTACAAAGTCAGAATTGTGAGATATGAATTCACAATTCTGTGAAATAAAGTCAGAATTGCAAGGCTGAAACTTTTTTCCCTCACAGTTGTTTTATACCTCACAGTTCTGACTTTCTAACTACCAGCTGCAAGATACACAGTCAGAATTGTGAGATATAAACTCACAATTGTGAGAAAAAAAGTCGGAATTGTGGGGTAAAATGTCACAATTCAGTGTCAGAAATATGTTTTTCATGCGTGTAAAGGGAACCTTGTACCTGTAAATATGTGTCTGCTATTTTGAAGCAGTTTGACGGAACAAGAGCCGACTGTATTAACGATCAGTGACTTTCTGTTCAGGGTGGCGGCTGCCGGTTCTTGAGGTACAACTGCTCCATTAAAGCTCCCAGAAGGGGCTGGGCGCTCATGCACCCTGGACGCCTCACTCACTACCATGAGGGTCTGCCCACCGTAGAGGGGGTCAGATACATCGCTGTCTCATTTGTGGACCCTTGAACACCTTTGTATTATAAACTTGAATTTGCTTTGAATTCAGAAGACTTTAGAATAATCAAATGATCAACAAAAATATGTTGACAGAGTGCCTTACATTGTGAATATGCCAGTGTAAATATATTTTCCATGTTTTTGTTACATAAAGGCATCTTTTGATAACAGTCGATGAATGTCGAAAGCAGTTTGACAGATCACTACACAATATGTGACTTTTATGCAGTGGCATTTTACTCATTTATTTATTGTCATCTATTGAAGGGATTACTCCATACAGATGATGTGGATTTCATTAATGTATCTGTCCTTGCTTTGACATTCACAGGTTTATTGAGTTGTTTTCTTTATTGATGCCCCTCAAGCAATTGGTGCTGATGTTTGAAAACGTGTCTGACATGTGGTTTGTTTTCTCACTGCTTAATGTTGCTTGTTTAGAGATTTATTTTCTTGTCTTGTTAATGGATCACTCATGTCATGAATTTTGGAAGAAAACACAATAAAAAGGAGAAAAAAAGTAATGGTTAATTGTGTATAATTATGTCACCCACAAATTAAATTGCTGTCATAAGTTTTATCCATAATTTTCAAAAAAGAACAAGTAGTACTGTGTTATCCCTAGTGAAAAATAAATATACTACAATGTATTTAAAGTACGTTTATTTCATGCTAAGTATACTACAAATACATTTACGTATTATGTACCTAATAAAACACCCTGCAATTGTACTTTTAATATACTAAACTTGTAAATTTAAAGTCTGCTAAATTGAAACAACTGATTTTGTACTCGATGCACTTTAATTGCGCAAAGGTAGTGCTGAAGTCCAACTAAAGATATAATTAAGTATTTGATTGTGCTGAAGTGGAACTATTGCAAGTATATTTTATGTACACTTTAAATATTTTGCATTTAAAGACCGATATTATTTAAAGATCATACAGTCCTCATCAATAGTGACATTAAAACATATTTTAGGCTTAATATTAGGAAATGTGTATTGTGTACAAGTTGTACTGCAAATAAAGTTTACTTACAACTTTTTTTTAAATAGAAATTTTGTTAATAGACTTGAAGTATACTTATAAATGCATAAAAGTATAAAATAAATGCATTTTAAATATACTATTTTTTTGCTAGGGGTGACTGCAGTTTGTGTTCCTTAATTTCTCATCTGAAAATACAATATTTTTACCTCTATTCTGAAACTAAATCTATGCCATAATCTGTACATTTGCTATGGAGAACAAAATGCATGTTTGATTTAAATAAATTAATAAATAAATAAATAAGTACATGAATGAATGAATGAATAAACAAAGTAGCATATTTACTTTCTTGGGAGCTTATGGCAAAAAAAGTCAGGCCTTGGTACCCTGAAAGTTTAATTGGTCAAGTATATGGGTCTAAATTAGGATTTTTTTTGCATTACTTTTAGTGATTACTTAAAATAACTGTTAACGTTTCTATGTTAATCTTATATTAATATATTTCAAAGAGTTGTTTTTAATTTTTGACTGATCACTTCGCTCAGGATGGACCAATCGCAGTTTTTAAATTAAGAATTAAATTAAATTAAGAATATTGTTAACATCAATATTAAATATTAAAATTCAAGAACGTATGAGGTGGATTTCTGTCTGTATGCCATGTAAAGTTACAAATCCTTGGATTTAATAGATATTAGATTTCAGTCCTTGTGAAACGTTATAAGCCGCTGTGCGCCCCCGCGAGGAAGGAAAATATTTTTGTCAAACTAAAACCGTCGCGCTTAGATTACGTAAAGCATCTAGCTATCTAGCCAACGTTAGTAGCTAATTGCTAAGATAATGGCGACCAAATGACAGCTGAGTTGTCGGATAGATAAGGAATACTTTGTTAAAAACGCGTTTTTGTATTAAACGTCAGGCATATTCTTGCTGAAAACATACATCAGCTTTTTGACTACATATGCGTTTAGTAACATTGCCCACGTTTGATGGTTAACAGCCTCATAAACAGTGCGTGAACCTTTATTTCGTTGTTATTACGGATCTTGTTTCGGTTTCGTTCAGCCTGCAGTGCGACAACAGCTGTCTTCGGCGAAAGCAGCTTTTCCAGAAGAGGATTTTGGAGTTTATTATGAGGACATCGCTGGATCAACATGCTTGAGGACTGTTTTAAGATATAACCACTCCGCTCTTGCTGGTAAACACATTTGATTATTAAATATACAGTAATAAACTTGAAACAATTGCTGTACATGTTAGGTTTATAATTTCACCGTGTCTGCTTCAGTTTCTAAGGAATATTTTAACGTTTTTTACGTTAGATAAGAGAAAGGTGATACTAGGGTTACATCATTTACGCTAGCCCAGTCTGTGTGATCATATAAATATATATATATAAATATATATATATATATATATATATATATATATATATATATATATATATATATATATATATATATATATATAATGTATGTGTGTGTCAGATCGATATTATAAAAGATTCTCAAGATATCACGTTTCTTTGACAGCCAGAAAGAGTCAAGGGGGAGGGGTCCCGCCCTTTTTTTTTAACCAATCAGAATCGCGCCTTACCTGTCCATCATTTGTGTGTTCGGAATTACTCACATGGGATTGGTTAACATGTCGTAAGGAGGCGGGACTTTCTAGTGAGGGGGTGTGGTGGATGTTAGAAAAACGTCTGAAATTTATTTTATATTGGATATTTTTACATTTTATTATACTACACTATTAATAATAATATATACTAGATGTTCGTATAATACTATATTTTATATTTTAAGTATTCAGTCTTGTCGAATGTAACATTCAGTCATGTGATTACAGCATTGGGTTTAGTGGAGGTGTGGATTGGAGTCAAACGCTGCCGCTGCTGTCAGTGACATTGAGCTCGTGAAAATACTCTTCATTGGAGCTGTGACTAGGATACCAGTCTGTGTGATCCTGTTAAAGCTGAACTAAACACACCGAATGTGCTGCTGGAGTTTGTTTCGGGACATTTCACGTCCGTAGACATGTTTAAGCCGCGTTGAGTTCAGTCTCGTGGATGAGAGGACTGGAGTCTGTGACATTGGTCTCGTGGAAGTCGTGACTCTTATATTAGTGTTTGTTATGGATTATAAAATGATCATTTGCATTCTATCAAGACTCTGATTTGAGCTTACAGCGATCAGTGTTGGTGATCGGTCACTGATAAAGCAAATGCTGGGCAGCTGATAGGGCGCATTTGATCTTCACGATTTTATACAAGCTCTTACACGCACTGTCAGGTAAGACTGTTTTTTTTAATTCGTAACCTATGTTTTCATTCCTGTTCTGTCAGCTGTGGCCTGCTGAAATGTGTGTTTTCAAAACATTTTTGACAACGTTTAGCCTAGCAGATCTCTCAATCTGTTCATCATTTATATAAAATATATATATATATATGTATGTATGTATGTATGTATGTGTGTGTGTGTGTGTGTGTGTGTGAAGAGTTCAGATGCAAAACCAGCTACAAGCCCTTCTCGGTCAAAAATGAGATGATGATACTGAGTGAATGCTCTCGACACATATTATACGTCCATCAAATACTTTTTCTTCAAACTCGCTAAAATACCAGCCTCAGCGCAGTCAGAAGTACCGGTACTTACATAGAAACCTATACATTTGAGCCTGATAAAAATGCATTTTTTAAAGAAAGACGTCAGATGGATTTAGCTGGTATATATGTGTGTGTGTGTGTAATTTTGTGTGAATTAAATGACATTGTGTGAACGTTTGAGAATTTTAGTGTGAGTGTGCACTAGTAAAAATGCTTGCATAATTTTGAAGGCAGTGTATGGGAGTGTTTTCTCTGCTTATCAAGAGCTGATAAAGGACATACTTGTGACAGATCTTTATTATATAAAGGCAAATGCTTTTATATGCACTTGCACATTGCAAATTTTTAATCTTCAAATGGTTGGCATGCCATTACAGATAGAATGTAGAATGTTGCACAGCAATACACTATATCTATTGTAAAAACTGTCTTCATAATTATTATACATGCAGTGCAGTCTCATGATCTTATTACTGGAGAGACATGGAATATTTTTAGTTAAAAATTTGGCTTTCACTCTGCTGGACTGTACATAATCATCAGTTTTAGCCATAAAAAGGCTAAAAGGTGATTAAATGATTTTAATTAATGAAGTTTGTAAATACAGCATTTACACACTATACCCTTTTTCTTATTGGCACATGCATTATTATAAAAACTCCTATGTTTAATAATAATTTTAAAAAAGATGTCTGTCAGCTACCTATTTATTTATTTATTTATTTATTTATTTTTTACTTCACACAATTTTTGTTTTTGATTCTTCTTTTTTTCTGATCTATGTTGGCACCTGCTCAAAAACAAAAACAAAAAAAAACAAAACAAAAAAACAAACAAAACAAAAACACAAATAAAAGCAATAGAACTGACAATTTAATGTTTTGGACTGCACAGGCAAGAATGTAGTTTTCTACACACAGCAGACAGTATCCAGATTATTGGCATATGGCAGAGGGTTTTTCCTGATAGTAAGTTATCAGGTTATGTCAACCTCTGATGTCTGGTTACCTTATTTTAAGTGCAGACAGGCATCTGGACACATTATTAACGTTGCCTTTGTCCTTAGTCTGTGCAATGAAGGTGACTTTCTAGGACGCATGAACGCTCGATCTTGCACGTATTTGCCAGCTGCAACTCCAGACTCTTTAATATGACACCGCTCAGATGTTCAGAAGAACCCTGGCATTACCAGTGCTGAATGTTAATAGTGTGAGGTTATGCTCATGAACTAATGGCAATGATTTGAGAAAGTAATGTGGGCCTCAAGGTCTTTAGTCTTTTTTTTTTTTTTGTTTTGTTTTGTTTTGTTTGTTTGTTTTTTTGGGAATACATGAAGGAATACATATCCTCTAAGGTCCTTAGAGAAAATCCATCCATAAATAAAGACAGAATTATATTTGTGGTCAACTGTAACCAAGGCCGATATAGCAGATGATATCTTAAGGTTTTTTTTTTTTTTTTTTAATTATCGCCATTGACCACTATATATATATATATATATATATATATATATATATATATATATACATATATATATGGTTACTTCTTTTTTTATTACTGTTTTAACAATCTTAATTTGTGGGAAAAAAAAAAAAAAATCATCATCGAATTATAGGATTTGTTCACTTCCAGAATAAAAAATGTCCTAAAAAATTAAGTCAAAATTAAGTCAAAAATTAAGCCTGTCTTACTTTAGTCAACTGGAAGCGAACTAATCCTTCAATTACACAATCAGGTTTTTTTTTTTTTTTTTTAATTAAGTTCAAATGAGTAAAATATTATAGTGAATATTATTCAGAATAAATATAAGCTTTATTGCAGAACCAGTTAAGCATATACTGTTTAATATATTTAAATAGTGTAATATCATATATATCAGATATATATCAGCCACTCAAGATCTCAGCATGACCATTTGTCATCAAAAAATTATGACCAGTCGGCCACTAAATTTATATTAATAATATATTCTTAAGGGTGTCAGTCCAGTGTCCTCAAGCAGAACAAACAGTAAAGCATCAGTTAGAAGAATAGTTTACATTGATTGTTCATCACTATCTAATGATTTTCAGTAATGTTTAGAAAAGGAAGACAGTTCCCTTTGGCTCACACACAAACTCATCTAGAAACTGTAGTAAGCACATTTTAAACAGCTTGTGCTTTATGTGTTGTTGACACTCTGCTCTTTCTGGACGACGCAGCATTACCCATCAGCACACAGGACTTGACAATAGCTCAGAGCAATCCAGTTAGACAACAACAACATAGCTGAACGTTTTTATCAGTGCAGTTCTCAGGGTGTGTTGTGTTTGCCTTTGAGACAGAGACTTTCCAAGTGTTTGTGTTGTGTATTTTACTTGTTCATGTGCAAAGCATGTCTTGTAAAAGTCTAATCTCTTTGTTTCACCTTCTTACAAGATTAAACGGCTAGAATTTGTGAACTTTAAATCCTCCATCCCTAACAAGGAAACTCCTAGTGGGGCTTTAATTTTATTTGCTGATTTGATGCCAGTTAAAACTGAATGCTACAGCACATTGGAGATTAGTTGACCTTAAATGCTCTCATTTAGAATTTTAAATGCTCATGCATGTTTTTACTTAATGGTTGACTAATATAGATTTTTCTGATTGCTGATATCTTAGAGAGCAGGGTGATATAAAATGTGATATAACATGCTTAACAATTGCTGCAGTGAAATGTACAGTCATTTGATATATTTACTAAATTAGCCTCAATTAGAAAAACATGCAGTAGATAAATAATAGATATTCAAACACTACCTGAATGTCGATAGTATATGATAAAGTATTAGTTTCTTTGTTTAACAGTTCCGTGTGTTACAACACTGTTAAAAAAGATAGTAAACTAATGAAGAATGGGAACTTCTGTACAGTAGTGATCAGTCTTTCTCAGAGTTATCAAAATAACAGTCAACTTCTGGCCCCTAATGGCCAAACAAAAAAACTTAACAGTCAGTTTTTGCCTTTTGTTACTGACATATAGCATTATAAATATTTAGGGCCTGATTTACTAACAGCTTGTGCCAGTGCAAACCACCTTTTGGCATTAAAATTGTACCGTGGGGGCCTATGAAATCCGTTTTATTTTTTCACAAATTCCATTTTTTTCCGTTTTAATTTTTCTGGATTTTTCTGGGCACCTTTTTAATGGTTAAATTAAATTGTATTAATCAAAAACATGTCTAATTAATTAAAATCATGAAACTTAAACAGTTTAACATCAATTTATTTTATGTTTAAAAGTAAACATCAAGTTACTTTTATTGCGCTCTAATGCTAATTTGCCCTGTTTAGTAAATCTGGCTAAATTCAATATAGATGAATCCTTAATGCTACAAAAGTTATTGATTTCCTCTTTTTTCTTTTGTTCTTTGATTAACAGATACCACAGGTTATTTGGCTGCTATTACTTTAAGAGCTGCCGCTGCTGAACGTGACACAGATTTGACACGCATGCTCGTAGTTTCATTCGCACTTTAACATGAAATGATACAGGCTACAGTGCGTGCCACCGCATTTGTGTGCACAGTTGAAGTGTGCATGCTGTGAGCACAGTATAACGGCTGACAGGACAGGTACTTTTGTATTTACTTGCATATGGCCTGAAAACATCACGTCTGACCGCAGTTCACTGTTGTTCTCCTCATCACCTTGTACCTTTTGCACGCTTGTTTGACTAGCGCCTGGCGCTGAGGTGAAGTTGGAGTGCACGTCTGAAAAGTCTCCCGATTGATGTGGTTGTTAAGACGTTCTGCGACTAAATAAAACTTCTTTTCAGGAAAAAAAGAGAGAGAAGCAGCAGTTGTAAGTGGGATGGCCAACCCTAGCCCCACCTCAGCGTTAAAGAAGTGCACTTCCAGAACAACAATTTACAAATAATTTACTCATCCCCTTGTCATCCAAGATGTTCATGTCTTTCTGTCTTCAGTCCTGAAGAAATTATGGTTTTTGAGGAAAGCATTTCAGTGTTTTTCTCCATATAATGGACTTCATTGATGCCCTGATTTTAAACTTCCAAAAGGCTCTAAACGATCCCAACCGAGGAAGAAGGGTTTTATCTAGCAAAATGGTTGGTCATCTTTTTTGGAAAATAAAAATTTGTATATATTTTTTTTTTAAGCACAAAAAGCTTAAAATCTATTTTTAAGCACAAAAGCACAGGTTCTGGGATGTGCGTCGACGACGCTACGTACTATTGAATCACGTCGAAAGGTCACACAGAGCGTAGGCGGAACTACAGACACAGTGTTTACAAAGCGAACGTGCAAAGACTAAGAAAGTGCAAGTAAGTCAAACGCTGTTTACAAACAAAAAGGTATAATGATGTCGGGCGATTCTGAAGTTGTAGGAGAAAAAGACATACTCTAAAAAGGCCATACTCTGCCTTTTTGAGCGGAGTACGCAGACGATGAACTTAGACGTGATTCGTAGTGTCATGGACGCTTTTGTGCTTAAAAAGTATACTAATTTTTATTTATTAATGGTCGATCGTTACACTAGATAAGACCCTTCTTCCTCAGCTGGGTTCGTTTAGAGCCCTTTGAAGCTGCATTTAAACTACATTTTGGAAGTTCAGAATCGGGGCACCAATGAAGTCCATTACATGGAGAAAAATCCTGAAATGTTTTCCTCAAAAACCATAATTTCTTTACGACTGAAGTCAGAAAGACATCTTGGATGACAATTGTTGTTCTGAAAGTGGACTTTTCGTTTAACTGCATTCCAGTCCGTTAAACTGGAAAAATTAATCTCCTGCGTTAATGCTCAAATTTTGAAAGCACTAGTTAAAACCACTCTGATCAACCCAGCAGCACCTTGGTAACCACTTAGGAAAGTGCTGTGGTGTTGAAAATTTGGCAAAATTGTTTTATCTCTATCTTTCTTTTCTAGTGAGATGTCTCTGGTTTTCCCACGACCCAATACCAGTGTGATCGGCAAGAAGGACAAGCGACTCATGGCTGAGGTGAACGCCTCCCCGCTCAAACACTTCGTCACCGCCAAGAAGAAGATCAACGGCATCTTTGAACAGCTGGGCGCCTACATCAAAGAAAGCTCAGCCTTTCTGGAAGGTGTCTGCTTTCATTACTTCTGGCGATTCGTTCCACTCTAGTCTCAGGAGCTCAAAGCACACACTGTTGCGTGCTGTTCATCTGTCAAGCTGATAAAAGAAACCTGGGTGATTCTGACTAGCACAGCTCAGATAGCAAAGACAGGTTACGTAACAGACGGCGAGACAGCTGAAGGTTCAGGGAAAAGCGTGGCTTAGTCAGCGTATCATGTGTGGAAGGCTTTTTTTCTGTGAACATCTCAGGTTTTCTTCAGGCAAGGTTTTACAAACCTACCATGGCAGCTCGTAAGCTTATAGCATTTTACTTAAAGGATTTTGGTCTCATATTAGGTTTATTTGAGGTCAGTCACATTTTAGCCTAAATTGCTACAGCTTACTCATATTGGTTTAGGCTAAAAACAATTTCTGCCCCTAATTCTTAGATATTAAATTCAGCATTTGTACTTTGATCATGAATGACATCTCAAACTTTTCTTAGTGATCTGATAGCGAGTTTTTGCTTGACAACTGGAAATGTCCAATTGATTACATTGAAAACGGGAGCCAAGAGATCAGAGGCTAGAAAAGAAAAAAAATCTTTTGAATAATCTTTCTTAAGATAAGTTCTAAGAATTTATCAAGAATGTTCCAAATTGCAGTTCTTGACAAATCCTTAGAAAGCTTGAGTTTTTTTTTTTTTTTTTTTTTTTTTAGAAGCCTGTTTAAAAATTAAAAACAAGGTCCAGGGCTCTACGCTTACGTTTCTTTTTAGGAGCACTTGTGCTCCTAACTTAAGCCATGTCAAAATTTCAGGAGCACCTTCTAATCAATAATCAAAAAATCTCATAAAAAATTAGCCTTCCCATTTACAAGCTGATATTTGACTTCTTAAAAGTGATTTACAAGGGAACTTTGTTTTTACTTTTGTAATGACGTTTTTCTAACTTTATTAAAAGTATGTCATCTTTTATGTCAAATTTAAAAAATATACATATTTAATACAATTTTAAAATTTGTAATTAAAACAACAGAATAAGAACAAGTAGAATATGAATAAGTTACTAATTAAATGAAATCAGATTAATTAACTGATTAATTAATTTGTACTACAGATGTGGCACAGAAGAACACAAAAGTTGCTTGTAGGTGTATTTTCATGTTTAATGAGGCTCAGAGGTGGCGTGAGTGCAATCAAATTCATTAATTCATGTTGAGATTAATGTTTCAAATATAACATTTTGAATATAGAAATATTGAATAATTTAAATAACTGAAAAGATACTTTAAGAATAGCAGCAAGTCACTGATTTAATTACTGAGTCATTCATTCATTTGATTCATTCAGATGGCTGAGGAAAGTGACTGTCTTTATGAATGTGAAATTGAATCATTGACTCACTAGATTCCTTTAAAAACACACATTCATTCATAAACCAAACACGGCTGTGTTTGAATGTAGATGCACAGCGGCTCAGTTGTGACTTGTTTCAAACTATTTTCGTTGACAAAATGTAGCAAAATCAGGCAATACTAGTCTGTTTTAGTCAGACAGCGTAAGTCACTTAAGATTAACTTTTTGTTTATTAAACACTTGAGAATGACAAAGTGATCTTACCTTTTGAGTTTTTAAGACAAGCTGGATGTTATTCTAACTTTAAGAGGTTACATAAGAGGAAAATGGCTCTTTACTCATAAAGTGCTCCTATTATGCCATTTTAAAGGTTGCTAATATTGTTTTATGAGTCTCCTAAAACAGATTTACATGAATGCAAGGTCAAAAAACACTTTAGTTTTCTCCAAAAATAGATTTAATTTTACCTCATTTCTAAATGATTCGTAAACGACTCATGTGAAGCAGTTCGAAGAATCAGCCTCTCTAAACCCCTCCTTCCCATGAGCTCTTACTGCGCGTGTCGAAAACGAAACGCCCATTGCCATAACTGAATGATTTTACCTTAACAATTCGAGCCGGAGTCTGACGATGAAACGGTTGAAGTGGCTGATCGACAAGTTAGCACGGACTACCATGGATGTAAGCAAACTGGGCACACCTCTATGTTGTAAACTTTAAACACTGTATAATGCATTACACTGTGTGGAAAAAGTGTGCTATTCTCAACTAATGAGATAGACAGACAGTCAAGCTGCATCAATCACAAATTTTTAGACTACAGTGGGCCCACAGCTGAACAACAGAACTACAGAAGCGTGAGTTAGCCGGTTAGCAAGACATGTGCAGGGTTGTTACACAACTAAGTATTTTGAATGATCGCTAGAAAATACAATCATCAATTATTAATCATACTTGCAGGCAGAGGTTCAAAGGAGCAAGCCGGTCCAAAAAAGTTGGGCACTGATCTCTCTTTTAAGAGCAAGGGTTTGGTGAATCCCGCGTTGTACTCCCCGAGATTGGAAAAGCAGTCAGATTGGGATTGTACTGTTGAGGTGTTGTTGAAAAAAAATGAAGGTTAACCACAGATTCTTTGTAGATTAGTCTTTTGGATGTGAATAATAAATTTGTGGGCGGGCAAGTTGTTCGCAACATAGAACGTGGGCGGACATTATGCAAACGTGTTACTTTGTGACGTGTGGCCGTTACAGAATAAGATTCAAATTCCTGACGACTCGTTCAGGCAATTGTGAGCCTACTCTTTTTTTTGATAGACAATAACTTTATTTATTGTGAATTGTCGACTTTACAACTTTGCAGATAGTTTAGGTTCACATACAGCCACATGGCACACTGCATGAAAGGACATATTTGAAAATAATAGGAGCACTTTAAGAATGCAGATGTTGATGGTGAAGAACTTAAACCAAGTGTAGTTGAACTGTTCTATTTACTTGACAGAAACCCACAACAATGAGGAACTGGATCCTGTCACTACAGAGGAGCAGGTGGCGGAGGTGCGAAGTTACCTGTCTAAAGTGGCAGGGATCGGGGAGGTCCTGTCCCGCAGACACATGAAGGTCGTCTTCTTTGGCAGGTATAGTGCATACGTATTGTCTTTCACAGCGTGAGTGCAAAGTTTCTGTTCATTGTCTGCGTTCAGTGCACTTGGCCATAAATTTGAAGTGTAATTTGAGTTTAAGTGACACCTTTTGTGTTAACAGGACAAGTAACGGAAAGAGCTCCGTCATTAACGCCATGCTCTGGGACAAAGTGCTGCCGTCTGGAATCGGACACACCACCAACTGCTTCCTACGAGTGGAAGGCACCGACGGCAACGAGGCTTTTCTTCTCACTGAGGGATCGGATGAAAGAAAGAGCGTTAAAGTAAATGCCCTCTACCTGCTTAATTGTCATAAATGCATTCCTGAGTGATTTTGGATGCCTCTTTTGTTTGAGTCTTTGGGTGTGTCTGACATGTTGAGTCAGATTGGACCCGTGCTGTGGGATTGGGAATGAAATTGGCCTCTTGTGTAACTCGGTGCATCTCTCTATAGCAACCATAAATGAGCTTTGCACACTGTAGGTGTTAAAGAGGGTGTGTAATCTCTTTAGTCTGACATGAGAGGATACACCCTGTAGAGATACACTTGTTCTTACAGATTTCAAGAACAAACTGACCGAAATTGAGGCTGTGTGTTGTAATGATGACTACTCTTTTCCAAAACCTAGTGAGCTGTCTACAAAGAGAGCATGTCCCAGATTACAAAGACAATCTTAAATTGGAGTTTTGGCAAAAATATTAATCTAGATTTTGCTTATGTTCAAGTTGGTCACGTGTTTTCACCAGGCTGTGGTTCATACATCGCTATGCTATTGACATTGAATCTATGAAAATGTCACTGTGACCGCATTTGTAGAGTGTTGTTGACAGGTCTGGTGAAATTATCATGATCATTTTGCTGACTTTATAAGATTAGAGAATGTCACAAATATTGTGATAATTGTAAAAGTTTAGCTTAAATTATAGGGAGTAAGCCATTCTCACCCTGTTTTAATGAGTGTTAAAGTGTCAAAAGGATAGTTCAGCTGCTTTCAAATGCTCCAGTGTGTATTTGTTTGTGCACTCTGTAAAGAGTGTCGGTAGTTTTGGATTTACAATGTGTTTTCGTAGCATTTTTCTGTTTATATGAGTTCTGAATGCTGTTTCAGTGCTTATTTTGTTGATAAAATGTTAATAAAACACAAATAATATAAAATATTGTTACTCTGAAAATTATGATGCCGGTTTAGTGACACGTTAGGGAAAAAAAAAAAAAAAACTAAGATTACGAGATACATAATATTTAGAGAATAAAGTCGAAATACTACAAGAATAAAGTTGAAATATTACGAGAATAAAGTCGGAATGTTTTGAGAGCAGTGTCAAAATATTTTGAGAATAAAATCAAAATTACGAGAATTAATTTCTAGCAATTCCGAGATTAAAGTCATGATATTTCGAGAGTATATTATAGCCTATTGCGCATGCAGATGGCCCGGATTGGGAGCACCGCAAGATATTCCAAAGTCTCCGATTTCAAAATCTGTCAGTTTTATAGTGAAATACAAACAATGTGTCTTACAATTATGTATTTTTCACACTCTTTAATGTGGTGTGACAGATTGCTGTATTTGCTTCAGTTTAAACAGCATGAAAGACATTTGTTTCATTTAGGGATGTTCATTTCGATTATTCTTCCTAACTGACAGCCAACGCTCGTTAACCGATTTTTAACTGTTAACCGACAAGATTGTTTTACATTAGAATTTAATTAAATTAGAAAGGATAAGTGTATATGACAGAACATGAGGATTCACATGGACACATCAAATCATGAGCCTGCAGCGCTTCTGCAAGAAAAAACATAATAAAGCTAGGCTATATATATATATATATATATATATATATATATATATATATATATATATATATATAATGAATGAATAGGCCTATACAATAAATATTTTTACTTAATTAACAAAATGAAGGAAAAAGCTGTGCAACAAGTAGGCTAGCTATATATGGAGAGTTTTCGTTCATTTTTGTGCTGCGCGAAAGGAAGACAGCTGAAAGCGGCATCCTGTTTTTCTTTATATTATTGTGAATGTAGGCTACACAAATAAAAGCAAACTGTTTACAGTTTCAATTGTCTGTATTACTAGGAGTCATTTCCACAGAATGAAAAAAAATCAAGTGATTGCGCCAGCGCCGCACACACGCACACAGTTAAGCATTGCTAACTTGACAATGCAGACTTTCTCTTATCAAAATAAAATACAGTATTCCATTTTCAGAAAAAAATACAAGAATGTGAGTGAAGTACAAAACCATGGTTAACATAATAAATAATATTTTGGCATTCAAATGCATCTTGAATATGGAAACATTTGGATTTGTGTCATATGAGAGACCCATTAGTTTCAGTTTTGCTAGAGCCTAAATGAATTCGTTTTGGCTTGTCGTTTATATAACCTAATTTCTTATATATTTCATTCTTGTTCTTTTCTGAATACTGTTAAATTGAAAGTATTTTTTTTTTTTTTGTGAAAAAAAAAAAAAAAAATCAGGCATCAGGTCTATTTTTGAATGTAATAATAAAATGCGACTTAACGTTATAGGCCTACACGATTTATCTTTTTTTTTTTCTCTCAAAAATGCCATTTTTTTTTTTTTTTTTTTTTTTAACCATCCAGCAAACGTTTTCAAATATTTTGGTAAATTACTGAAAAAACATTAAATGAGCGTTTAACTGATTGTATTAATCGGTCAAAATTATTTTTGTCGGTTAACGGTTAACTGGTTAAAATGAGCATCCCTAGTTTCATTAAATTAGGTTATACTGTTTTTTTTTTTTTTTTTCATGCCTTCTGATGTTCCTTTACTTTTATATCTTTATATAAATTTGAAATAAAGAAAAAAACTCATTTATAATTTGTATTTCGTGATAAAATTGATAGAATTTGAAAGCTGAGCTGTGTTATATTAAAAGCAACAAAGCACAAAATTATTGCGATTACTGGGTGGCTGACGCGCTACAAATAATGAATGGAAGACGTTAAATATTGTGTTCAATCATTTACTGTATACCGTGAATAAAACAGGTTGTGAATAGTCACTTAATATTAAATACCTCAGAAAAAGACTACAATGGTATGACACATGGTATGATTTCTGCTAATAATCCCACATATATTTGTGGTGTATTGAAAAGGGTTAAATAAGAGAGCTTCGGTGCCTCCCAAAGGAATGTCGATTGGGTGTGTAAAATATTGTATCTTTAATTTCTGTGATTTAAATTTTCGAAACATTTCCACTTTATTCTCAAGATATTTCAACTTTATTCTTGTAGTATTTTGATTTTATTCTCATAATATTTTGACTTTATTTCCTTAATTTTGACTTTAATCTTAGATTTTTTTTTTTTTTTTTTTAACGTGGCACTAAAACGCTATCGTGAAAAATCAAATGCATTTTTTAATTATCTAAATTAATATTATAAAATATTTTAAAGAAATATTAATAAAGATTGTGCAATTATTGTTCCTAAATGAATAAAGTACCTATTTCATTTAGACATGTAAATGGCCCTCTATTAGCAAATACTGATACTTACTTACTTTTTTTTTTTGTTTTGTTTATACAGTGTGTTCACATTGGTAAATAATGAGCAAATAATGTCAGTGACAAGCAATAAGGCATACAGTTTTGTTGTCTATTTGTCTGTGCCAAGTGAGTATCTCTGGATCTTGGCTGACTGTACATGAGCTCTTGTCTATAATTACACCCACATGAGTCAGGGGCTTTTTCCTACCAGCTGTCACAAGGTCACACGTTTTTGTCATTTAGGACTTGTCTCATGACCTTTCCTCTGCACTGATATATTACAGGGCTGATGAAACATGTACACGCCGCACTTAAGAGCACATTGTCTGCTGTAGAGGAATGCTGGGAATGAGCATATGACTGTACCTTCCAGTTTTTCTAGAGGTGTGCATGAAAAAGCGACAATAAGACAAATGTGTATTATTATTAAAGTTTTATTCCTTTCTTGCATCTAAAAATTTAAAACTGAGACCAAGAAGCATGACATTTATAGGTTCATATAGTGAAAAAAAACACAGACATTAGACCGTGCATAATTTTAGCAGCTAATAAAGGCTAAACATTGCTAAAGATATAAATCCCCTTCTCATTTACATACACTTCACACTTCAAATGCTTGATGATGATTAAGCAAATAACATCATTTTTTTTTTTTTTTGTAATGTTGGCTATTCTTTTCAGCTCTAGATTTCACCACGAGTAACACTCTCTCCCAGTAATTAATCATTGTTTTTGCATTTATTTCAATATTTGGTAAGTATCATGTAAATGCCAGGTGTGCTGTTGTGACATCTGGGATTTTTCTGCAGTCCTCTCTGGCTTATGATGACTTGCATACACACAGAACAATGGTCAGCAGCTAAATAAAGCCTACAGACAATGTGAACAGAGCAGCTGGCTGATAAACGCTTGTGAATGTGTGCGCTTATCAGGATGTGGGACACAGTTGTTCTCCTGATGCTTTTTCCAGCGTCTCTCTGTGTCTAAAAGAGGCCATTTCCGCTCTGCCTGACTGCATGTACGCTCCATGATGACATAAACAAATGCACGCCTTCCCAAGAGTGGGCCAAAGGTCATATAGTTTCCTCTGCCAAATCTTGCAGGTTTATTACTTTTGATCCTTTACTCTCTGGTGTGTGCTTGCAGGCATGGATATTTAGGTGTCCAATTGAGCTCACGTTTTTTTTAGATCTCAATCGTACAAATTTGTAGAATTAAACAACTTCAGTACAAGCACTGATAGACTAGAATAGTACCTTTTAAAACTAGAGATGGTCTGTGCTTAGCCACCTTTTTATTGGCCAACCTCTTTGCATGTAAACTGAGTTAGTCTACTGCTGCATGGTATGTCAAATGTTAAAGGAGAAGTGCACTTCCAGAACAACAATTCACAGATAATGCACTCACCCTCTTGTCATCCAAGATGTTCAAGTCTTTCTTTCTTCAGTCGTAAAGAAATTGTAAATCCTGAAAAATTTCAGGATTTTTTTCCATATAATGGACTGATATGGTGCCCCGATTTTGAACTTTAAAAATGCAGTTTAAATGCAGCTTGAAATGATCCCAAATGCGGTTGCTGTCTTCCCAACCAAGGAACAACGGTCTTATCTAGTGAAACGATCGGTTAATTTCATTAAAAAAAAAAAAAAAAAAAATACAATTTAAATATTTTTAAACTCAAATGCTTGTCTTGTCTTGCTCTCCTTGAACTCTGTGTATTCTGGTTCAAGACAGTTAGGGTATGTCGAAAATCTCCAACCGTGTTTTCTCCCTCAACTCCAAAAATCATTTAAAAATCATCCTACATCGCTGCAGAAGTACCGACCCAGTCTTTGCAAAGTGAACAGGCAAAGAAGATCAAACACCCTTAACAAAAAAGGTAAAACAGCGATATAGGAGGATTTTGAAGTTAAGGGAGAACATGAGATGGGAGTTTTTCGACATACCCTCTCATGAACCGGGAAAAAACAGAGGTCGGGAAGAGCAAGACGAGCGTTTGACATTTAAAAAGTATGTAAATTGTATTATTTTTATGAAAATAAGCGATCGTTTTGCTAGATAAGACCTTTCTTCCTCGGCTGGGATCGTTTACAACCGCATTTGGGATCGTTTGAAGCTGCAATTAAACTGCATTTTGGAAGTTTCTTTAGGACTGAAGAAAGAAAGACAAGAACATCTTGGATGACAAGGGGGTGAGTACATTATCTGTAAATTGTTGTTCTGGAAGTGGACTTCTCCTTTAATTAAAAAGAGAGCAAGAAAAATCATGTTTTCCATTATTAGCACGTTACATCAGACAGGGGTTCCCAAACTTTTTTGTCAGCCGAAGCTCTTAGACAAAATATTTATTTAAAGTACTCCTTTAATTTCATATAATCTACTTTTATAATAGTCTGGTTCAAAATGTTTGCATATGCTGATGTGCATGTGTAATTCTAATATTTGCATGTGTTTGTGTGTGTGTTAACAGACGGTGAACCAGTTGGCCCACGCCTTACATCAGGATGAGGATTTGGACGCGGGCAGTCTGGTGTGTGTCATGTGGCCGAAAGCAAAGTGTGCGCTGCTGCGTGATGACCTGGTGCTTGTGGACAGGTAAACACACACTTGTGTTGTCAAACTGTGAGGCTGGAGACATGTAGACCACACTATTAGGAATATTGACTCCTTTGACACTGCATTTAGCACACTTCCTGTTTTAATTTAGAGATCTATAAATTCTGCACACATTAAACTTTATTTGCATGTATCTTATGTTTATTTTTGTCTTTTTTTATATATATGTTATATTATGTTATATTTTAATATTAAGACGAAAATGATGCCAGTGCAATAGCATTTAAGCTTACCGTATTATATGACCTATTTACTGCATTAGAAGTCATATTATTAATGTCTTTCACTCTAAAAACGTATAAAATCTTCCTTTTCAAGCCCTGGCATCGATGTCACAACAGAATTGGACAGCTGGATTGACAAATTCTGCCTTGATGCTGACGTTTTTGTGCTGGTGGCCAATTCAGAGTCCACTTTAATGCAAACAGTGAGTTTAATATGAACTTCAGTTTGTGAAAAAAGGCTGGACTGTGGGAGCTTTACACAGTATTTGCTTCATATTACAGCATTAAAGGAGTGGTTCACTTCCAGAATAAAAATGTACAGATAATGTACTGTGTAATATACTGTGACCCTTGTTTTCCAAGATCTTTCTTTCTTCATTCGTAAAGAAATTATTGTTTTTGAGGAAAATATTTTTAGGATTTTTCTCCATTTAATGGACTGCATTGGTGCCCCGATTTTGAACTTCCAAAAGGCAGTTTAAATGCAGCTTCAAATGGCTCTAAACGATCCTAGCCGAGGAAGAAGCGATCTAGCGAAACGATCAGTTATTTTCTAAAAAAAAAAAAAAAAATACAGTTTATATACTTTTTAACCTCAGAGGCTCGTCTTGTCTAGCTCTGCTTAAACCATTTTTTTCTGGTTCAGTACAGTTAGGGTATGTCGAAAAACTCCCATTTCATGTTCTCCTCCAACTTCAAAATCATCCTAAATCGCAGCAGAGGTACCGACCCAGTGTTTACAAAGTGAACATGCAAAGATCATCAAACGCCCTTTACAAAAAAAAAGGTAAAACAGTGATGTAGGGCAATTTTTAAGTTGGTGTTTTTTTTAACATACCCTAACTGTCTTAAAAAAACAGAGCTCACGCAGACCTAGACAAGACAACCGTTTGAGGTTAAAAAGTATGTAAATTGTTATTTTTTTTGTAGAAAATAACCGATAATTTCGCTAGATAAGATCCTTCTTCCTCAGCCGGGATCTTTTACAACCGCATTTGGGATCGTTTGAAGCACCATTTAAACTGCATTTTGGAAGTTCAAAATCGTGAGCCCCATACACTGCAAAAAAAGGCTTGTCTTAGCATTTTTGTCTTGTTTCTAGTCAAAATATCTAAAAATTCTTAAATTAAGATGCGTTTACTAGATAAGCAAAACAACATTAGCTATTTAGTCTTGTTTCCAGGGGTAAAAAACTAAATTAAGTTCATTGTACTTAGAACAAGACTAAATAGTTAATGTTATTTTGCTTATCTAGTAAATGCATCTTAATTTAAGAATTTTTAGATATTTTGACTAGAAACAAGACACAAATACTAAGTAAGATAAGCCTTTTTTTGCAGTGTAGAAGTCCATTATACACTCAGAAAAAAAGGTACAGTTCTGTCGCTGGGGTGGTACCCTAAGGTACAAAAGGGAAAAGGTAAATTTTTCTACCTTACCTACCCCTAAACAGTACATATTAGTACCTTAAAGGTACATACTGGTACTTTGAAAGTACGTGTTGGTACCTGAAAGATATACATTGGTACCTTAAAGGTGCATATTAGTACTTTAAAAGTACATATTTGTACCTTTTCACTTTGTACCTTAGGGTACCACCCCAGCGACAGAACTGTACCTTTTTTTTCTGACAGTGTATGGAGAAAAATCCTGAAATGTTTTCCTCAAAAAACATAATTTCTTTACGACTGAAGAAAGAAAGACATGAACATCTTGGATGACAAGAAGGTGAGTACATTATCTGTAATTTTTTTGTTCTTGAAGTGAACTACTCCTTTAAGAACACAGTTAAATAGCAGTAGTATTTGCACTGATTTCATGTGTTAAAATTTGTGTTTAAATCTTGTTAAATTTTGCTTGTTATGTATGATTATCTTTGTTAGTTCTTGTGAGGTTGTCAGTCATTGATCATTATTAAAATGTTTTCCTTCTGCCCTCTTAAAGGAAAAGTCATTCTTTCACAAAGTGAATGAACGCCTCTCCAGCCCTAATATCTTCATCCTGAACAACCGCTGGGACGCCTCCGCCAATGAGCCCGAGTACATGGAAGAGGTGTGACATACGATACAACAAACAACACTTAATATTAGTCTCACAACCATGAGATCCAGTTTAAACCATTAACATCCCTGATACTTAAGCCTAGGACTTGTAAACATGGTTTTATTTTACACAAAATGAGGGATGAGGCGAAACTTTTAGTATTGTTTTATCTGATTTACAATGTAAACAAATTGGACTTTTTAGTGACCGTTTTGAAATATACATGTTGTTTTTGAAATGTGTTTGTCAGGTGAGACGGCAGCACATGGACCGCTGTACTAGTTTTTTAGTGGATGAGCTGCGGGTGGTGGATCGCGCTCAGGCCAGTGACCGGATCTTCTTTGTCTCTGCTAAAGAAGTTCTTCAGGCACGTGTCCAGAAAGCCCAGGGAATGCCTGAAGCAGGTAGATAAATTACATCAGGAATACACAAAAGTTTTTGTCAGCCGATCCCTTTGAAATGTAAAATATTTATTTGATGCACCCCTAAGATTTTAACTTAATATTTCAATATTTTAGCAACACATTCACGTTCATGGGTTTCGGATGATGGTTAGTTGTCACATGACTTGCAAGTAACAGTTTTTTGTTTTTTTTAAATATTTTATGTTTCATATTTATTTTATTAAATACTTTTATGCTGGGTCAAAAAATGTTAAAGTATTGCAATTATTTTGTCATATAATGTAACTGTGATAGAGTAAACATTTCACTTTGTAGCTAGACTGTCAATGGACTTAAACTTCTTTCTAGTTGATGTGTGCCAGTCCACATTACATTCACACTGATGTTTTTAGGAACCCAATCAAATATAATAATAATAATAATAATAATAATAATAATAATAATAATTACTGTAATTATTCTAACAATATTATAATATTACTATTATTATTTTTAACTTTATAAAAAGGAAGACAGAAAAACAGTACTGTTGTAAATTACAATGTCTTGTAAAATATTAAATTAATATGTAGTAATATTATACTTTTCATTTACAGATATGATATGAATATTATAATACAAATATTTTTAAAAGAAATAAATTTTTTTTAAATACATTTTTACCTTTAGATGTTTACTTTAAATTTTCTTTAGATTTATTTTTGGCATTTTTGCCTTTATTTTAATAGGACAGTTGGTAGAAAGGAAGAGAACTGGTAGAGAGAGAGGTGGCAGGATTGGGAAAGGTCGAACTCAGAATGCTCAAAACGCAACAGTGCTACATGTTGCTACACTTCCCCCAGGCTATTGCCGCCAACTACTTTCAATTTTTAATTAAGTCACAAACACTCTATAGTTCCCTCACAAAACCATTTAGGAAATTCTGCATTACAGCATCATCTTAACTCTCATTTTTTATGAAAGAGCAAGAAAAAAAAAAACTATTTTTCCTGATATGACCCCTGTAATAAGGTTGTTTATGGATTTCAGGTGGTGCTCTGGCTGAAGGTTTTCAGGCGAGAATGTTTGAGTTTCAGAACTTTGAGAGACGTTTTGAGGTGAGTGTTGTTGGGTTTGAGTCTGTCGTTGGTTTAAATGTGCTTATGTGTTTGACTCATATATGTGTGTCCTTGCAGGAGTGCATCTCACAGTCAGCAGTGAAGACAAAGTTCGAGCAGCACACGATGAGAGCCAAGCAGATTTCTGAAGCTCTGCGTCTGATAATGGACTCTGTGCACATTGCAGCTCAAGAGCAGAGGTGAGTGCAAAGACGCCTGCTTTTCTTAGCAGTAATCCATCACACTAAACTCTGATCTACTGGTGACATTAAGATCTTAGAGCCTGACTGTGGCTGTTACAATCTGAGGAGGAAATAGAAATAGTTAAATATTGAAATTAGAAATAATATCTATGATGTATTTTTTTAACTTTTGCTGCCAATGTAAAATGAATAGTGTAATATATATATATATTCATTCTATGGTGTTTTCTGAGTGTATAGGGATGCCCAGCGTAACTGCACATAAACCAAGTGACCTTCAAAATAGTGTTGCTGCTTCTTGCATTACACGTGACTATGTAGCATGATGGATTTTTTTGTTCTTGTTCAGGATTCATTGTTTGGAGATGAAAGAGGAGAGGGAGGACAGGCTGGAGTTCATTGATAAACAGCTGGATCTGCTCACTCTGGACTGCAAGAGCAAAATCAAGAAGATCACAGAGGAGGTGGAGAAACAGGTGAGGCTCCATCTACTGCTCTCTTGTTTTGCCTGTAGCTAAAGTCTAAGTATACAATGAATAAAAACATTTCTAAATGATTTAATATGCCTCTACTCCAACAATGCACTATGAGGCCAATTTGTAGTTTGATTTATTTATATACACGCTGGACAGAGTCAAGCTGCAATCACACTATCAAGGTCTGTTAAGTATCAGTTTTGACTTAGTGTGCGCATACAGCTGAGCGTGTGCCAACGCAGGTGGTTGACACATGCATTAGAAGGTTTTCTCCAGTGTCATCCAGTTTGATCAGACTCTATTATTTTTTCTTGCTAAAAATATACTTGTTTATTTTCCAGAGTTACGTTGTCAAGGGAGGCATCTGTTCTTGTTGCTGTCAGCATTAGTGTGATGTTGTTGATAGGTCTCTTCAGTTTCTTTTATGACTGAATCAACACCTGGGTTTCTGTTGTCAGCTTGTGGACCAACTAATCAATACGAACAATCAAGGCGAATGTGTGAGCTGAGGGTACAGAGGACGCATTGGTAGAAAAATCAGCTTTCACACGTGCTATGCTGATGATGAAATTTATATCATATGCACTGTACACATACTCTAATGTACACATAAAAACCTAAGTATACTTAGATCTTTAGTCAGATTTTGCAAAAATCTGATTGGTTCCCTTTTTAGTTGGACTAAAGTATATACATGATCATTTAAAAGAAGAATTCTTATTTTAGTTTGACTGAAATTGAACATTCATTCATACTTAATGGCACACTGTCTTTTTAGATACATCATATGAAGCCGTCGAGTCTGATATACTTTAATGATAGGTTGATATGATTAATGTACTATACCAAAGTGTATATTTTAGAGTTTTTTTTTTTTTTTTTTTCTATGTAGAAAATTTCATAGAAATCTATTTTTCTTTACAAGTTTAAGGAATGGTAGTTTCCTTTTAAAATGCGTAAAAATGCTGATAATGTTTTTAGGACTACTAGATAAAGATTTCACAACACCTTGGTTGTTTATTTTATATTTTTGTTAGGTCTTTTATCTTTTGTTTTAGTTCTTTTGTTAAGTTTTAAATGTAATTAATAATGTCACACTTTCAAGGCATTTCTTCATGGTAATGTTTTTTTTTTGGAAAACTTGATTATTTTAACAAGTAGGGATTTGAAGTCTTTAGTGACTTTTATTTTTAATGATGTAACAATATAAAAAATCTCATGATATGATAATGATATGTCGTCCACGATACAATATTTATTGCGATATAAAAAAAAAAAAAGGCAAATGAAGACTTGGGGGTACAAAAATAAAAATAAAATAAAATTTTGTACATTTTAAAGTTAAATTACTCTAATGCACTTTGAGAGTTCAAAATTAAGAGTTCCAACCTAACTAAGAAAACATCTGTAAATTGACTTGTACCTGAACTTTAAAGGGACTCTTTTTTGCCTGTGTGTTTTAGGAAGCCAATCAAATTCGAATATAATGATAATAATAACAATTTTATATTATTGTTATTCCTATGACTAGGGCTGGGCGATAAATCAATTTTATCGATTAACTCGAATGTGTAGTTTACATAGATTTCTTTGAATGAAAATTGTTTTTTTTTTTAACATCCGCCAGCGCTCCCCTCTGGGCTCCCGTAGTTCCTCCCCGTGCTTTTGCCATATTTAGACATATTAGAGATACACAAACAACATGACAGCAAGCAGGAAAGAACTCGTTCCCAAGAAAGGCACAGTGTCATCCGTATTTTGGAATTGGTTCGGTTTTGCGGGGTGTCTGTATTTAGGAAGGCCCTGAAAACAAATAACACGTTCTAATAAAATAATGGGAGTCACAAAAGGGACATGGTTAACTGCTTGCTAGGCGTAGCCTGTTACGTAAAGTAACGCATTACTTTTTAATTGACAAGACAATATCTGAGTTGCTTTTTTCAAATAAGTAACGGCAGTTACGTTTCCCCCATTTATTGATTAAAAGCTCTCCTGTCCCGATGTTGAGAGAAATCGGGAGTAAGATGTTAATTCTAGAGTAAATGTGAACATGCATTAATTCATCTCACTGACAAAAAACAGATTCAGTATTCCTCAAAATGAATAAAAACAGTGAAGTTCAACTCAGAATATGACGCAAACCTGCAATAATTAAATATGTTAAATAATACAAATATCCTTTATGCATTTAATACCATTTTATTAACTGATGTCTTTGCTGCCGACCTTCGATGATCCAATTCAACCATACTAATAAGCAAAAATTACTCAAGATAATCTAACGTTTGTTTTCCTTTTTTTATTGCTGAAGAGTTGACATTTTTTTTCTTCTTCAGTCTAACGTACAGACGTGAATTTACGTTTCTCAAAGCCTGAGGCTTTTGGTGTGAAAAGGCTTTCACATTTGTCAAAAATATAACTTTTATATTAAAAACAAATAAGCAAGCCCTGCCTAGATTTAACAAGTAACGGATTACTTAACATAAAAAGTAACTAAGTAGCATAATAGGTTACTTTTTTAGGGAGTAACTCAATATTGTAATGCGTGACTTTTAAAAGTAACTTTCCCCAACACTGGTAATAACCATATATTGTAAAACAATTCCACTGGGAAATAAATTAAATTAATATTTCAAAGGTATACTATTTTTGCTTTACACTACAGCAGGGATATTACAATACTACTTTCCTTATTTTTACACTTGAAAGAGATATTTTCAATTTGGACTGCAGTAATGTTACCCATTTAAACCGCTACGTGTCAACAATTCATACTGCACTTTTAAGCTTTTTTTTTTTTTTTTTTGGATGGAAACGGCAGTAGTGCTTTTATTTTGAAGGAAAACTCTAGCTTCAGTAAAAACTGGCTTACAAAAATGCATCTCACTACAAATCTAGTGAAATGCTGTAATCATCTGCCATAAAAATAAAGCATGTGGCTGCTGCGTTCCTAAACGTGTGCAAAACTCACAGCACATGCAATAAACGAGTTCACTGCATTCATGGTGTGCAGCCGTTTAAGTCATATTGTGCTTTTGGGTTTAGTTTAGTTTAGTTTAGTTTACTGTGTAGTTTGACAGATACTGTGCCAAAGCATAATGGACCCAAAACTTTAAAGACCTTCATGTTAGAACATTTAAAAAATCTACACTTTTTGCCTGGAAGACCTATCGTTTCATATCGGCATGTGAACACAATAATATTGAGACAGTTTTGCTATCGCGATACCACGATATTGATATTATCGTACATCCCTATTTATTTTCATTTTAAGTTTCAGGCACAATAAAACAGGCTCGTATGAGTGTGTTTCCATGTTTCACCCTGTTCGTCTGTACGTGTAGGTCTCTAACGCTATGGCAGAGGAGATCCGGAGACTGGCCGTGCTAGTGGACGACTTCCACTTGGACTTTCATCCTTCACAAGTGGTGCTTAAAGTATACAAGAACGTGAGTTACTTGAATTGGACTACCTCCAACTGCCCAACCTTGTTTTCCTCCTCTCCTCCTCTATTTTTATGCTCTTTTATCAACCGTTATTTAATGTTTGGTGTCAACACGCAACTCTACACAAGGAAATTCCCCAGCTGCCCAAGAACAGCAGCATGTGTTCTTGCTCGCTTTCAGTTTTACATAGGGCTGCATACATAATAAAGTCATTAGTAGCTTTCAGTTTATATGTGATTGGTGTTATTTAAATGTATTAAATTAATTTAACAGTGTTTAATCAGGTTAATGTGTAGTCTTTGGTAGCTCTAATACATGATGATGAAATGTTTTTTGCATGATGTTACAATGATGATTGTATGATTGATTTCAGGAGCTGCACAAGCACATAGAGGAAGGTCTCGGCAGGAATATGTCTGAGAGATGCTCCAGTGCAATAACTGCAGCGCTGCAAACCACACAGACTGAAATGATAGGTCAGTATCTCTCTCATACGGTGAGCTTTCATACAGCTCAGTAACAGCAGCAGGTTAAAGAGACACTTTTGATTTTACCAGAGGGTCTGAAGCCCCTGCTGCCCATTGGGATTCGAGAGCAGGTGGATAAGATGGTGCCCAGACAGTGCTTTGCCCTCAGCTACGACCTCAACTGTGACAAACTCTGCAGCGACTTCCAGGAAGACGTCAGCTTCCACTTCTCTCTGGGCTGGACCATGCTGGTCAATCGCTTCCTGGGTCCCAAAAACACACGCCGTGCTCTCATGGGATACAATGACCAGGTAGCACATGTTAATTGTGGACTAGTGTTTAGATTTGTCCATCTAAATCAGGGTGTCCAATCCTGGTCATGGAGGGCCAGTGTCCTGCAGAACTCGTCCCAGGATACTTAGAAGATTCTAGTAATCTTAAAGACCTTGATTACCTTGATTCAGATGTGTTTAATTGGGGTTGGAGCTAAACTCTGCAAGACAGTGGCCCTCCAGGAGCAGGATTGGACACCCCTTATCTAAAGTGTCCTTAGCGCCCTATTAAATGTTTTATTTTTCCCACATTCCTTTCTTTCCATCTAAATTTTTCTGCGTTACATTTCTCTCTGGATTCCATTTCAATGGCTAAATTAAATTTTAGTAATTGACCCTTCGCAAAAACCCACTCTGTTGCTATGTCCGACAAACAATGGTGCTCTCACACTGCACATCATGTTCTCATGCAGTGAAAAATACATTGCAGAACAAAGAGGAACTTTGACAAGACAGCAGGTTACTACTGGTATGAAATAAGGTCTCAGCTTTAAAATGTAATTTTTAAAGAAATTCAAACAATAAATACCGTTTTGTGGCTCTTTAATGTGTTGTGACAGATCACTGTATTGCCTTATTAGATTAATGACATGTGAACCGATTGTCTTTTCTTATTTACTTAAAACAAAACAAAAAAAAAAACAATGAATGAACTTCAGAATGTATTTTATTTAAACCACGAAAAGACGTCAATACACACAATTTTTCAAATTTAACTCCACTGAAGTCAATCTACTTTCCTGTCTGATTTGTTTGCCAGACTGATTCGGTGTTATGATTGGTCAGATCGCCTGTCAATCAAGCTTTTTGGGAAGGGTCAATTGTAAAACTTAATTTAACTGCAATTTATTAAAAGTTCAACAAAAAAAAATATTTTAGGGCCCTAAACATTTTATACAGAATTCTGTTTTATTTTACCCAAATTTCTTGTTTTCTCTTTTTTTAATGGTTTAGTTAAATTGTAATAATGAAAAAAATGTCTAATTAATTTAATCAATATAAATATAATAATTAACTTTAAAATAAATAAATAAATAAATGGGGCCCTATGAAATGTTGTTTTTTTTTTTAACTTCTGTTTTAATTTCTCTGGTTTTAATACAGATTTATTATTAGAAATAGTGGTAATCCAATAAAAGCATAATACATGAACAATTCAATAAAGCTTTTAAAATGTAATCAAATGAAAATGTATTTAATTCATTCATTCTATATTTTGGTGAACATAGTGCTGCAAAACAGAGCTTTACTGATAAAAACGTGGAAGAAAAATTGTGATATTCCCTAATATATAAGCAAAACCTAAAACATTATCATCAGATCTGTATTAAAAAGTATCAAAATTGGGGAAAAATCATAATAGTTAAGTAAAACAAATTTTCGCCACATCCTTATACGTTTCTGTCACACTTTTAAGCTTCTCCAAAAAAAAGTCCTCGTATAGTGAGACAGCAGTCACTGAAAACACCAAGCATCACATGAGCTTGAGTGATCATGTGTGTAGTAGCTGACGCTGTGACGCTCATTCACACAGAGGCGTGCAGAATGATTTTTTTTGCTGTTTAATATTCACAGACACTAGACCATGTCACCATTTAAATATGTATGCATCTCTGTCTGCTTTTGATTTATACCTCCAGAATTTGCAGAATTATGTGACATTTTGCATTATACTGAAATTGCCATTCTTATAACTGGATCCAATAAACTGTGTTTTGTGTTGTCAGGTTCCCAGGCCTCTGGCCATCACTCCGGTTAGCACCAGCATGCCTCCTTTCCCTCAAGGGTCCATGACCCAGGAAGAGCTTATGGTTTCCATGGTAACGGGACTGGCATCACTCACCTCACGAACATCAATGGGCATTATAGTCGTAGGCGGAGTGGTAAGAACTCAGATATCTCTAGTACACCAAAATGCATGTGTGCATATGATATTTTCCACACCAAGTATAACGCACATTCTGTGTTCATTTACTCACGCTCTTGTTGTCTCCTGGTCTAATGACTTCAGTTATAATAACTGTTGGAATATCACATGGATGTAAGCATTGTGATTGTGTTTGTGTCTCAGATCTGGAAGGCAGTGGGCTGGAGGCTCATCGCTCTGTCTGTGGGTCTCTACGGGCTGCTGTACGTCTATGAGAGACTCACCTGGACCACAAGGGCCAAAGAGAGAGCTTTTAAAAGACAGTTTGTGGATTACGCCAGCGAGAAACTACAGCTCATCGTCAGCTACACGGGATCCAACTGCAGCCATCAGGTTCAGCAGTAAGTCTAACACTACACTAAAAGTGGCATTTTGTCATTTTATTATGCTTTTTTCATTACACTATTGTTTCAAAAAGATTGGGGTCAAAGGATTTTTGGTTTTTGGATTACTCACCATGGCTGCTTATAATTCAGATAGCAAACACAGTAGAATTGCAAATGTGATTACAATTTAAAGTTGTAATATTACATTTTGTATTTTAATATATTGTAAAATGCAATTCATTCCTGTGATGCAAAACTTCAGTGTAACATGATACTTCAGAAATCAGTCTAATATGCTGATTTACTCCTCTAGAAACATGTATTACTGTGATCAATGTTGAAAACAGTTGTGCTGCTTCATATTCTTGAGGAAGTTTGTGGATGTATTTTATAGGATTCTTTAACGAGTAGATATTTCAAAATCCTTTGTAACATTATGAAATCTTTACTGTTACTTTTGATCCATTTAATGCATCTTTTCTGGATAAAAGTATCAATTTCTTTAAAAAAAGAAAATAAAAATATGACCCCAAACTTTTGAATGGTAGTGTATGTTCATCAAACAATAAATCACATCATGTAAGGTAGTTAAATATATGCCTGATATTCTGTGTGGGTGTCTTTTTTATATCATGCAAAGCCTCTCAGTCCAGTATAATCCTAATTGTAGGTTGACTGTTAAAACTAGAGTTGATCTGGACTTTAATGCCTCTACAAATGTTGTGTCATTCAGACGTTATATAATGGCATTCAAATAAACCTGAACGCTGCTACTGCCCTCTAGTGGAGAGATTAAATATATGAAGTATATGTTTTGAGAGATTTGTTTTCTGCTTCCTTATAAAACTAATCTTTGTTTGTGACAGGGAGCTGGCCAGCACTTTCTCTCAGCTGTGTCAGCAGGTGGACGTGACCAGACAGCAGCTGGAGGATGAAATTCGGGATTTGAACAGCAAGATCGAACAGTTGGACACCCTGCAGAGCAAAGCCAAACTGCTCAGGTGAGAGACTGTGACGTCACATATAACTGGATCAATAATGTTTGCTGTGTAGTTGCGGTCAGTTTATATGTTGTCTTGTTCAGGAATAGATCTTAGCACACTGTAACAATATGTAAAGTACAATTTAAAGGTTTGGGGTCCGTAAGATTTTTTTGGTAACACTTTACAATAAGGTTCATTAGTTAACAGTTTACATGAACTAAGAATGAACAAAACTTCTACGGCATTTTTTAATCTTAGTTAATGTTAATTTCAGGATTTACTAATGCATTATTAAAATCACAAATTGTGTTTGTTAACATTAGTTAATGCACTGTGAATTAACATGAACAAACAATGGATAACTGTATTTCAAATAACTTGTTCGTTCAAGTTCGTTCAAATGACACCCTATTGTAAAGTGTTACTTTTTTTTTCTTTTATTCAGAGAAATGCAATAAATTGATCAAAAGTGACAGTGAAAGACGTTTATAATGTTACAAAAGATTTCCATTTCAAATAAATTAAATCATATTCATCAAAAAAATCCTGAAAATCTGGAGTAATGATGCTGAAAATTCAGCTTTGTCATCATAGGAATAAATTACATGTTAAAATATATCAAAAGAGAAAACAGTTCATTTTAACTGCAAAAATATTTATTTTCTAATAATATTCTTCTCAAAAATATTGCTTTAATTTTTGTTCACATTTTCATTTTTAATTATGAACCTACAGGACGACACCGTAGTGTTTAAAAACAACAAAATACACTAGGGCTGGGTAAACAAAAAAAGAAAAAAATGATTTCTCGATTTTAATAGATTCTCATTTTAATTAACCAGAATCTGTTCTTAAATCACAATCGATCTATGCTGTTTTCAGTTGATGAATGAACAGTACATAGTACGTCTTCCTTTCAATAAATCGCAATAGGCTTTGTGTTACTTTTGTTTTCAAATTGTGTCCATTTCATTTTTGTTGGCACACATTAAAGAGCACCGTTTTGGTGCTCTTTAATGTGGCATGATAGATCGTTGTAACGTCTGTGTACTCGCCTGTGCGTAAGCAAACGCATAGGTAAAAATTTGTGGCAGTTTTGTTTTTGTTCTGGATCCCCTGCTCTGCTGCCACACTGGAGCTCATTCACCACCAACTGGACAGGGGTGGGGTTGCAGCTACAATTTAAAATAGATCACCCTCAGTGTAATCGGTCAAAATGACGGACGGCCTTCAGATTTTTCCGTCACTGATTTAAAAAAAAAAAAAAAAAAAAGCTGTCAGTGACGGACAATTTTCGGTAAACGTGACCTCGCATCGGTATATACATAATAATAAATCTCAATATTTACATACGTGTATGTTTTGGACTTCCGTGAACATTTTTAACAGACTGCAAATAAATCATTCAACTTAAAGAACTGGTTTGTGGAAATGCATTAAACTATTTGCCCCCTGTGGCTTAAATTAGAGATGCAATTTAAATATTTCTTGTACCTGTAAGTTATAACCCAAATTAGAAGGTGTAAAACTTGACTGCTGGTATGACTTTATAAAACTTATTGGTCAAAAATAAAGCATAGTAAAATAATTTTGAATATTATGATGTTTGTTAATTTTACATTTTTAATAAATATTGTGATTTCTTCCACAGGAATAAAGCCGGCTGGCTGGACAGTGAACTCAACATGTTTATCCAGCAGTACCTTCAGCAGGGCCGATAGAGATCCATCTGAACACTACGAGCTCCCCACTGCTGCACTTTTAATATCTATTGCAAATAATCTAACACCTAGCCATGCTTTCAACCATTTATTTGAGCACACCAAATATTGCTCATCACATATTTCATTTTTTTCTATCAGTATTTTGTTTGTTTTTTGCATTTGAAAGTACAGTGACATGTGCCACTTTAATGAGAGCTTCCTTTTGTTTTGTACACATTGTTTCTTTTTGTATTTAATACAGGGTAATTATTTATTCTTGAGTTAAGGGGTCGTGTAAAGTGCTTGGCCTCTTTGTAGATTATGTTATATAGATTCCCATAGAGATTTGTTAGTATGCCACAGCAAGTTGCAAAAAGTGAGACCAAGTCTTATAAATGGGTTCTCACGTGCCTTGTAATGAATCTGACAGTGATCAGCTTAATGTGGGATTTCGTCTGTCACAGCTCTGCTATGTTTGACATATGTGAGGTTACTTAAGCGTAATGCAAGTGTCTCCATTCCACTCAGTGTGAGCTGTTCTGAGCAAATATAACAAATTATATATTTGTCACCCTGTTCACAAAATCTTGTTCTGGCAACACAAAAAAAAATCAAGCAATTATTTTGAGTTAAATCAGCAATATTTTTAGTGCCTCTCCCATACCTGCACTGTTTTACTACTAATCATTTGTTTAGTGTCAGTATGGGATACATTAATACTAATATAACATTATTTATTTATGAATTGGACAGGAAATCCAGATTTATGTAAACCTTGATGCCAGTTCTGCATATAATTACATTATACATTTATTCCACTACTGACATCCACATCTGATATGTAATCTCTGAGATCAGACTGTAAATGTGTGTGATGCATTACTAACCCGTTAGTTCCTGCATATGTATGGTCTAGTGTATGCTAACCTGTGTAGTTTGGTTTATGATGTGTGCCAAGCGTTCAAGAAAGTCATTGGGAGAAGCTCTTGTGATGTGCACTTTATAATTTGCTGCTTTTTTTTGCATTTGTTTCCAGAAGGTTCATTAGACAGAGAAAGGTACAGTTACCTGTCAACAGTAATGTATAGATGAGCATGCAGACCATTGTAATTTATTGTCATTCACTATTACTGTTAGATGAAATAATAAAGAGACACTGTTGAAAAACGAATGATAGCTTAATATGTCTCTGTAAAGACTATGCTAAATGTCAGTTTTTCTTTCTAAAATGATGATTACAAAGCATGAGTTGCTGTTTCGTTCTTTTAACAGGCTTATGCACACATCAAAACAATAAAATTGGGAAAGAAAATCTGTGCAGTTTGTGTTTACTTGGGAAAGATATCTTCACCCGACCTTCACTTGACTTTGTTTCTTCCTCCAATATGTGTTTTTAATAAATAAAGATATCCATTAATGTTTGAAGTCAAGGATCCCACAGTATTGGGAAACCTGGATATATAAGGGAGTTTAATAAAGCCTGGGAAATTAATAAATCTTAAAAGGCAACAAAATAATCAAGATACAGTTATGATTACATGTATTCTGGATTATATAATCAGATTCCAAGAGTTTATTGCATTTTTAAATGCTTATAATTAGATTACAGTTACTTTTATATGGATTACATGATTACATTTTCACACAATGGCAGTTAGTTATTAAAAATTTATTGATTCTCCCTAACTGCCCCCTAATATAACTCCCAATGTCATACAGTACTATATTGACCCTGGACCACAAAACTAGTCATAAGGGTCAATTGTTTGAAATTGAGATTTATACATAATCTGAAAGCGGAATAAAGCTTTCCATTGATGTATGGTTTGTTGGGATAGGACAATATGTGGCCAAGATACAACTATTTGAAAATCTGGAATCTGAGGGTGCAAAAAAAAAAAAAAATCTAAATATTGAGAAAATCGCCTTTAAATTTGTCTAAATGAAGTTCAATGCATATTACTTAAAAAATAAGTTTGGATATATTTATGGTAGGAAATTTACAAAATAACTTTAATCTTTACTTAATATCCTAATGATTTTTGGCATAAAACAGAAATCGATAATTTTGACCCATACCATTTTTTTTTTTAGCTATTGCTACAAATATACCCATGCTACTTAAGACTGATTGTGTGGTCCAGGGTGACATATAGACTGTATTCACAAATGCCATGTAAATAAATCAATTAAAACATGTATGATTTAAATAATTATGCAAGTTACAAAACACTGGTGATGTACACTCTTAAAAATAAAGGTTCTTTATTGGCATCAATGGTTCTATGAAGAACCTTGAACATCCATGGAACCTTTCAAATGCAGAAAAGGTTCTTTATTGTCAAAAGAGGTTCTTTAGATTTTTAAAATGTTCTTCAAATTTTTTCTTTTAGGAACTGTTTACTGAAAGGTTCTTTGGGGAACCAAAAATGGTTCTTCTATGGCATCACTGCAAAAACACCCTTTTGGAACCTTTACTTTAAGAGTGTATCGCTGTGAAACACTATGTCTTCATCATATCTAGTGACCTTCAGAAACTGTTGATTCAGGAAGTCTGGACAAAAATACAGTGGTGGTATAATTATTAGAACACTAGTATTTTCACCAGTTAAAAAGATGGTATTAAGTCAGTTATTTCTATCTTTTGCTGTAATGTGTCAGGAGGAAATGTCAGTTTACATTTTCAAACATTCATTTTGCCATTAATTGTAATAATCCAGTAAGATTTTTGTTTGCACAGGGAGTCTGATGACAGCCATTGCTCCACAAAGAGATCTAATCTCATCATCATCCAGTCTGTCTGGAATGACATGAAGAAACAGAACCAACTCAGACAGACTAAATCCAGAACTGTGGCAATGTCTCCAAGATCCTTCAAGAGACCTACCTGCAAAGCTTCCTGAAAAACTATGCACAAGTGCACCTAGCGCAAAAGCTGCTTTAAACGCAAAGGATGGTCACAGCAAATGTTGATTTAATTCAGTTAATAGAAGTTAATTGATAAAGAAAATCTATTTATGACTATTTTTGACAACATCCTCATTTTACAGCATTTTTACACAAGTGCCTAAAACATTTAACAGTACTGTAGCTTTGCAGGTCGGTCTCTTGAAGCATCTTGGAGACGTTGCCACAGTTCTTCTGGATTTAGTCTGTCTCAGTTTGTTCTGTTTCTTCACATCATTCCAGACAGACTGGATGATGATGAGATCAGGTCTCTGTGTGGAGCACAGGCTGTTGTGCAAACGAAAATCTCACTGAATCATTACAATTGATAGCAAAACGAATGTTTGGAAATGTAAACGGATATTTCCTTCTAAAACACTACAACAAAAGATAGAAATAACGGACCTAAAACTATTTTTTAGCTTGTGAAATGGTTGAAAGTGTTCTAATAATTTCATCCACCACTGTATTGCTAACCTAAAAGACTTTGGTTGTGTAATGTCGTTGTTGTTTTCATGTTTTTGTTAGCCAAACCCATTAAAATAAAATATGTACTTAAAATATCTTAATACTTTAAATGATACAACACTTGACATATGCGCATGTTTACAGTTCCTTGCTGACAATCAGTAGTCACACTGACATGCTGGTAAACAAATTAAATTATATTTTAGTGTTGAAGTGTTCAAATTATTTTTATTTTACATTTTTAATAATTAATTAATAATTATAATTAATTAAATAATAATTGCTAATTAAATAATTATAATATAATAATTAAAATAATAATTATTATTAAATAATAATTAGCTTTTTATCAACTCGTATAGACTATTCACTCTCTAACAACTCTCTAATGTAATGTTTAATGCATTTTATGATGTTGATATAAAAAATGGAATATATTTTGTTTCTCTTTGCTTTTTTTGTATCAGTATGGTATGTTTGATGGTAAGTTAAATCTTGTTTCATTGTTTTTTTTTTTTTTTTTTCTTTTTTCAATAAAATCACACTTTCCCCTCTCTAATGTTGCAAAAGAGAAATCTGGTTGAGTTAAAAAAAAAAAAAAAAAAAAAAACTCCCCAGTGATTTGTTATTTAGCTGATTTAAATCTGTTCAGCAAGTTTTCTGAAACCATATTGCATAATCATATGCTTACATTTGAAAAATTGTGTGTTGTGACATGATTTCTATACTTACATTCTGATATAATACTTGTAAAAGTATCTCTGATGTCTCTTAATTGTGTAAATAAAAAAATAAATACATAAAAGTTGTACATCTATGATTATTTTGAGATTTCTGATTTTTTTTTTCACCTCTGGATTTGCTATTGCTATGTTGATGCATATTATGAAATTAAGACCCATGATCATGTATTATGATAATGGTACAATCACTTCACTTTCTGACAGGCACAATACATTTTAATGTACTACTTAATTAAAGGAAACTAATTAAAGGTCCTTTAAGTTGGACATTAATATGCCAAGGCCGAAAGTTTCAATTTGTTGTTTAATTAATCAAATTATTTTATAGAGTTTGGCAATTTAAACACATTTTTTTCTGGAAAAAAAAAAAAAAAAAAAAGTTCAGACTTTGGGGTAGCTACTCAAAGTGTCTCCTGTTGGACAGAGATCATTTAGTTCCTTTGAAAAAATGCAAAGAAAACAGCGATTCATTTTTACACACTTTAAACATGTTAGACACAAAGGTGTGTTTAGTGAGTAAAGCCAAACTCTGGAGCTGTTGTCCATCCATAAGGCCCCGAAGTAATGTCCAAAACAGCAGTTATAAAAGCATGTTCAAGCCCTAATTATTATCTGAGCCATTACATGAAAAACCTCCATTTATAACCCTGATGTTTCAGTTTTCAAACAGTAATTAAGGCCTTAATGAACAGAGCTCTACTGCCCCCACCTCACATCCCTGAGCTCATTTGCATGTTAATTATCATTAGCGTCATGGGGGGAAAGGGCCCATAACAGCTAAATTAGCAGCTCAATCATATTTTTGGCTACTCAGAGTGTCACTGAAGCACAACAGGACATAATAGTTCAGTCCCTCTCTTTCTAACAACCATCTTGTGCTCTTTTTCTTTAGTTTTAGTGTCTTTCAGAAAAGGACTAAAGTTAAATTAGAGTAGACTGAAAAAGCTGTTCTCATACTATAGACCACTCAAAAGTGTAGGATTTTACTGTGGTTTTAAAACCTTTTTAAAACCTCCATTTAAAGTCCGTTTATTTTTCACAAATCGCAATAAAACAAAGCATATTCTTATCGTTTACTGTATCCACTGCTACTACTTACTAGTTGTGAATTGAGTCTTACATCCGAGCTGTGGATTTGCTCATGTTTATGACTCTGACTGTTTTACCAAAAGAGGGCGACAAAGCATCACATTTCACAATGGAAGCGCTCAACGAGCAAGTACAGCGGAATTAAATTTTGACATTAGGGTTTCAGAGGAAATCTCGTTTTAGGAATCAGATCAGTATGTGCAATGATAATATGCTTCTTAAAATTACTCATTTGTTTATTTAAACAAGTGGGCCACTGTGTAAATCATTAAAAATGGGTTATTTGAGGGAAGTTGTTTGTTGTCAATCATCATGGACTGATTTCAATACGATAATATGAAATGTGTTTTAAGAATGTAATTAAAGTTTAGAACAGCTCCAACGTGTACCTCCTCGGTCACCTCTATCTGTAAAATTAATCCTGTAATTTTACATATTGAACGCTTTAGTCATTAAATAGCTAATGCTTTGGAAATTTGTGTTCAAATTAAATCTAAAGACTTTAATAAAAACGTTTTCTTTCCCCTGGGTTCAGGTTAACAATAAAAGACGGCAAAGTGACATTCTGTTGAAGGAAAAAAATGTTTGTTTAATCTCTCTGAATGATATTTTTGATGTTAGACTCATGGATCCAATAAAACCTATGTTCTTCCTCTTTATCTTCTTTTTTTTTTTTTCTCTCTCAGAATTTTTGGTCATGTTTTAAGCTTTTGTAAAGTAATGAATTCGGGCTTGGTTATGATAAAACTCTTATATTGTTATAATATAACTGTTCATTACCAGACCTGCGCAGACACAGCACTTCTTTCATGCAGCTTTTTCTCAGTAATTACAGACTGTGCCTTACACAGGTAGTCTATTTGAATGAATTTGATTTCACAAATTTGCAAGAGCATGCACTCATTCCCATGTCCTGACAGATTTGGAAATAAGCACACAGAGTGAGAGCTGAACCACAGAGCTCATGTTCAGAGTCAGGTGACTGCAGTCCTGCAATAGCAGAGAGCTGCTTATTCATGATGTGAGATAATATGTCCAGAAACTAGTAGTCTGATCTTTGGAGATTTTATACATCCAATTATCTTGTGATTGATGTAATACAAGATACTTTGGGTTCGCACTGGTTAAAGGTACAATCAACTAAGTTGCGTTTTTTACCTAAACCGCAGAAGCACTGTCAAACCTTAACAGGCGCGGCCATTTGTAAATTGAATGGCTCTGTCTTCCGGTCTCCTCTGCATCCAGCTATTTTTAGCTGTATTTGCATTCCAAATTGGTGTCTTACCATATTATTTTAATGAATTCTCTTAATTATAAGCACACTGGTTTGTAAACAGTTTCACCGTTGACTGCAAGTTGTTATTCTTCTTGTTATTAGCGGCTAAAAAACCGGAAGTCTTGTTCACAAGCTTACTTCCACGTTGAAAAATAAGGTGGCATTTCTACAGCAGTTATTGTGACAACGTCGAATAGATTTTTGCCCTTGTGAAAACGAAGTGCGCTTAATTGTGTTTAAAAGTGCACTTGTAGTGTACTTTAACTCTTAAAAGCTTTTAAAAAAACTAATAATAAAATAATACTGAAATAAAAGTCCACTTCATGACTGTTTCTTAACACAATTAAGTACACTTAAATTGTGTGCTTTGTAATATCAAATTAATAGTTTTACCTTAAAGTGCATTTTAAATCATTATATTTTGAACATTTTTGTCATGTTTTAAATACAGTTATTTTGATGTGCTGAAGTACAAAAGTGGGTCAAAAAAAGCACTCCTAAGTTCATCTAATTACATTTAATATAAATGTAGAATGTAATAATTTTCGTTTATTTACAAAAAAACAAACATTTACTTCATGCTTCTTTTATATTTCCATAATAGTATAGAAAAGTCAATAACTACCAGCAACTGTTTAGTTATCAACATTCTTTGGAACAACTTGGTGAGTAAATGATGACAGAATTTTGATTTTTGTGTTAACAATATTCAATTTTTGTATTTAAAAAAAAAAAAATAAAGATTAAATACTTTATTGTCATTGCACGGCTGTACAACGAGATTCAAAATGCATGTAGTACTGTATCATAAAGATAACAAAATATTGTTTTTTTTTTTTTTTTTTTAATCATTACTAAAACCATTGTTAAGCTATCATCCCTAAAATTCAATCCAACACTGTCTATCTGACTTCTAGTTGTTATGCAAAGCTTTAGAGCTGCATATTCATGCTGAACGTAAAACCCTAAGGGTGGTCTCATCATTACAGATTTACGACCCTATTTTCACACCTAACAGCGTAATTAAGTGGGTCTGACATTAAATGAGTGTAATTTAGTCCAGGGCTGTGCCAAATCTATGTGGATCAGCATGGAGGTTGATGCTGCTCACCAAACCCAGACTCCTGCTCCGTTCTGGATTCCACTGGACGGATGAATAGATGGAGGACAGGGAAATTTGATTTGGAATAAGAGCATGTCTTCCTGGAGCGAGATGTGCATACACAGCTGTGTAAATAAGAGAATTTATCCTGCATCACCTGCAAGCAATGAAAGCAGCGCTTCAGCATTCTGCTCAGAGAAGATCCGATGCCAACCTGAGTGAGCCAGAGCTAGAGCTCGCATTAAATAACACACAGACCAATGTCATCCAACTCTAACACATTACAATAATTATTCACAATTGTAATCAATAATATCACAAAACTTGTTTCTACTTCTTAAGCAATATTTATAGGTAATAATAGTGTTTGCTAAAGCAACCATCACTATTTTTCAGATTTTCATGGATGAAGCAATAATTTAAACAACCACCCAGTACACATTAGCAATAATATATCAATGTTCTGGCATTGCCAGATCATGCATAAATCATGCACAGCATAAATACTGTTCAAAAGTTTAGGGTCAGTAAGATTTTTTAAAATGCTTTTATTCAGCAAGGATGCATTAAAGCCTTTTACACTATTACAAAAAGAAAAAAAAATCTAATAATGTTTTTCTAATAATGTTTTGAACCTTCTATTCATCAAAGAAGAAAAAAAAAAAAACATCACAGGTTCCACAAAATGTGATTTTCTTGAGCAGCAAATCAGCATATTAGAATGATTTCTGAAGGATCATGTGACACTTATGACTGGAGTAATGATGCTGAAAATTCAGCTTTGCATCAGAGGAATAAATTACATTTGTAAATATATTTAAATAGAAAACAATTATTTTAAATTGCAATAATATTTCACAATTTTACATTTTTAACTGTATTTTTAATCAAATAAATGCAGCCTTGGTGAGCGTAAGAGACTTCTTTAAAACTTATGATATACTGCATTGTATATCGTAAGTTTTATGGTATATAGAAGCACTGTATTATATATTTTTTTTTCACAAAAACATTTTGTATTGGATTTATTATCATTTATATAATAGGCTTTCATTACTTCTTTGTTTTTCAAATTTAATTCTTCCTTTGTAGCTGCTTTTATAAATTCTGCCATAATTCAAAAAGAGCTGGAGTATGATTTAGTTTGATTTATAATAAAATGAGTGGTGTAACGATTATTGTAACAATGTTTCCTCAGTTTTAAAAAGTTTTGTTATATCCTCCTCTTCATGTGTTTCCACCTTAGTAATGAACCAGAATCCTTACTTCAATCATAGACAGAAAATAACTATTTCAAAACCACTGTATGGAGATTATTTATGCAAAATTATAATAAATTAAAATATGGTACAATAGTTAATTTGACCAAACTTCAAATTGGACAGTATTTTAAAATGTATTTAATCGATTTCTATATCAGCAGTTAAACAAAACAAAGTTGTAATAGAATTACTCGTCCTCCATTAGCCTGCAGCCAAAATTGTGGTTGTGATTATATCTGTCTGTGGTGTCAAGACGGTTCGGATGGTTTTATCCAATGATATCAGTTCCCACAGAAATATTTCCCGTCACACAAGGTTTTACAATGAGGGCGGGTGGATCGTTGCTGTCTGAGGTTTTATATTTCCATTAACCCGATGTGTGTGTAATAGCCCTCGTTTTCTTGTTTCGCTCGGGTTTTATACGATAGCCGTGTTCTTTAAGAGCTTTAGCTAACAGTGCTTGGCTTCCCATGCTGAAATGTCCCTCTTTGATCTCACATCTTGGCTATCGTTTAAGCACAGCCTGGTCATTGTGGTTTGATTTTACAGCCGCAACCCGGTGCAGACAGACTAATGTCTATTAAAATCGTGCCACTGAAGATAAGCATGCGGACAGATAGGCAGCGGTAGTTGAAGCGTGCGGGCAAATACAAGCAACTGCCGCGCGCGGCGATTGGTCAATAATGACAGGACGCACTATTAAAGCGAAATGTGCCAGCCGGAGCCGCGCTGATGTCATATATGAGCCGAGGGTGGGCACCGAGGGACAATATGCTCTTTATACATGCTGCTGCGCTCCAAGGCAGAAACATTGTTCGGCAATAAAACATTCCGGAATCAAAACCACATGCTCCGAAGTGTAGGACACGCTTTACATCGCATTGCGAAGCTGTTGCGCGACTGGGGACCGCGGGCTCCCGAGTCATGCCACACTGGTGTTGGACATTGCACATTTTCATTTGTATCAGGAAGCTCAAATGAAGACCAGACTCGCTTTGAGACGGCTTGCAGGAAAGCGGGGTGGGGGTTTATGGAGATTTCAGGCGCTGTGGAACAGATCGCTTTGAGTTGACTGTTTTGACAGCTTCACAATTTGCTGCGTTTTGTTAACTACCGTTAACACAAAACAGAAATTTTTCCCCTTAATGCTATCTCACAGAAAACTATATAGCCTTATAGACCTCCTGAAAAAGAAGTGCACGTTAGCATACTTTTTTTTTAAAAAAAGAGCCTTTAATAATAAACTTTTAAAAGAATATACTTACAAACTAAGTGTAATGTTTTCGGACACTTCGGAACTGCATGTGGGAATTTAAATGAAAATAGATTATATCTTAAATTTATGATAAATGCAATTAGCCGAGCCTAAGAGTGCTTTTGAGCCACTTAAGTGCGATTTTAGTTCATATTTATTTTATTTTCAATTTTATTTTATATTTACTGACAGTGCAGCATTTATGCCAAACTGAAATATACCTTAAATGTAATTTCTATGTCATTTTTAAGTCATGTGTTAATAACGCATTTATAATGATAAGGTTGCAATTCAGTGCATTTGAAATACTTTAAAATAATTATAATCAAGTACTTTACATGTGTTTTAGTATGTAGTCAACACACCAAAATCACTTTTTTAAGCACGAAAAAAGGTTATGAAAACAAAATGATTTTATAGTAAAACTTTTAGTTTGATATTATTACAAAGTAAAAAAAAAGTATATTTAAGTGTGTTAAGAAACACTCATGAAAGACCACTCTCTTTTAATTCTAGATTAACTAAATTAACTCTTTTAATATTATTTTATCAGCTAGTACACCGTAAAATATTTGTAGAAACATTTTTTTTTACTCAGAAATGACTAATAAATCAATGAAATTAATCAATTAATAAAAGATAAATATAATATACTATATAACTATGAAATATAAATAAACTTTATAAACAATTACAAAGACGCAGCAAGCAACATATTAGATTAAATAAGCAATTTTTAGTTTAAAAACTTTTCTTGTAAAACAAGAAACAAGCATGTATAAATACACACAAATTAATGTATATATTTAAGAAAAATATGTTATGTACAAAGTATTTTTATTTATATATAATATACATTATATAAAAATTCTAATATATATATATCTTTGTAAATATTTCTTAAGTATATACATGAATGTATTTGTATTTATATATACACAATAATTACACAGTGCACAAACTGTGTAGTAAATAAATGTAATTAATTAGTATTACTCAGTACTTAAATGTATAATTACACAGTAACAAGGACACCTTAAAGTAAAGTTTAACCATTTATTTATTTATTTGTTTGTGTAAAGCATGTTTAGTGCACTGCATGCATATTTGCAAAAGTTTCAGATTGGACATATTCACCTCACCTCTGTCTGGGCAGATCCAACATTCAGCCTTTGCAGTGCTTGTTTGTTTATAGTGTTTTTCATGCATTGGATGCATATTTGCATAACATGCAAAGAAGCATTTGAAATGTTTGTTTTCTTAACGAGATGCAGGAGGCAAAGAGGTGACCAAGTGCATCTGTGTCTCATGCCAGCTGTTGCTCTGCAGCCAATGCATTTTATCCCTCTCCGATAGCCTCGTCGTTAAAGAGCCTGGAAAAAAAGGGGCTCAGAACTCAGAGAAGGGTTTCAGAATGAATATATTTTACTGCTTTTATTTAAAGATGCCTCTAAGTGCAGGCGTAATTTCCCCACTCATAAGTTTACACGATGTGGAATTGCATGCTTTCTCAAAAGTGGCTGGCTTTCAAGACACACAATTAAAGCGCGCCGCAGTGGGAGGCAGGGGCCCCTCGTTAAAAACAGAGGTAGCGCGCGCCTGTTAGCCATGCATGGAGATACAGTCAAACAGGTAACAGAATTTTACGTCGCTCGCCCCGAGCCACGGCTGAACCTCTGACCTCTGGGCCGCCCAGCCGTGTTTGGGTTTCTAAGCAACCGCCGCACGTTTGTATTAAGTTACGAATAATCAGCTTTTCCTTTCCTGAAGCCACTGCTCTGACATGGCTGACGCTGGGCTTCACAGTAACAATTTACAGAGTTTGACTGTTCAGACATAAAAAAAGATTCAGTTGCTGTGTGGAGAGCAATGCTGTATGTAACAATTGGATTCAGTGAATAGAATGCAAGATTACGGTTCACTTTCAATTTTCCGTTGTAGAAATAAGAGGTAACACTTTTTAGGGACCAATTCTCACTATTACCTAGTTGCCTATTAGCATGCATATTACTAGCATATTGGCTATTTATTAGTACTTATAAAGCACATATTAATGCCTTATTCTGCATGACCATATTTTAGATCTCTTAATCTTAAGCTTAACAAGTACCTTACTATTAATAAGCAGCAAATTAGGAGTTTATTGAGGCAAAAGTCATAGGTAATAGTTATTTAACAGTGATAATTGGTCCCCAAACTTAAGTGTGATCAAAAAAGGGAGGAATATGAGGTCAAAGCTGTTAAAACTTTAGTGTACTGTGTGAACCTCAACGTTTATAATGAATTTTGAAGTAATTTATTTAGCAGGATGATAATATTAGGTACATGCAAATTCAAACATTATAAGTCTGTGTAGTGTATATCAACCATCTTTTAAACGTAAAACCTATGTGATATTTTAGCCAATCAAAATTCATTACCAGAGGCTCACATTTATCCATAAACACAGGTTTATGAAGCTGAAGCTGCCATATAAACTGAAAGAATATAAAGTAATCTAGAAACCCGAAAAAGAAGAAAAGGTATCCTAAAAATGGTAACATCTAAAATAACTGGTTTCATTCAAGTCAGAATTATTATTTAACATCACTAAACCGAACTATACACATTGACGTATGCCAACAAAACCTTCATTTTTTAAGAAAACTAAGTTAAGTTTTACAGGGTAGAATACATATTTCATATTTTTAAGAAATTAAAAATCAAATTCGTTAAGCAGGAAAATTTTCTTAAAAAAGAGAATCACTTAAAAAGGAAAATGCTGATTGGAATACTTCTTTTGAACACAGATAAGAATGATTAAGAGTTATACATTCCAATTAAAGCTGCAAGCAGCATTAAAAAGGCCCTTGCATCCGGGTTCACCTCCACCCGGTGGCTTTAGGAAAACAGCGAACGGTGAACAATATGCATTTAAAGTGGTAAATATAGAAGGAATATGTCAAAGTCATTTGTATGTGCCAAACTTCCTGCTACCAGGTGGTGGTGCTATGACTATAACTGGATATTGGCATGTCTTCAGGCCAGCACTTTTATAAAAAATTAAGTTTGGTGCAGATTGAACATGGTATGTTTGAGTTAGTGCAAAGAATTACGTATCCTATTGCCAATAGGTGGCGCTATGATTATAACTGAATACTGGCCTTTAGATGTGTTCAGGCCAGGATTCTTACTGAACGTGTAAAGTTTGGGGCAGATCGGACATTGTATGGCTGAGCTAAAACTCCTTCTATTCAGGCCGCCATGGACATGCCCTTCAACGAAAATTCAAGATCTTCGCAATTTAACATTGCAAAGGCCTTTAGATTACACTGACCAAATATAATGTTGATGTCATTAAAGCTCTGTGAGGAGTTAGTTAGAGCATAAAAGATGCCACTTCCTGTTGCCAGCAGGTGGCGCTATGGCTACAACTGAATATGGTCATGGGCATGTGTTCAGGACCGGACTCTTATCAAACATGTGTTTGGTGCACCATTTTGGTGCAGATCAGACATTGCATGCCTGAATTATAACAACTTCCTTTTTCATGGCGAAACATTGAAGTTTGTCAGGCCGCCATGGACACGCCCTCCAACGAAAACTCAAGATCTTCGTAATTTAACATCACAAAGGGCTTTAGATTACACTGACCAAATTTGGTGTTGATCTGTTTTAATCTCTAGGAGGAGTCTGTTTAAAAACAATGCCTGAAAATGGCAAAAACAGCGCAAAACTTGCTGAGAAACTTCTTGTTGGGCTTCGAACTTTGCACCGGTGGACTTTTTTGTGGGTATTGTTATGTTACATGTGTCTGCCCAATTTCGTACATGTATGTGAAACATAGTTTTAGAGGCACTTCGTTGAAATTTATAGGTGACGCTGTCGAGCCATTTTGCCACACCCACTGAAAACCATATCAGATGTAAATTTTCACTACATTTGCCATGTGTGCAAAGTTTCATGAGTTTTCGAACATGTTTAGGCCCTCAAAAATGCGATTCATTTTGGAGAAGAAGAAGAATCTGAGCAATTCCAGTAGGGTCCTCGCACCACCGGTTGGTCATTCAGGTCACCATTAAATAATAAATAATGTACAGAACATTTGAACACTTCTGTAAGCAGTGTTCACAATGTTGGAGTTATTTTACCTTCGTCATCAACGATCCTGTGCATACTTATCTTGGAAAGTAGTTGTCTTTCTGGGAAGAGGATTCAGTTTTTCTTGGCTGTACCACTTACTAAAATAGAGTAACTGGAAGTTACATATTTGACAATTGAGGAAGTCTTACTCATCTTTGTGGCTGAGGTGAGGAGTCAACCTTAAACGAATCAGAATTAATAGAGAACATTCCTGAAATCAGAGGGGTTTTATGTTTTTAACTAAATGTTGTTATAGGCTTTTTTTCTGTCTCTTTTTTTTTTTTTTTTTTTTTTTTTAACAGAAATCTTGTCTCGAGGTTATTTCAGCAAACTACCATCCTTCATTTCCTTTCCAAAGAATATATTTCATACAACAAAGCTGCTGGCTTGTTCAAGTCTTAAATTGAGCTCAAGCTGAGTTAATTCGAAAAGAGTCTGTGTTGAGTCACATCAAGTCTGTTCTTTTGCGAATTGTGATTTGAATTCCCATCTCTGATTAAAAAAAAAAAAAAAAAAAAAAAGAAAAACACCAAGCAGCACATACACATTGTAGTATTTACACTAAATGAGTAATAACTAGGTACTAACATGAACCAACCTAAACCCATGTTGTTACCTTATATTACTCATTACTTGATGATAGAAATCAAATGACTGAACTGGAACTGCCATGTTGGATTTTATTGGAAAAGTCAGTTACATCATTTGTCTTTGCTTGGTTACATCACATCTTTATATAAGTAGTTTAGAGTGCAAGTAGACCAACTTATTTAGGTCATTTAAATGGTTGATGAAAGTGGATGGCCACTGCAAAGCTGTTTGGCTATTTGTCACTGATATTGCTAAAAACAGACTGATTGTTTTAATTTGCTATTGTAATTTTCCCTGGTTAATGATTTTGTTAAAAAAGTAACAAAATTATAACAAAATTAACAAAGTTTGTGATAACTGCATACTAAAGCACATTTATTTTATATATTGTCACATTTGCCAAGACTGTTGCTTGATAGGACTATTGTCAAAATTCATAATCTTTTTTTTTTTTTTAATTGTAATAGAATGAATTATGTATGTAGATTCAAAAAAACGTGTTGCCTTCTTAAGTCATGTGCATGGAATGAATATAGAGTAGTCAACATTTGAAGTGGATCAAAATATTTAATCAAAGTTGTCCTAAAACCAAAAACAATAACTGTTCTTGTCTTAGGGCAAATTTGTTGAACTTTTTTGATCCACTCCCAATGTTGACTACTGTAGACCAGACTAAGCCTTTAAAATAAACTTTTGTTGAGGCACTTTATGAGTAGTTATTCTCTACCTAGCCAGAGATTTAGGATAATTTATTTTACCCTCTCTAGTGTGAACATTTAGAAGAACTGAAACTGTTAACACTGCTGAAGGTGAAAAACTGAACATTTCAGTAACTTTAAAGGGGTCATCAGATGCCCATTTTCCACAAGTCGATATGATTCTTTAGGAAATCTAATAAAAAGCCTATAACATACTTTAGTTAAAATTACTCTGAAGCTGCATCACGAATGATTTGCATGAACATGAATGCATTTATGTAGATTGCCGGGCGCATTTCCTTCAAAAACGAAAGTAAAGTTAATCCTCGGTGTCTTCAGCGGCTCAGATGTCAGGAGTAAATGACGACTGCTATGTTCATTTTTACATCCAACAACAGAAGACCTCAATCGCTCAATTGGAGACATTTTCGTCTTCCCCTGCACCGGGGTCGATGCAATGGCAGTCGGACTGTTTTCAGTTCACTCAGGGCGGGTCTAAGGTAAGACGGTCGTGTCAATCAACTATCGTGGGAGCAGCCTTGGTCTGTGTGACGTCACACCAACAAGAATCAGCACTGCATGTTGTGGAGAAGGCAATTGCATTACAAAAAGCTCAGTAGAATAATAATAATAATAATAATTTAAGATGGTAAACAGGTTGAGAGAAGTAGAGACTATAAACATTTCATTGAAAGTCATCTGTTTAACCCACTTTTTAAGTGTGCTATGATTTTCTTCTGCTTATAAAGTGTTATGTTGTTAGATTAACGATATGCTAACACTCTCTGTGGTACTGCCCCACCACTGCATGTTTTATATCACACCTAACTATCTAACACATCTGATTTGGCTCTGAGTTGAAATATTTCAAATATGAAGATATTCAAAATATGAAGTACTGGGAAACTCCAAGACCACAATTAAAGGTGCACTAAGCGATTTTTGCCAAACAATGTTGATGTTTTGAAAAGGACTAAACCAAACACGCCTTTACCCCAACAGGACCTCACCCCTATTTTGATATCTCCACCCCACAGGTACGAACACAACCCTGGCATAATGACGATCATGGAAACAAGCGAGGATGACATACAAGCATATTCAAACATAAGCCAACACAGATAAGTTGTGTGAAACAATGCAAAATCAACGTTACTCACCTATCGAAAAGAAACAACGCAATCTTGGCTTCTGATTTGAGCACTTTCCACTCAATGAGTTCTCTCCCCTGCTGGAAAGCTTAAAAGTTGCCAGTACCACCAACATATTTGAATTTTTTTTACGAAAATGTCTTGGCCTCCAGAATATTCTGTTGTTTTTTTAGATCGCTTCTATCCACACAACCAAAGGTTTACAGTCCAAAACCACTTGCTGAGTTGACATTTTATTCAGTAACATTTTGATTTGACTTATTATTATGCAGTTTTGTTTTATGCTGTTTAAAGTTTGATGATTGCATTATGTTACATATGCATCTGCTTACAACCTGCTTATATACTATTACTTGTTTCTGCTTCTTCTTCCCCTGTGTTTTGATCCGGAGATTCTGTCCTCTTTCAGAAAATGTGCAATAGCGCCCTCTATCATATAACAGCGAAAACACAGAAAGCAAGACAATTCTCTATTTGCCTATGGCGGGGAAAGTGTTATGAATCGAGCCTCCCATGTGCTTCACGTGAGGAGTGTTATTGTCTGTAGTGGCCTATAGTATGAGCTTCTATTAGGATGCTGTTCAGTTCATTGTTTTCTGTGTAGGTTTTTTCAACATGAAGATAAAAAGTCGCTAGCCAGACTTATTTGATTATGGGCCCTGAACTTCTATCAGTGAGCAAAAAAACACATTTCTGTCTCTTATCCAGAAGTGGACTGTTGGAATTTCTGTAAAAATAAGAACTTTTTGTCTCGTCTCGACTGTTAGAAGAAACTCCAAGAGTCCCTTAAGCAATTCCCAGCTTCTTCTTCTTTTTTTTTTTTCCCAAGGATTACCTTTCAGCTCGCCAGTGACATACCTCTAAATGTCTGTCTGTCCAAAACAAACACCGGTAGATCCTCTTATCCTATTCTTTACACTGAAGCCTGTCCCCCCTCCTTTGCCTTGTCTCCTCTTCCATATTCCAAAATTGCCAATCCCAATCTAATTTATGGAATATTTTCAAGGTAACCATATACTTAGAGCGTCGGCGATAACATCTCCAGGCCCCCGTGACAGGCAGGAACTGTGCAGCGCGTAGTTAATAACATAAACTCCCGCACAGGCCAGTCGAAGAGAGAAGCCCAGTGAGGAGAAAGAGAGAGGCAGTCAGAGAAACCGGTATACGACGTAATTGGGACCATGTGAGCTTCCCCCAGCGGAGGATTAGCAAAGAAACGGAACTCTGCTAGGCCTCGAGATCGCTTTCAATTAGATGCGCCCAGGGCAAGTGAGAGAGAGGCGCTTGGTGAAAGATTCGGCATGAGGAGAGCATGAAGCGTCCCTGGCTGGAGGAACCCTGGCCGGGGTGAGCGCCGGGTCACGTCCAAGTGTTGCTAATAGAAGATAATGCGCTACGTTCCTGCATCAGGCTACGCTGGGTGTATTTTTGGCTACCCAGGCTCATTGAAAATATGTGCCTCTACCTATAGTTCTGCAAAACTCACTCAAAACTCAAAAAATTATTACATACCTATACATACAAATCGCTGCTGTTCCCAGTTGAAATGAACACTAGAGGCAGTATAACACCGACAACTTTTATTCCCTTTTACACAGAGTATGATTTACAGGGCAAGAGTTTTGATTAAGAAGGATTAATTTTCACCCAATTCCTTGGAGAATATTATGTTATGACTAAACATCTTAAAAAATTTTAACATGCTGCAAGATTTGAAAACCGATACTTCTGAATGTTAGCAACACATACGTTTTTTAACTTTGTAAGATCACACGATACGGCGTTGCACTTGAAAGGAGAAGTGCCCCAGCACGAACCCCACATACGGTTCGACAAAAAAAACCCTGTGTATAAGTAAGTAAAAATAGCATGGTTGCATCCGCGAATGTGTTTTTATATCACTTTTGTATTTGTTAAGACTATTTGGTTTGTTTAGGTTTGGTGTAGGGGGCTCGCTATTTTTCAACACGATAGAGCATTAATCTTTTAGTGACATTCCTGGCCCAGCTAAAAATTTTTGGTTCCCAGAACGTTATTTATTTATTTATTTTTTTAGTTATCGAGTTTTTTTTGGTTGTTCTTAGAACGTTAGTTTTTGGTTCCCAGAACGTTATTCTAATGTTTTTGGCTCCTAAAATGTTATTTTGTAATTTTTTTATTATATAAATATTAATTTATATAATTAAATGATATAATTAGTATTTTATTTTATTATATATATATACGAAGAGTTCAGATAACCAGCTAAAAGCCATCTCGCTCAAAAATGAGATAATGATACTGAGTGAATGCATCAAATACTTTTACTTCAAACTTGCTAAAATACCAGCCTCTGCCCAATCGGAAGTACCGGTACTTACATAGAAACCTATACATCTGAGCCTCATAAAAATGCATTTTTTAAAGAAAGACATCAGATGGATTTAGCTGGTTTTGCATCTGAACTCTTCATATATATATATATATATATATATATATAATAAAAAATTACTTGACTTAAAGTAGAATGTCAGTACATTCATTTCTTACCACTGTTTTTACAGCGGGACAGTTATTTTTCAGTTATTTATTTTCAGTTATTTAATAATAACCACCATGTAATGTTCTGGGAACATGGTTACAAAAAATATAGGGAAGAGCGGGGTAAGTTGAGCCAGTGGGTAAGTTGACTCGCCACCTGTATCTTTTACTATCATGTAAAACTGATGCAACTGTGCACTTTTACTATCCTGTGACCATCTATTTTGAAATCACACATAATTTATGACAGACTGTGAAAAGGAGAAACACATGGGAGGATGGAAAGCACCCATTTACTTTAAAAACAGTTTAAAACAGCTTGTCAAAGTAAAATTTTAGCATGACAGATGTAATGGCTGTTACATCAAAGCAGATTTATCCAGGTCTAAAAATATTTATGATGCATATAAGTGATTTAGCAACATATGCATGCAAATGATTTAGCTAATTATTAGCCTGAATTGGTAAGCTAGCTAGTTTTTTTTCCAAAATGCCAGCAATGGGGCAAAGTGGGCCAAATGCTGCGGGGTAAGTTGAGCCAACGCTTTAACTTACCCCATCATAAGGCACTGAAGTTAAGTTCAATCTCTGAAATATAAACTGGTATTTTAATGCGATATCGGTTTAGTTTATCATATATATAGATATTATTTGTAGCTTATTTGATAGAGATGGTGTACAAGTGCACAAAATCCTTCTCTGAGAACCAGAAGATGCTTTTCATCACATTATAATCAAATATATATTTGCACCTGTAGACCCTAATAGTCTGTTCAACATTGTAGAAAAGCTACCATGCCAAGAATCTTGTGATTAAAATGTTTATTAGTTTCAGTGACATTTATTTCTTCATTGTAATTCAGTTTTGTATTTAGCTTTACTCAACAAAATCTCAACACATTGTTTCAGAAATGCAAACAATTAAAGATTGAAAATGAAACTGCATTTGATTGGTCTTATTTTAAGTTAGCTTTAAGAAAAAAAAAAAAAAAAAGACTTTTTGTAAAACGAAATTTGATTATTACATTTTTAAAAGAGGTAAATTATCTTTAAAATTTCACTTGCGTTTGAATCAGATTCAGTCAGAAGGTCAGTTTTCACCCAGATGGTTCATCTTACCCACTGGCTCGGGTCAACTTACCCCTAACCTGGGGCAAATTGAGCGACAGGAACACTTTTTTATAAGAAGCCATAATTTTAGAACCCTTTGTCACAGATACATTCTGATTATTTAAAATGATAGGAAACATTCTAAAATTACTTTAGATACTTTTATTATACTTCTGCCTCATTTTCCCTTATCTTGAGGACCACATAAGTAAAAAATGGCTCATCTTACCCCACTCTCCCTTAACCTGAAAAGAACCTTCCCCTAACATTAGTGTTTGGTTCCCAAAAAATAACCAAAGAGGAACCAGAAGCTAACGTTAGGGTAATGTTCTGTATTTGCTGGGGCACATTTGAATTCTGAACCACCACAAAACGTATCTGAAGCAAAGTATTAAAAACGTGCAATGGTCATGTATTACATGCCAGTCACTAGACATTTCACCTTGAAACTGCTGTGAAACGGAATGTAATATCTGAGTTGCAGAAATGCAACCAACCAATTTCCAATGAGCCTGGGTTGATTTTTGGGGATTTGACTTTCAGCTGATGAGCATGCAACATAAATAGGTTGGATAAGGGATGATGCTGGCCGGAATAGGGCTCTTACTGGTGGACGTAACTTCAAATGTTAGGGCTTAGCTGTAATAGAAGATGGCACTAGCTTGATTTCAAACTTTCCATGCCAATCTTATCAGTCAAAGCAGGCTTTCAAAAACTAAAATGGATTCAACATGTGTTGGACTTTCAGAACCAATCATCCAATGTCTGAACCGATACCTCTGCCAAGATGCCTCGAGTCATTACTTGAAACCCAAAGAAAAGCAAGGTGGCTTACATGTTTATGTAACATTTACGAGTAGTCTGTAAGAAATGCATTTCGTCACACTTGATGAATAAAGGGGTTTGTCAGAGACTACATGCCAATGTTATTTCTACAGCATTAGCTATGACTTAATCAGAGCTGTGTCTTTGACATTGAGTAGATATGCTTCCACTCAATCAGTATTGAATGGATGTACATGAGGTTTCTGCTTCTATCTGGCTCCACTTGGGCACAGATGGCTAAAAGTAGCTCTGTTTTGCTAATGGCTCAATTATTACCCGCACAGCCTGGCGATGGCCCAACAGGTGGGCTTAGCGAGTCCCCATTGGCAAGCCAGTTATGACTTCTGCAAATGGAAAAACTAAGAACCCATTATGATGTTTCATTGGTAATTAAAAAGTTAGGAGGCACATTAAAATGGTTCATATTATGAACCCTCACTTTAATGGTCTTACTTTTTAAAGACGCTTTATAGGACTGAAGAATATAGTGGACTTTGACATTTGAAGAATCAAATCTTCACCAAGGATTTCTCTTCACAGAAGGATACATTACATAGCAGTTTACAAATACAACAGTATCAGAGACTGTTACATGTACGCAAGTAGGAAAACATAGACAAGGGTAATGCATTGCAAGTGTTTAAAGGAGAAACGTGCTGGTTTCAACCAGCTTTGTATTGTTATCTTTCTGTATAGAATTCATGTGTGATTTATGAATATAATCCAGATATTTAACATTCACTATGCTATCATGAGACTTACTATAGTACTTAAACATAAAAATAAACTTCAAATCTATGTTTGTAAATGATTCAGACACTTAATTACATTTTATTTTCAAATAATGAAAATGTAGTTTAAATGTATATTACATGCAATTAGTTGAATCTAAATATGCTTTTTTTTTTGACCCACTTAAGTAGGACTTAAGTGCATATTTATGTGCAGTTTCATTTATAGTTTCATGCTGAATGTACTGTACTGGCAAACAGTTATGTTAACTAAGATATGCTGGTATCACTTTACAATAAGGTCATTAGTTAAAGCGTTAACAAAAACAAAACAAAAAACAATGAACAATACATTTATTACAATATTTATTAATCTTTGGTAATATTAGTTAACAAAAATACAGGTGTTCGTTGTTAGTTCATGTTAGTTCATGTTAGTTCACACTGCATTAACTAATGTTAACACGCAACTACTGATTTTAATAATGGATTAGTAAATGTTGAAATTAACATTGAGATTAAAAAATGCTGTAGAAGAATTGTTCATTCTTAGTTTATGTTAACTAATGTAGTTAACTAACCCACCTTATCGTCAAGTGTCACCGATATGCTTTAATGAATTTTACAGTTAAATGTATGTAATGCATTTAAATATTTTTGTAATTACACATTTGTAATGATTTAATATGTTTGAAAATTAATATATTTAAAATATTTTAACTTTAAATGCAAAATTAAATAACAGTTAAAATTCTAATCAAATACTTTACATGTGCTTGCATGTATGTTATACTTAACTCATCAGATATTTGTTAGTTTGGTTAGGAAATTATTGAAGCATAAAGATTTAAACACTTTGAAGGAAAACTTTTAATTTGACATTATTACAGAGTGCGCTTTTTAAATGTGTACTTAAGTCTTAAGTGTGTTAAGAAACATACTGTAAGAAATATTATCTGAAAGTGCATTTTATTTATATATAGTCAACCAAACATATATCAAAGTCAACCCAAAATTTATTCAGAAACCTTCGACATTTCTCACATTATCACAGTTTATTTGCTATAACATATGACAAGAACTGAGAGTTAACCTGTGTCAGAACAAATTCATCTTGATAATCACAAATGAATCACACTCAAACCAACATTTATTCAGACTCAAAATTTCAAAATTTCTCGGATTATCACAGTTTATTTGCTATAGTTTAGAAAACGGTAATACAATATGATAAGAACCCAAGAGTTAAACTGTGTCAGAACAAATTCATCTCGATAATGTCAGATAACTTTGATAGAAAGGTATGTCAGGTCAAAGTGTCAAATAAAATTTTCGGTCCCAAATTTTACTGTATGAAGAATTTTTGGGTACAATAGTTTAATTTATTTTGCTATCCTCACTTACATAAATAAACTATAGTGTCCTGCACACACTAGTAAAAAAAAAATGAAAAAAGTCAAAAATGATATCAGGTGTCTGAATAATTTTTGGTTTGACTATATACACTTTTAGATTAAAGTACACTACAAGTGTACATTCAGTACACAGAGCTGGGTAGATTACTTACGAATTGTAGTCCATTACTGATTACAGTTTACATGATGAAAACTATACTTAATGCAATGTAATATAGATTATTTTGGTAATACATTCTGACTACTTATTAGATTACTTTTAGATTACTTTAAATTAAACCTGTTCTAAATAAAACAAACAAACAAACAAACAATCAAACAAACAAACAAATAAATAAATAAATAAATAAATAAATAAATAAATAAATGTGTCATATTAATATAAAAAAGCAAAAAGAAAGAAAATATATACAATTTTGATTTTAGTGAGTATTAGTGAGTTGATAGAGTGAATAGTGAGTTGATAAAAATCCAATAAATAATTAAATCATATAAATGTCAAAAAAGAGCTAATTAAACACTTGAACACTAAAAATATGAATATTTTATTTGTTTACCTGCATATCAGTGCAACCATTAACTGACATCAGAGTATTGTAAACTGAATGTGTTGTTAAATTGAAATACTGAAACTTCCTCAGCAAGCAAATATTATATTTTAAGGGGTTTGGCTGACAAAAATGTTTGTGAATCCCTGCATTACATGAACAAACATTAATAAACATGAAAACAACGACATCAGACGCCCAAAGTCGTCCAGGTTTTAAATATTTTTGTCCAGACTTTCAGAACCAATAAATTATGAATCATTTAGTGCCATCGTGTGAATAATATGTAATCTTGTAATCCAACAAAAAGTAACTGTAGTCTGATTATAAGCATTTTAAAATGTAACGTAATTTAATTACAAGTAATTCATTTTCTGAATCTGATTGCGTAATCCAGATTACATGTAATCAATTACTACCCAGCACTGTCAATACAATTAAATACAATTTATTTATTTTTTTTAATAGTCATTGATGTCACTTCTCGCTGTTCATCACTCCTCTGTTCACTGGATGTGCAGATTCTCGAAAGTAGTAGTTCAACCAGGTATTTTTCACCAGTGTTTTATGAATATTGCAGATTTGGACAACTTATTTCACATACTACATAGGGATGCATGCCTATTCATTTTGGACTTAAACTGCCTAAATGCTTATAGCAAGGTTACTATTAACCCTGAAGTCAGCGACTGGCACAGAAATTGTAAAATATGTTCAATGGGACATTTAATTTTCAGTGTGTTTCCTGAATGCATACTTGCATTTATGCCTAAATGTCTGATTGCTACACATAAGATATGTGGAAACCCTGCTGTGACAGTTGTATACGAAGTGCCACAAAAGTTTATTTCATGCAACCTCCATCATCTCTCAAGCAGCTTTACGCACACCGAGTTTTCTTTTCTTTTTTCACTTGGACCAGCAATGCGCAGCTTTGTTTATTTTCAGAAAATCATTTCAGAAAATCAATAAAAAATCTGGGGACCTCCTGTACGCTATATCCTTTCTGCATCATTTAGTCTAAACTGAGTGCTTTATATGGAGATACGCACGCCACAACCCGCTCGGTGTGTTTAGTGTACTGAAATCTGAGTAGAGACGTGACATGCGGCATATTTTTTTCATAAGCCTTAAATCAACGCGTGCACTTGGACGAAATCTAAATACCGGTGAGATTTATTTAAGATAAATTTGTCAGGAAACAGCTTTTGCTCGGGATAAATATGCTCGAATTTGACTTACTGTAAAAGCGCACTGTATTTTCTTACGATGAAATGGGAGAAATGGAAGCTTTACGTTTGTGAGGTTAAAAGTCATTGCCTTCACCGATGAGGTAATTATGTCTGTGTGTTTAGAGTATGTTGACTGCCCACTTTCCCTTTGCCTCTCTCTTTCTATATCCATCTCTCCCTCCCCCAGTCCTCATGTTAGACGTCTCCCTGTGGGAAGAGGTGCCTGAGATGTTGGCTGGCCCATACATCTCTGTCAAAATCTCTATGAATAAATTAACCTTTTAAAGATTAGTGCACCCTAATACCGCAGGGTTTTTACACAGAACAAACACTGAAAAATGTTTTGGGTCCCCCCTCACCAAGTTGGCGTTAGCCATGCTTTTAAAACTTTAAAGGCGCAGACGCCGTATTTTCGCTCGGCCGAGCGAAAGAAGCTCTGCGCATGCCCGTGTGTATGTTATTGTTATTATAGCACAGGACTCTTTAACACAGTTTACCGGCTAATGAATTTGTAATTCAGTCATTCATTCGCGAGTGTCGCTATTGTTGGCTTAGACTCGAGCAATGGATTTGAATCCAGTGCGTCTGATATGTTTATATACAGCAAGTGATTCCTCAAATGTGGTGAAAACTGACGCTGAGCAGCTGTTCCTGTTGGAAATAACCTATTACGTTGCTGTTTGACAGTCGCATCGCCGTGTTTTTCTAGATTACGCTGTTAGCAGATAACAGAATTTTGGTTTGTTCCAAAAAGAGAGAGGAGGGGGAAGAGAAAAAAAAAACGGGAATGAGATTTTATAGCCAATTTAAACCTTTCAGTTGTACCAGTTTAAAAATGTTTCCTACAATACGGTTCACCACAGCGCTGGGACATTACCCAGTTTTAAGAATGGAAGTAATATTTGCGGTTCCTCCGCTGAACTGCTCAGAGACGGCTGAGATATTTACCCAGAGCTGGCAGTGTTTGGGATTTAACAGCGCTCATCCACTGACTGGGGTTATTTAGGCCAGGAACCACACCTGGAAGGGCTCCAAACACCCTCCGGCTCCGAGAAGGAATCTCGCTCTCGCTGTGGTCGGGATTATAGGGCTTGCTGCTTTACGGGAATTCTTCATCCACCATCTTGAACGCGTTTGTACCTACACTTGATTGTATTGGCTGTAGTTAGCATATTAACGGCGTCAGAAACATTAATAGTCATCGCAGACATTGTTTTATCAATTAAGGAAAATTTCGGTAATTTGGTGCGGGATGTATCTGTTTTCCCCTCCGGCTACAACAGCGGTCTGTTGTGGAGGACCGCTCAGCTCGGTTTTAAACAAATCAGAGTAATTATGAGAGACAGGTTTTAGGTTGAAAAATAAACTCTTCATGTATACTGAGGGAATATGACATGTATTGGCTGTGTCACTGGTTTTGGATTACACTCTCAGGACAGGCGGGAGGCGTCTCCTATACTTCCTGACTTCTCGCTTGTGCCAGCTAATGTACTGGAGGTTTCTGGACCCCCCCTCCTTCGCAAACTTGGGGTTTGGGACCAGGCCGGAGTGGCGTGGGGGGTGCGGACCGGTCCCCTCGCTCCTGAATCTCCCCTGTTCGACCTCATCGCTCAATCTTCGTTTAACCCTGACGTTTTAGGTAAGCACACTCAGGTTAATTTATGTTTGCCGAGACAAGCTTGGCAACAGAAGCCCCTAAGAAAGGCCACTGACTTGTGCCATGCTGGAGTGGTTAATTTCATTTCTAGAGGAAGTACTTTTTTAATCGCTCGAAACCCCTCCATATTTAGGGACAAGACCTAAAGTAGATATTTAGGGTTGTTTGCAATTTTTTTTGTATTAAAAAAAAAAAATGTTTTTTTCAGTGTTAAAATCCTAATTTGCTGCTTATTAACAGTTGAGGTCATTGAGTCCGAAATTTTTGTATTCGTATTTTTATTTTTTTTGCATTCGTCATCCTTTCCTATCAAAATGCTTGCTATGGGTGTGAAAACGCAGAAAATCAAACCTGATTCAAACTTTTTTATGAGGGACGAAAGTTTCGTAGGCAGTGTGTAAACGTGATTGATACAACGAAAGGTCATATTTGTTCTTCAACGTGTGAAAATTTTGGACTCAGTGGACTTAGTAAAGTAGTTGTTAGGTATGGGGTTAATTAAAGGGATCTAGAATATGGTATTGAAGAGTAAGGCATTAATATGCGCTTTATAAGTACTAATAAACAGACAATATGCTAGTAATATGCCTGTTATAAAACAACTAGTTAATAGTGAGAATTGGTCTCTAAACTAAAGTGTTACCAAAAAATTATAGTGGAACGGAACAGAAAATATGATTTTTAATCATTAAAAATGACAAAATGTTTTATGCATTTTAACTTGCTTTTACAAAGTTACATAAAATAATGATTTATTTAAATATTAGAATAATTAATAACTTTACATGGTCACACTTTATTTTAAAGTCCAGTTCTCACTATTAACAAACCATTAACTAGGGCTTTTGCCTCAATAAACTCCTAATTTGCTGCTTATTAATAGTTAGTAAGGTAGTTGTTAGGTATGGTGTGAATTAATGGATCTAGAATATGGTAATGAAAAATAAAGCATTAATAAGTGCTTTAAAGGCACTAATAAACAGCCAATATGTTTGTAATATGCATGTTATAAAGCAACTAGTTAATAGTGAGAAGTGGTTCCTAAACTAAAATATGATTTTTAAACATTAAAAATAACTAAATGTTTTGTGTATTTTAATTTACTTGTTCAGAGTTGCATAAAATAAATATTTTATTTAAAAATTAAAATAATTAATAACCTTACATGGTCACACTTTATTTTAAAGTCCAGTTCTTGCTATTAACAAACCATTAACTATGGCTTTTGCCTCAGTAAACTCCTAATTTGCTGCTTATTAATAGTTAGTAAGGTAGTTGTTAAGTTGAGGTATTGCGTAGGATTAGGGATGTAGAATATGGTCATGCAGAATAGGTGCTTTATAAGTACTAATCAACAGCCAATATGTTAATAACAGGCATGCTAATAAGTAACTAGTTAGTAGTGAGAATTGTTCCTTATACTAACGTTTTAACATTTGCATTTAGTAAATATAAGTATATGAATATAATATAAACATATAAACCCATTATATTTAATATAAAGTGCCGGTACAGGCTAGAGTCAGGATAAGTTTGTCTCACACTGCGGTATTGAAGTCAGTCTGCTGTATAAAGGTTTCTCTTCACTCCTCACAGTAGGTGGCTCCATAAGCCGTCATATGGGCTCCCTGAGCCTCACACACACACACACACACACACACACTATACTGTGGCTATGACCAACATATGGAAATGCTTGATTTGATGTAGTGTCACTTTACATTGCAGAAATGAGTATATGTCTTTTTTTAGCCCCTTAACCGATGAAGTGAGAAATGTGATCCAGCCTAACTACTAGTGTTAAAAAACAGACATATTATTAAACCATTAACAGTCTACTGGAGAAGTGTCACATCATCTATCTATCTATCTATCTATCTGAATTTGATTCCTCATCTCTAAGCCATATTTCAGCTTGGTGCTTCAATGTTCTCTCTCTCATTGTAATGCAGTCTTATTTTATTAGGGTTTCTCTTCACCACCCACGTCTAATAGAGCTGTTTCTTTCCTCACAGTGAGGGATCAGGGATGGAGAGCAGGCGGATTATGAGTCTTTGACAGACGATGAAAAAGCCAATGTGTGTTACAGCTCTGAGCCGTAAAGAGCTAGTGAGGGCTGCTGGGAGTCTGTTTGGTCCGTTTCCAGGGTCAGGAGCAGACCGCGACTGAGACCAAAGAAGAAACGGAGTAGCTGTACTGTTATGATGCTGTCATGAATTTTGTGGCAGGATGTTTTGTCGCTTACCGTACATGCTGATGTTTGCTGACGTCTGTAGTTTAACACAGCTGTGTAAAAGCCTAAATGTTCATATGATGGCTCTGTGTGTGTGTGTGTGTGGAGACTGGTCATCGACACCACAGCTTCTGTGTGGTGTTTGTGGAAAGAGAAGTAAACACAATAATCCAACTGCCACACGAAACCCAGACCGACAAACCACAAACTGAACTTTAGAAACAAGTGTTTATAAACCACAATTTAAAAAAGTTTGTGTATTTCTTTTCCCTTTTTTTTGTTTGTTTGTCTTCATGTACCCTTGTGAAAAATAAATATACTAAAATGTATTTAAAATACATTTATTTTATGCTACGTATACTACAAATACATTTACATATTATGTACTTAAAAAAAAATACCCTGCAGTTGTACTTTCAGTATACTAAACTGGTATATTTAAAGTCTGCTAAACTGGAACAACTAATTTTGTACTTAATGCACTTTAATTGTGTGGAAATAGTGCTGAAGTCCAACTAAAAATATACTCAAGTATATTTGATTGTGCTAATATGGGACCTTTTTCAAGTATACTTTAGGTACACTTTAAATATTATGCATTTAAAGACCAATATTATTTAAAGGTCATACAGTCCTCATAAACAGTGACATTAAAACATATTTTAGGCTTAATATAAAGAAATTGTGCACAAGTAGCACTCCAAATAAAATTTAAGTATAATTTTTATATCAGTAAGAAATAAATGCATTTTAAACCTATTACTATTTTACTAGGGTACACTTTATTTTACAGTATGTGTACTTACAGTGTTCTTACCCAGGAAAGTACTGATAGTACAAATCAACTAAATGGGTTAAGGTTAGGTTTAGGGGTAGGTTCAGGGTTAGTACTTAGTTAATACCCAGTTATTGTAATTGTTTTAATAAGTACATAATATGTACACCCAGAACTGGACTGTAAAATACTTTTTGGTCAATTTCATAGTCTATACATAACTGTATAATTGTATTATCAGCAATAGAGTAAAAAATCACGTAACATTGATCAGAAATAATAAACAATTCTTCCACCAAGTAATAAAGCTGATCTTCAGCATAACTGTATAGGCTGTGTATGGTTGCCAAAAATTAACACATTTATCACAACCTTTAGATTTTAAAATACATTTTTAAATAGTATATTTCATAATTTCATTGAATTTCAATAGATTTCAATGATATATTCAGAATCAGTATTAACTTGGTGTTAATAGCTGTAATTGCTTTAAAACACAAAAGGAGATATTCTGTAGAATGTCCAAGCTGCTCTTTTCAGTACAATTTAAGTGAATACTGTGAATGTCAAGCTCCAAAAAAGACCATAAAAAATACTATAATTTAATATGTAATATTCCAAAATTTCTGAAGTCATATGTTAGCATTATGCGATAAAGATCATTCCAATATTATTCCAACACCCTCTTATGGCAATTAGTAACTATTTTACTCTTTGGAGAATTGGGGTCTAATTTTATGCAATTTGCTTGCAACCTTCATACTTTAACAAATCACACTGAATGAATTCATAAAAAAAATGGCACCTTGTAAAACAGTTACATTTTCTCATGAGATCAGGTTGCATCATTCACTGAAAATCTCGCCTTGCAAATTTAGTTTGACAGGTGTGTTCACCATTCTGAAATCTGTTAATATTCTTTGTATTTTTAAAACGTTTTTTAAATTTGTGGTTTGACTAAAGTAACATGAAACTGGAGAACAGAAAACTCCTTTTTAATTCACAGACTTGTTAGAAGCCCAGAGATTTAGAGATGTAGCTTTTCCATTTCCACCGTCACACTATAGATCTGTGTGTGTCCAGAGTTTATTACATTGCAACTGCGACCATGAAAGTGAACACAACACGAATGCGTGCTTCTACAGCGAGAGACCAAATGGAGCTGTCTGTAGCCTAACTATAAAACGGTGTGCAAAACCTTCTCTGTCTCTGAAGCAAGTGCTAGAGCTGTTCCAACACGGTTGCCATTTTGCTGGCTGTTTTGTCATTTCCTCCGGGGCTAAGGTTGGCCCTGGCTCTCCTAATCTCGCACCGGTTGAGACTTCAAGCGCCTGTCACCTCGCTCGTAACGCTTGGCTGCCTGCCGCTGATTGGCTGGAGGCAGATTTATTTCGCCCTGTCACAGCCAATCGCGTGACGGCGCGGCTCAGGGTTCTGTTTAGTTACAGTGACAAACATGCTGATTAGAGGCGGGACATGATGGATGGATGCTGGCCGAGGAGTTTTTATCAGCTCATAATGGGTCTGATGTTGCACAGACACACACTCACATAAAGACTGGCCTCAGGGGTCACACACACACACACACACACACACACACACACACACACACACACACACACGCACACACACTCATAAGGGGTCAGGAGCTAACAAAGCATCTCCTGCCAGACCACACTCTCTAATGAAACGGCCCTGCTTTAAGTCATACACAGATACTTCATCATCATCATCATCATCGTCATCTTTGTCATTACACGTTTCCAGGCTTCGCCGCGCCTCCCTTTCGACACACAGAGTGATTGAGACCCATTTTGGGCTCAAGAAAATAAAGCAAACCGTAATGATGGGAACTCGCAGAACCCCTTGATTATGTCAAAGCATAAGCAATACACATTCGCTCTGAAGCACGGCATTGATGGTGGTTTCCATCTGCGTTGTGTCCAGTGTGTTTGTGCCAATTTAAAGAGAATGCGGCCTGCAAAGTGTGACAACTTGGCATGAAGTCATGCCTGAGATTGAAGTCACTCCTGATTCAATCCACCAGGACTCCTGTGCTGAACTATCCAGGACACAGTCAAGCTTTGCCGAGCATCTGATAAAGTGCTTTCTCATTGTGATGACCTTGTTCTGAGGTACTGAAACTCAACTACATACCTATTGTATTGCATTTTAGAAAGGTGATGTATTTGAAAGGTGTTGAGAAATCTTAAACATGTTTTGTTTGTCAGTTTTAGTTCGCTTAGGACAGTTACTAAAACCTAAGCATAATTAGTCCCACATCATACAGACATGAATTATATTTCAAATCATGCGGTGTGAACAAGAGAGCAGTGCTATTATTTTTCCAAGCAATCAGAGCATGGAAGTCTGTAATACCTGGAGAGAGTTATCCGTTAGCATCTCAATGACACTTACTCATTGGACCCCATGTAAAAATAGGATTTGAAATCTGACATATTTGCTGATGGAAATTTGGTACATTTTTCAATGACATAAAAATAATGAAATTTTAGCGATGCATGGTAAAGTAAAAAATTAGATTTTTATCTTTTTGTTGTAAGAAAGGTGCATTAAAACTGACATATCATATTTTTACCATGCCTTCATCATTTATTTTTGCTACTTTTCAGTGGCTGCTGTGCATAGCTATGTTATTTTAATTTTGAACTATATAAAAATCTGGTCACAGTTTATTTTGAGGTCCAGTTTTCCCTATTACACTCTTAAAAATAAAGGTGCTTCACGATGCCATAGAAGAACGCTTTTTGTTTAAATGGTTCCTTAAAGAACCTTTAACATCTGCAGAATCTTTCTGTTTCACAAAAGGTTCTTCGTGGTGAAAGAAGGTTCTTCAGATTATAAAAAGGTAAGAAAGAGATGGTTCTTTAAAGAACCTTTGACTGAATGGTTCTTTGAGGAACCAAAAATAGTTCTTCTATAGCATCGCTGTGAAGAACCTTTTAAAGCACCTTTATTTTTAAGAGAGTAACTAACTATTAAGTATGACTTTTGCCTCAGTAAACACCTAAATGCTTCCTATTAATATTTAGTAAGGTAGATGTTAGAGTAAACAAATCTAAACTATTTTAGTATTAATTGTGTGAAAAAGATTTCAGTAAAATGCTATTAGTTAACATTAGTCAGTTTATTTTAAGGTCCAGTTCTCGCTATTAACAAACCATTAACATAAAGAATCAGTTTTGCCTCAGTAAACTACTAATTTCCTGCTTATTAGTAGTTAGCAAGGTAGTTGTTAAGTTTAAGTATTGGGTAGGATTAGGGATGTAGAATATGGTCATGCAGAATAGGTGCTTTATAAGTACTAAACAATAGCCAATATGTTAAAAATAGGCATGCTAATAAGCAACTAGTTAATAGTGAGAATCGTTCCTTGTATTACAGTGTTACCATCTTTGTTAATATTAGTTACTAAAAATGCATTCTTAGTTCATGTTGGCTCACGTCAATGAATTAATATTAACAGATGCAATAATTTTAATCATGTATTATTAAATGTTGAGATTAACAGTCCATTCGGACACTATAGATTAGGGAACACATATTCACCATTAACTAAAAGTTTTCCTTTAATTAACTAATAATAGTTAGGTTTAGGTATTGAATAAGTTCAAGATATCTACACAGCCATGCAGAATAAGGCATAGATATATGCTTTTTAATGTACTAATAAACAACTAGTAATATGCATGCTAATAAGCAGCTAGTTAATCTGTAATATTGTTCCCTAAAATAAAGTGTTACCACACATTCTTTAGCAGTAAGTGTTAGTTTAACTAGTATTAACACAGAATTTTGTTTATATTTATTTATTACTATTTATTGCAAGTTTTGCCAAAAATGCAAATGCATATTTTTCGAAACATTTTGAGTCTCAGATACTAAAAAATGCTCTTTTCTTAAAACGACATAAAAACCCTTGTTAGACCAACAAAATTGCCCCAAATGTTGTCCCAACTAGTCAACCACGGTTGTCTGAACAAAGAATTTCATATTGTTAAATTGTTAAGGCTTTGTGAGTTCCCAGCATGCATTTCAGCATGAATAAATTATGCAGTTACTGTTATAGGATTATTATTGTGCTGTTTGCTGACTTAATTTAAACTTTTTGTTGTTATTGTGTCATTATTTTTAGTTATTTGTTGCACTGTGATGTAAAGAGCTCATCTTTTTAGCATTTGATTGCCACCGTTCTTGAGGTTTGTGTATCTAGTTTTGAGGCCTAGAGTATGTTTTACAAAGACGATGTTGTCTACATATTAGACTAAGTTATCCATTAAGGTTTCTATAACAATTCACTGTTTGTCATTTGTAAATAAACAAAAAATTTAATACATAAAAAAAAATAAATTACCTCAACAGCAGTAATTGTTGTTTCAGTTGCTGTGACAAGACTTTTTCTATTAGCAAAATAAGATAATCAGCATTGCATGAACAAACTTATTTATGTTGGCTAAACAAAGTATCTTTACTGAGAAAAACTAAAAAAGAACTATTGTTGAGAGAACTCAAAAGTCTTACTGCATCAAGTTTTTTTTTTTTTTTTTTTAAGTTTATTTTTTTTTTACAGTGAAGATGTCTTTCCATATTTCTCAAATTATGTTTGTCCACCAGTTGCAGTGTAATATTCACCACACTGAACCATTTTGCCCCTAATAAAACATTAATGTAAAAACTAATGTATGCATATAGCCTACACTATTGTACATTGTTAGTAGACAATTTAATAAACTAATGAGAGTGTGAGAAAGTGTTTCAACACAGCTTATTTAAAAAAAATAAATGTGTTCATTTGTAAATTCAAAGTGCTTATCTACCAATCTATCTACTTATGAATGGTCGTAACATTATCTTTGCTACCAGATGGTGTAATTACAACATTTACCAGCAGGGGCTAATTGGCCCATGCACAAACCTTGGATCAGACTTACTATTTTCACAGCACTGGAAATGAAACGGGCAAAAAATCCTGTAGACTCACATTGAAGGAGGGACCAGAGCCATACAGTGCCTAGCACATAGGGTTGGACTGTTTTACCAGAAAACCATTGCATATGCATAGGAACATGCTAAAAACAATTCAGAACTGACAGCACGAGCACACAGCAATGCACCGCCAACAATCCAGCATCGGTGGCACTTTTGCATGGGAGAAAATGCTGGAGAAAATTTCACAGAGGTTTACATTTTTTCAGAAGGCAAAAAGTGCGACCATATGAAATACATTTTTTCCTCTTCATTCGCTCAATATGGCATTTATGAGATAACATCAATCATTATGCGATAACATCGAGCGTCAAATCAAAGAACCAGATGTAACAGAGAAACCGCAGCTTCAAGTATTCCAGGAGCCAATCAGGTGAAGCGGCCGCTGATTGAGTCGAAAGCGAGAGCTTGAGGCGGCCTCTCATTTGCATTCTTTGGGAAGCAGATGCTAACCAGCATTAATTGCTCCAAACGGCAATCTTCATAAAGAGTTATTGGACTTTAAATAGCAGGGTTAAGAAGCGGACCCTCGGAGGTCTGGGATGCATTCTCGGCTGCTCTCCCTCTGTGGCCTCTCTCTGAGGTGGGACTGTTGGGTTACATCACAGGGAGTAGTGGCTCTAAATTGGATGCAGAGAGTGAGAAGTTCAGCGCTACCCTGGGGCAAGGAATATTTTTCCATTTATTTCAGAGAAGAATGAAAGAGTGGAGGGAGGGAAGAGAGGAACGACATGCAGACAAAGGGGGCGGAACGCATTACAGGTTAAGTAATGAGTAATCAACAACAGCTCCCTTTTTGTACACCTACACTCAATCGTGCATGCAACTGAAGCATGGCAGAGCGCAAAACAGCGCCTGGCTGCGGTACGAAAGCTTTCCACCCCGTCCTCACTGAGAGGGAGCAAACAAATTAACAAATTATAATTAACATTGTTGTATAATTAACAATGCTACAACACATTATAACACGTACCTAATCATCAGTGTTGGGGAAAGTTACTTTTAAAAGTAATGCATTACAATATTGCATTACTCCCTAACAAGTAACTAATTACGTTACTTAGTTACTTTACATGGAAAGTAAAGCGTTACATTACTTTTGAGTTACATGCACATTGCTCTTTAAATCTTGGCACGGCTTGCTTGTTTTTTTTTTTTTTTATATGTATATAAAAAGTTTGGTAACACTTATTCACTATTAACTGACTTTTCCCTCAGTAAATTCCTGATTTGCTGATTATTAATAGTTAGTAAGGTACACTGTACCTTGTTTTTGAGTCAACTTAAAATAATTTGTAACCTGGCTGCCTTAAAATTTTAAGTTCAGTCAACTCAAAAAAAGTTTATTCAATTTGAAATGTTAAATTATACTAAGTGACAACTTAGCTATTTGAGTTGAATCAACTTAAAATTTAAAGCAGCTGGGTTACTTACCCATATGTTAAGTTTAGTAAACACAACTATCTAAATTGTTACTTAGTACAACTTAACATTTCAAGTTGACTAAACTTATTTGAGTTGACTGAACTTAAAATTTTAAGGCAGCAGGGTAACAAATTATTTTAGGCTGACTCAACAAATTGTGTTTTTTATTTTTTACAGTGTAGTTGTTAAGTTTAGGTATTGGGTAGGATTAGGGATGTAGAATAAGGTCATGTAGAATAAGGCATTACTATGTGCTTAATAAGTACTAATAAATGGCTAATATTCCAGTAACATACATGCTAATAAGCAACTAGTTAAGAAACCATAAAAATAAAGTGTTACCAAAAGTTCTATTTTTAGGAAATGTAAAAGCACTGGCTCTCACACCAAAAAGTGAAATGAATAAGCCTCAGGCTGAAGGAAAAATAAATTCACATCTGTACAGTAGAGCACAGGAGAAGAAGGTTCAACATTCTTCAGCAATAGCAAAACAAACAAACAAAACAAAACAAAACAAACAAACAAAAACAAAACAAAAAACCCCCACAAATGTTCGTTTATTTAAAGTCATTTTTGCTTATTAGTATGGTTGAGCTGGATCATCAACGGTCAGTAGCAAAGACATTGGTTAATAAAATGGCATTAAATACATAAAGGAAATTTGTGTTATTTAACATATTGTTGCAGGTTTGCATCATATTCTGAGTTTGCATTTCACTGTTTTAATTCATTTTGAATAGTACTGAATCTGGTTTTTTTCTGAGTGAGATGAATTGATGCATGTTCACATTTAGTCTAGAGCTACAGTAACATCATGTTTACATAACGCACACAGCGCCTTTGTATTTCCAATTTCTCTTAACATGGGGACAGAAGACTTGTCAGTCAATAAAAGGGAAAACAGTAAAAAAAGTAACTCAGATATTTTCTTGTAAATTAAAAAGTAATGCGTTACTAGTTACTTGGAAAAAACGTAGTCTGATTACCTAACTCGTGTTACTTGTAATGCGTTACCCCCGAAGCCTGGTATTAAATCGGCCCCGGTGCTAAATTATGAAAGTCCGAAGTATCGATATGCTCTGTTCTGCTATCGGTATTGGAGAAATTAAGAAAATACACATACATTTATTATTGCTATATATACATTATCTTCCAAATTCTATCTCTCCAGAGTCACCAGCTGTTGTTATGCAATAATATTAGCACATTGTGATGCATTTTTGCTATTCGCAATTCAGAAGAGAGATTGCGCTCATGCGGAGGAGCTACAGAGCGCACAACATGAAAGACCTAACAATCAAATGTCTGCTTACACTTTTGGCCTGTGGGTGTAATATTAAGCAAATTTTATTGTTGATTTCGATGTTGGCTTCCAAGGTTCATAAAAGAGATATGACATAAAACTATTCTTTCAACTTCTTTACCTTCACAGCAGTGCTCATTCGTTCCTCCGTAAAACCCAAACTTGACGTCAGAATAAGCACAATCGGTGATTGTTGTAAAATGCAGTCTTTACTGTTGAGAAATTGCAGGACATGTTTGATAAAACGTTGAAATTCATGTAAGAGACGCTGTTCCCCCGGCTGTGTGTGTGCTCTAAAATGGACAAGTAAAATACACTTTGGACTTCAAATGTGCGTCCAAACGATCACACAAAGTGTCTGGCTTGGAGAGTATTCACTTAAACACAGTTTATGTCTTTGACATGAACAGCTGCGAGAAAATTCGATGTATTAACACGATCTCATGAAAGTTCGTATCAGTACCACGCGTTTCTGTTTATACACAGAGTCGACTTTGGCATGTATATGATACGCAATGGTTAGGAATAGGGGTGTGGGGTAAATGCGTATACGTAGCCTATACCAAAACTGCGTATCATATGCACGCAAAGACATTGCGTATCATGTGCACGTCAAAACTGCGTACCATATAAGACCAAAAATTGCGTATCATATGCACGCCAAACACGTGGGTATCATATGCATGGCAAAATCAATTTCTGCGTATAAATAGCATGCCAGAGAAAATTCCTCACAGCTCTTAATCTGAGTATGTTAGCTTTAGTAAGCACTAATCTATCAAATTATACAGTGAAAACTATGCAGCGTTGTTTTACATTTCGTTATTTTATTAGATTGCTTTTGTAGGCTATATTATACCTTAATAATAATGTTAGTAGACCTCTGTGAAAAAAAAAGCAAGTTTTTCATTGTATTTGTCAGTTTGTTTTGCTTTGTTTCTTTGTTCATGTTCTTCCTGCACCTTATCTTATTTATATAAAACACAAAAAATGCCTGCACAGTGGTGCATTTTTACAAATTGATGTTTTATATTAATTTCATTAAATTATATTTATTTTACAGAATATGTAGCAATGTTAATTAAGATCTTAATTTGTTTCATTTATATATAAACCTAAAACAAAAAGTACCGCTAAAAATACCGTTAAAGTACTGGATTGATAAGCAGTATTGGTAAGAGTAGTAATACACTGTAAAAAACAATTTGTTGAGTCAACTTAAAATAATTTGTAACCTGGCTGCCTTAAAATTTTCTTAAAAGTTCAGTCAACTCAAAAAAAGTTTATTCAACTTAAAATGTAAAAATTATACTATGTGACAACTCAGATATTTCAGTTGAATCAACTTAAAATTTTAAGGCAGCTGGATTACTTACCCATCTGTTAAGTATAGCAAACACAAATATCTAAGTTGTTACTTTGTACAACTTAACATTTCAAGTTGACTAAACTGACTGAACTTAAAATTTTAAGGCAGCAGGGTAACAAATTATTTTAAGCTGACTCAACAAATTGTGTTTTTTATTTTTTACAGTGTACCGTTAAAACCTTAACGATACCCATCCCTATTTAACTGTTGCCACTGTAACGTGAAATGAGTGGAGGAAGCAAATGCAGGGTGATGACAGTTTATTGATAATGAAACAAGCAAACACAGTGACGGTGATGAAGGCTCTCGGCTGGGTGATGCAGGGGCAAGATGGCTGGTGACAGCGTGGAGTGAAGTCCCGTGGTGATGGCGTGAATCCGGTGCAGGCACGAAGAAGACACGACAACATCCAACACGAACAATCCACACGAAGACCAGACTAAAGAGACGACAGGAACAGGAACAGAGATCCGGATGAACTATCGGACGAGGGAGAGGAGAATGAGGTGAGTATTTATAGCCAGCGATAATGAGAGACACCTGTGCCGGACTGATTAGCAGCTCAGCTGAGCGAGCAGACATCACATGACAAACATACAGATCACGAGACCTGAGAACACGGCAGATGTGAGAACCGTGACAGTACCCCCTCTCCTAGGAACGTCCCCCGACGTTCCCAGATCGCCTTACCCGTTGATTGTAATCATCGATAAGGGAGTGATCCAGGATGTCTCTGGCCGGTACCCAACTTCTCTCCTCCGGACCGTAACCTTCCCAGTCCACCAAGTACTGGTATCCGCGCCCCCTCCGCCTAGAATCCAGAATACGATTGACCGAATAGGTGGGTTCCCCGTCTACGAGTCGCGGCGGTGGGGGAACCGGGGCTGGCGGATTAATGCGTGAGAAAAAAACGGGTTTGATTTTGGAAACGTGGAACACGGGGTGAATTCTCCTGTATACTGGAGGAAGTTTAAGGCGGACTGCCACCGGGCTAATGATTTTGGTGACAGGAAACGGGCCAATGAATTTGGGAGCAAGTTTATTCGAGACGGATCGGAGCGGAATGTTCTTGGTAGAAAGCCACACTTTGGAACCGACGACGTATACGGGAGGCCTTGACCGGTGGCGATCAGCCTTGGCCTTGGTGCGCGCCCCCACCTGGAGTAGAGTCTCGCGGGCTCTGGTCCAGGTGCGATGGCACCTCTGGATGAAAGCGTGGGCGGAGGGGACCGCGACTTCGGATTCCAGACTAGGAAAAATTGGTGGCTGGTACCCTAAGCTACATTCAAATGGTGATAGGCCCGTAGACGATACTGGTAAAGAATTGTGGGCATACTCCACCATTGAGAGTTGTTGGCTCCAGGAGGAAGGATTTCTAGTGACCATACATCGCAAAGTTCTTTCCAGATCTTGGTTGGCTCTCTCAGTTTGACCATTGCTTTGAGGATGGAACCCCGAAGAGAGACTAACAGTTGCCCCCAGTAATCTACAAAACTCTTGCCAAAATTTGGACACAAATTGGGGTCCCCTGTCGGAGACCACGTCCGTCGGGAGGCCATGTAAGCGAAAAACGTGGTCCACGACAGTCACCGCTGTCTCCTTGGCTGAGGGTAATTTGGGCAAGGGAATAAAATGGGCCGCCTTCGAGAACCGGTCCACCACGGTCAAAACTACCGTGTTGCCCTGAGAGGGCGGGAGGGCGGTGACAAAATCTAGCGCAATGTGGGACCAGGGTCTCGAAGGGACCAGCAGCGGTTGAAGGAGTCCATCTGGAGGTCTGTTAGATGTCTTACCAATGGCACAAACTGAGCAAGCCAAAACAAAACTGCGAACGTCACGAGCCATAAGAGGCCACCAAAACCGTTGCTTAACCACATGTATGGTACGATTGACTCCTGGGTGGCATGCTACATTAGAACAGTGACCCCACTGAATAACCTCGGACCGTAATTCCTCTGGCACAAATAACCGGTTCGGTGGACAAGCGACCGGAGGCGTTACCCCTTCTAAGGCTGTCTTAACCTTCGTTTCGACCTCCCACGTGAGAGTTGAAACGATAAGCGTCTCAGGAAAAATACTCTCGGGAGTGGACGGGCGATCGGTGTGGTCAAAAATACGCGACAAAGAATCGGGTTTGACATTTTTGGAACCCGGACGGTACGAAATGGTAAAGTCAAAACGTCCGAAAAAAAGTGCCCACCGAGCCTGCCTAGAGTTCAATCTTTTGGCGGTTTTAATATATTCGAGGTTCTTATGATCGGTCCATACAATGAAAGGTACCCCCGACCCCTCCAGCCAATGACGCCATTCCTCTAATGCCAACTTGACTGCCAACAGCTCTCGATTACCAATATCGTAATTTGACTCAGCAGGTGACAGACGATGTGAAAAAAACGCGCAGGGATGCATCTTGTCGTCTGTGGCCGAACGCTGTGATAGAACCGCACCTACCCCCACCTCCGACGCGTCAACCTCCACCACGAACTGACGTGATGGATCAGGGGTCTCGAGAATGGGAGCCGAAACGAAGCGGCTCTTCAGTTTGGCAAACGCAGCCTCAGCTGAGTCAGACCACCTGAACGTCGTTCTGGGGGAGGTTAAGGCGGTCAGAGGCGCGGCTAGTTGGCTGAAATTGCGGATGAAACGTCGGTAAAAATTGGCAAACCCCAGAAACCTCTGCAGGGCCTTACGGGAATCTGGAGTTGGCCAATCCACCACAGCCTGAACCTTCGCTGGATCCACACGAATTCCCTCAGCCGACAAGATGTACCCTAGAAAAGGAACAGACTGTGCATGAAAAACGCATTTCTCCGCCTTGACAAAAAGCCCATTCTCTAACAGCCTCTGAAGCACTCGCCGGACGTGCTGCACATGTTCCTGGAGAGACGAGGAAAAAATCAATATGTCGTCCAGGTAGACATATATGAACTGGTCGACCATGTCTCGCAGCACGTCATTGACGAGTGCCTGAAAGACCCCTGGGGAGTTGGACAAACCGAAGGGCATGACCAAGTATTCAAAGTGCCCCCTGGGAGTATTAAAGGCGGTCTTCCATTCATCTCCCCTCCTGATGCGGACCAAATGATAAGCATTCCTTAAGTCCAATTTAGTGAAGACCGACGCTCCCTGCAGCCTCTCGAGGGCAGAAGATATCAACGGCAAAGGGTAGGTATTTTTTACCGTGATATTATTCAACCCCCGGTAATCAATACAAGGTCGCAGAGATCCGTCTTTCTTCCCCACAAAAAAGAACCCCGCCCCCGCTGGAGAAGAGGAGGGTCGAATGAACCCGGCTGCTAGAGAATCAGAAATGTATTTCTCCATAGCCTCCCTCTCAGGAACAGAGAGTGAATATAATTTGCCCTTAGGCGGAGACGTACCTGGCAATAACTCTATCGCACAGTCATAGGGACGATGAGGAGGAAGAGAAGCAGCCCGAGACTTACTGAACACTTCCTTCAGGTCGAGGTACTCTACGGGCACGTTACTCACATCCACCGCCTTCTCCTGAAACAGAGAAACAGAAACAGACGGACAAGCAGACACAAGACAAGATTCATGACATTTAGTGCTCCACTCAGACACGGACTGGAGCTGCCAATCAATCCGGGGGTTGTGTTTGATGAGCCAAGGATGTCCAAGAACAACAGGTGCAAGAGGGGAGTCCAGAATGTAAAAGGGGATACTCTCACTGTGGTTGCCAGATACAGTGAGAGTAACGGGTTTAGTGACGAATGTGATCTTGGGTAGAGTTTGACCATTGAGAGCGTTGACGGCGATGGGGTCGGTGAGGGGACTGAGGGGAACCTGATTGGAACGTGCAAACGAATAGTCCATGAAATTACCTTCAGCCCCGGAGTCCAGAAGTGCAGTGCAGTGAAGATCGTGATTCTGCCATCTTAGCCTACCCGGAAGGAGCATGGAGGTCGCGCTGGATGAGGTCTTCTTAGCGGAGATCCCACCCGACAGTAGCCTCAGATTTACTGTCGGGCTGGCCCTTTTACCGGGCAGTTGAAAGCGTAATGTCCCGGAGCTCCACAGTATAAACAAAGGCCCCGGGATCTCCGCCTCTCCTTCTCCTCCCGGGAAAGCCGAGCTCGACCCACCTGCATGGGTTCGTGTTCGTCGTGGGGGCTGATCGCGTCATAGCCGCTGGCTCGTGGTGGAATTCCCTCTCCAGGGGGGGGCCGAGCGGATAATCCCCGCCGCTCGACCCGAGAGAGACGAGAGTCTACCCGCAAAGCAAGGTCGATGAGTCCGTTGAGGTTAGCGGGTAGATCCAGGGCGTAGATCTCCTTTTGAACGCGATCAGCCAGCCCATGCAGGAACATATCCCACTGCGCCTCCTCATTCCATTGACACTCTGCCGCGAGGGTGCGAAACTCGATAGAATAGTCAGAGACGGATCTCTCCCCCTGTCGGAGATCCATCAAAGTCCGCGCGGCCTCCCTCCCCGAAGCCGCGCGGTCAAACACCCTCTTCATTTCGGCCGAGAGTGTCGAGAATGAGGCACAACAGGGATCTTGATTTTCCCACACCGCCGTGCCCCACAGCGCCGCCCTCCCCGTCAATAGGGTGAGCACGAACGCCACCTTGCTTTCCTCACTAACGAATGTGCGAGGTTGTAACGCAAAATGCATTGAGCATTTAGTGAGGAAAGCTCGGCAGAAATTCGGCTCACCGCTATAGACCTCCGGCGGGGGAAGGCGGGGCTCCAGCTGTTGAGCCGCAGCAGATGGTCCGGGTGCTGCGAGAGGGGCGGGCGGCGTGGGCGGCGTGACTGGCGCAGCGGGAAGTTGCAACTGTTGCATACGCTGGGTCAGCTCAGACACCTGCACCACAAGAGCACGGATAGCCTGACCGGAATCGCTCGTGCTCTTTTCCTGTTTCTCCAGCCGAGAGATACAATCCTGAAGATAGTCCTCCATCGTGGGTTGTGAGGTGCCTGCTGCTTCCATTTTGGTCCGATAGTTCTGTAACGTGAAATGAGTGGAGGAAGCAAATGCAGGGTGATGACAGTTTATTGATAATGAAACAAGCAAACACAGTGACGGTGATGAAGGCTCTCGGCTGGGTGATGCAGGGGCAAGATGGCTGGTGACAGCGTGGAGTGAAGTCCCGTGGTGATGGCGTGAATCCGGTGCAGGCACGAAGAAGACACGACAACATCCAACACGAACAATCCACACGAAGACCAGACTAAAGAGACGACAGGAACAGGAACAGAGATCCGGATGAACTATCGGACGAGGGAGAGGAGAATGAGGTGAGTATTTATAGCCAGCGATAATGAGAGACACCTGTGCCGGACTGATTAGCAGCTCAGCTGAGCGAGCAGACATCACATGACAAACATACAGATCACGAGACCTGAGAACACGGCAGATGTGAGAACCGTGACAGCCACAGGTTGTTTTACATGTCCATGGGCTGAAGTGATATTTAGCCCCTGGAACACATTGGGCTAGTTTTGAGTAGCAATTGGGTGGGTTTTGTTGGGTCACAAACCCCTGCAGTTCTTTCGTTAAAGGGATGCTAAGTTCACTTTTTCATGTTGTTTGAAGATTAATGTGTGTTGGCAGTGTATGTACAAATCTACCCTTTAATGATAAAAATCCATGCAGTGGTTTTTAATTAATCTGTAAAAATAATATTCCCTTCCCAAATCGAGCCATTCTCAGATGCCGTTCTCACACCGACAGAGGCCGCTCCCACAATAGTTGATTGACATGAGCGTCTTACCACAGATCAGCTGTCGCAGTCCGCCCTCTTTGTTTCAATGCCAAAGCAGGGATGTAAGTTAGACAAGAATGTCTCCGATTGAGCGATTGAGGTGTTGTGTTGCTGGATGTAATAATGAACATAGTGGTCGTCGTTTACTCCCGACATCTGAGCCGCTGGAGATGCAGTGGATTACGTTTGTGAAGGGAATGCGCCTCCCGATCTACGTATATCCGTCTATGTTCGCGCGAATCATTCGTGATCCAGCTTCACTTACAGCAGAAATAAAAAGGGTGTTTTTTTACACTACCATTGAGAATTTTGAACCAAAGTATATTATAGACTTTTCATTAAGTCCCTAAAGAATCATATCAACTTGTGGAAAATGGGCATCCGATGACCCCTTTAAAGGATTAGTTCACTTCTAGAATAAAAATTTCATGATAATTTAGTCACTCCAACTTCATCCAAGATGTTCATGTCTTTCTTTCTTCAGTCGCAAAAAAAATATATTTTTTGAGGAAAACATTCCAGGATTTTTCTCCATATAGTGGACTTCAATGGTGGCCAACGGGTTGAAGGTCCAAAGTGCAGTTTTAATGCATCTTCAAATACATGATCCCAGCCGAGGAATAAGGGTCTAATCCAGCGAAACAATCGCTGGAAAAAAAAATATATATGCGATGTGACTTGATGCATTACATAATTGTAGGAGGCGTCACACGCGATTAGCTCTTGGTCTGTGTACTTTGGTTCAGAAAGGTAGGGTAGGATAGGGTAACTTCAAAATCGTCCGACATCGTTGTTTTACCTTTTTTTTGCATTTGACTTTCTTTGCATGTTTGCTTTGTAAACACCGGATCGGTACTTACTTACGTTTTATGAAAATGCCCGGTAGTTTTGCGATAAGACCCTTATTCCTTGGCTGGGATCGTGTAGAGCCCTTTGAAGCTGCACTGAAACTGCAATTTGGACCTTCAATGAAGACCACTGAAGTCCACTAAATGGAGAAAAATCCTGGAATGTTTTCCTTAAAAACCTTAATTTCTTTGCGACTGAAGTAAGAAAGACATGAACATCTTAGATGACATTGGGGTGAACCCCTGGTGTAATGTAATGTAATTTTTAATGCGTTTCATGTTGTTGATAACAAAGAATGGAATACACTGTCTTTCTCTGAAAAATTAGTTAGATTAAAAGTAACCTAAACGGAATCAAAAAGTAGTCAGAATACATTACCTAAAATGAGTAGTCTAATAGATTATAAATAGCTTTCTACAACTTTCATCATGAAATTTGTAATCAACAAGCACTCATTAAATCTCACTAACAGCATTGGATAATTGGCCGAATTCTCTTCAGAAGATGCTGACTCATCCACTGGGGTTGTATAGATTACCGCTGTGTTTGTTCTGCCTAGTTTTCTATTTGTGGGATACTGAGACATTGTGAGCTTGACTCAAACTCGCATCACCCACATGAACAGCATGACGCAGTGTGTTGGAACTCATGAACTAACCGCTACTCCATCGCTGCTACACATACACACATTTGAAACGCTCTCTCATCTCCATTCTCATTTAATTATCCAAACATTCCAAGCAGAAAATTGACATTGGCTCTCAAGTCCTTCAGTTCTGTAAGAGCACAGTGCAGTGAATGTACCACAATTTGGAAATGTTTCAAAAATTCCTGTACTGGTGTTTTATATCATATATCAATGATGTTTTATATAGCAGAGCTTTACTGTATACTGGTCAGATGGATGGCTGAAAAGGAACTGTATGGATCCTTTTTATATGAAGTGTCTTTAACTACTGTATGCTAACATAAATTAATAATTTGATACAATGCACTTATTGTGGACATACATGTTTTACATTGCACTTATATATAAATATAAATATATAAATTTAAATATAATAATATAGAAATATATAAATAAATATATAGAAATTTAAATAAATAAATAAATAAATCCTGCATATAATTACATCTGTAATTAATTTTTGTAGTTACATCTAATTACAATGTTGACCTTATTCATATTCCTACCCCTTAAACCTAACTATTCCACAAAATCTGTCCCAAACTTTACCCATATCTTACCTTAATAGCAGCAGAAGTGTTGTGCAGTACATCAGGAACACGATAAATGCACTGTACTTTTTTTTTCTTTCTTTCTTTTTTTTTTTTTTTTTTAACATAGGTACACAGTAAAGTTATTTTAGTATTATTTAGTATTACTGAGATTGTATTACAGTTTTTTATTGATATGCTTAGTCAATTTAATTTTTTTTATTTTCCTTTTCTTTTTAATTTGTGAAAGTTTTAGTAAGTTTGTTTTGTTGTCTAATTTTGTTTTGTTAATTTTGTTGTGATACAGCCAGTATGCTGGTGATATGCATGTTAATTAGCAACTAGTTAATAGCGAGAACTGTCCCTTAAAATAAAGTGTTACCAATATTTTATTTTATTTTATTTTATTTTATTTTATTTTATTTTATTTTATTTTATTTTATTTTATTTTGTTTAATTAAATTAAATTAAATTAAATTAAATTAAATTAAATTTAATTTTATATTTTATTTTATTTCAGTCTAAATGATTAAATGTACTAATATAATTCTGAAAATAAACATTTTCTGAAAAGCTTCCTTTTACTAAATATTTTTTGGAAAATAAACAAAACTAATTGTCTTTCTACCATATTTATGTAATGCCTTGGGTAGTAAATTATAAATTAAATGCTTCAAAAATAAATAAATAAATAAATAAATCCTGACTAGGTAAATATCAACAAAAATTATTCTTAAGTGTCAGAACAGCTAAAAATGGCTCCTTAAAGTAATAACTGCAGTGTATTTTCATGACATTTAAGCACATCCTCCAAATTCTCATTTGTGTAATGCAAAAATTCTTACTCTCATTATTATACTGCATAATTCTACTAAATATCTTTAATGCACGGACCATAACAGTGGCAGAAAAAAACATATCAGATAATGTCCATAAAGTGGAATGTGTTGTTTTATAAGTGAATTAAGATTTGCAAGTTGTGTGTTCACATTTGTGGTTGTATATTTTGCACGCATTAGTATTCAGACTGTTCTGACTCCATAAGGATACCTGGACCAGAGACTGAGCGTTACGGTTTCCTATAGTCTGCAGTATTTGAGTGTGAAGTTACTGTGCTCGGACGCACATATTTCCCATATCACACTTCTCACTTCGGACTGTCCCAATACACACACTAAAATCACGTTTGGTACTAATCACCTGATCATTGGCTATATTAACACCTCCTTTCAACCATCAATCGCTGGCGCTCAGGATCAGATCCAAGTGCTACGACCAACCATGTGCAACCACAACCACGATTTTCACAGCTGATCATTACTCACCAGCTCCGACTACTGTCATTCTAGCAGATGGGCCCTATGTAAATGATTTGATTTTGGCCTGGTGCTCTTGAAGCGCTGTGACTGTAATCTAGTGAAGGCGAGAGTGCTAAGCCACCATGAAATAGAGGTTGGAGTCTGGGCCCGGGTCCAGTTTGCTTTGTCACTCTGCCAAACCATCTGTATGGACCAGAGGGAAGCCCAGACATTTACAGAGCAGCCCATACTACTTGAATTTATTTTCAGCTAATATTGTGAATGTGAAAGTCAAGCGCTTTTGATTTTGGGTTCAAGACCTCCTAGTATCTACAGATTTAGGGCAGGATTTTGCCTGAGTGCTTGGACAAAATTCAAGTTGCAATCACTGTTTGACAACTGAGTTGAACAATTTCTAGAAACATAAAATGTATTCACTTAAACTGACAGTTCATACATCTGACTGTTGAGGCATTGACGGTTTTTCAATGGCTACTGTACTGACCACCTAAATATTATACCGTATCTATACACTGCCGTTCAAAAGTTTGGGATCATATTTTTTTTAAAGAAGTTTCTTATGCTTATCAAGGCTGCATTTATTTGTTCAAAAATACAGAAAAATAAAAAATAAAAACAACTTTTCTATTTTAATATAGTTTTTTTTTTTTTGTTATAATTTATTCCTGTGATCAAAGCTGAATTTTCATCAGCTGTTACTCCAGTCTTCAGTGTCACATGATCCTTCAGAAATCATTCTAATATGATGATTTATTATCAATGTTGGAAACAGTGTTCGCAGCTTAATTGTTTTGAAACTTGTGATGTCTTTTTTCAGGATTCTTTGATGAATAAAAGGTAAGAAACAAAATGTATTTAAAATAGAAATCTTTTGCAGCTATATAAACTACGGTTCAAGTTTGCGGTCAGTCTTACCTTTTTTTTTTGAAAGAAAAAAATGCTTTCATTCAGCAAGGATGTGTTAAATTGATAAAACATGACAGTAAAGACTGAAAACTGGAGTAATGATGCTGAAAATTCAGCTTTGCATCACAGTTATAAATTAAAATTAAATAAAATTATATTTTAAATTAAATAATTAAATAAAATAAAAAATAAATGAAATGAAATGAAATTAAATTAAATTATATTTTAAAATACTAAAATAGAAAACCATTATTTTAAATTGTAATAATATTTCACAATATTTCTTTTTTGTTTTAATTTTATTTTCTGTATTTTTGATCAAATACAGCCTTGATGAGCATAAGAGACATCTTTAAAAAAAAACATTACAAATCTTACTGACCCCAAACTTTTGCACAGCAGTGTATACAGTATATCGGTATATATATAATCAGTGTTGGGCATGTTACTGTAAAAGAGTAATTAGTTAGAGTTACTAGTTACTTCTCACAAATAGTAACTGAGTTAGTAACTGAGTTACATGATTATAAAAGTACTATTGTGTTACTTTTTTTTAGAAAAATGCTCAAATATGTCAAGTAACTTGGATGTCCCCAATGTTAAGTATGTTAAATGAATGAAATGGACACTAAATAGAATAAATTATTATTATTATAAAACATTGTACACTAATCTACTATAATGTATTTAAATGTTGATGTGAGAGACACCTATCAAATTAAAAAAAAAATATATATATATATATATATTGTAAATATTATCAACCCTCTATGGACACCTTGGCAATAGAATAGCCATTGGCTAGTACATTTTTTGTTGTTGTTGCTAGTTCTTTTTTTTTTTTTTTTTAATATCTGAAAGTACACTTTTGCTGTCAAGCATTATAATATGATATAATAATTTAGCATTAAACTTTAGTAATTAGAACTACTAGAATAACCATGTATGAATGCATTTGCCATGTTGACTGATCTTAGGACTGGTGGTGGTGCTTAAGATATTGTCACTTAGTGTTCCTATAAAAAAGGGGGAAAAATAATACTGATAAGATAAAACTACTACGAATTCTACTAACAACAATATAAAACGCGCTAAAGATTAATGATCTGCTGGGTTCATGAATATTAATTACGTTGTCTGCGTTCGCTCGAACTGATTTGCTGAAATCAAAACAGGAACGATCATAGGTGAGCGCCAGCCAATGAGATTGCCGTTTGCGCATTAGTTCCGCCTACTACCGGTGAAACCGGCAGTTCTTAAAAGCTGAAGAATTCCGAAGGACCTCCGTTATTTTGACAGGAAAATACAACAAAGAATATCGTTTTCATATAGCGCGTCAGTTCTGCATGATATAAAAAACTCTCTCGCTCTGTATCTTTCTTTCACAACAAACCACAGCAAAATCCTCGTGATTCTGATTCTAAGAGAAAGCGACGGCTAGTTGTGTACCTTCACACTAGAGTCTACGGCTCATCAAATACAGGTACGCTACGCATCCATTCATATGAACTGAAAAATAAATAATAAGTTAAATAATAGTAACGCCGCATTTTATCGTCAGTAACGGTAACGGCGTTATAACGGGGGAAACAGTCATTCGTTTGATTACTCGTTACTGAAAAAAAAATAACTCCGTTAGTAACGCCGTTTATTTCTAACGCCGTTAATCCCATCACTGTATATAACTGATTAATAAAGATTAGCAAAAGATTGATCTGAATATTAATAAAGATTGGTAGATCGGAATATAACATTAAATAGGGACAATCTCAAATGAAATCTGTGTGAATAGAACTTCCATAGAACTAAAGTATTTATTTATTTATTTTTTTCACACCCAGTGTTTTACTTTTAGGTAATATTTTGGCTAATTTGAAAATATTTAAAATAATAATACAGAAAAAAGGCTGCATTTATTTGATCAAAAATACAGGAAAAACAACAGTAATATTGTAAAATATAATTACGATGTAAAATAATGTTTTCTATTTTAATATAAATTAACATCTAATGTATTGCTGTGATCACTTGTAATACTTTTTTTCAGGATATTTTGAAAAATAAAAAGTCAAAAAGAACAGTATTTGTTTAAAATATAAATCCTTACACAATACACAGCCATTCAAAGGTCTGAGGTGAGTACATCAGTTTTAAAGAATACTTTTATTCAGCAAGTATGTGTGAAACTGATAAAAAGTGGTAGTAAAGACTTTTTAATCAAAGAGTCTTATATTAATTAATTAATATTCAGCAGCACAACGATTTCCCACATTGATGATAACTGAGTATCAAATCAGCATATTAGAATGATTTCTGAAAGATTGTTTGACACTGAAGAATCATGAAATGACAGATGAAAATACAGCTTAGCATGAAAGGAACAAATTATATTTTAAAGAGTATTACAATAGAAAAGTGTTATTTTAAATTGTAATAACATTGCTGTTTGTAATCAGTATTTTTGATCAAATAAATGCAGCCTTCACATTGAAGAAGCACACTAATAAAAGCAGCATTCATAGAACATAACTTATTTTTTGTTGCAATTAGCTTGTTATGAAAAGCTCAACATTTCGGAAGAATGAATTAAAGGTCAAACTACATTTAACAGTTCAAACCGTGGCATTTGAAATCTTGATCATTCTGATCAGGACTGATAATTGCCTATGGATTGTTGCATATACTCTTTTTTTTTTTTCTTCTGCTGATCAGAGATATCTATTTCACCATGTTCTTCCAACGTGACTAAATTACTCCATCTTTAGTCTCGCTGCACTTTTGTAAAAAAAAAAATTGCTTTCGCCTGTTCACTGTTTTTCGTTCTATTGGCTGTTGGTAATTTATCAGATTCGGGTACTGAGGTTCAAAGAGAATGCATTGTGTTTATTCGCCAGTAAATCTGGGGTGACAGCCAAAATATTTGAGTACATTTACTGGACTAAGGATCAGATATTCAAATCTGTGTAGACAAGCCCTCTGGACAATTCAGCTGCGAGTTTAATGTCGCCAGCAATCTGTTAAAAAAGTGTTTTTTTTTTTTTTTTGTGAAACAACCGTTTTAAATGTAAAGTACTGGATACTAAAACACAAGTTCCTTATATTGCATTTTACATGAATGTTGCGTTTTCACACTAGAAAAAAAAAAAAATAATAATCTAAATATAATGATATCTATGTTACGTAATCAGATTCCAAAATGTAATACCTGTAATTAGATTATATTACGTTCTAAAATACTCGCAATCAGACTACAGATACTTTTTTACTGATTACATGATTACATATTATTCAAACGATAGCAAAAAATGATCAATAATGTATTAAGCTTTCCCAACAAGGGTAGGTTATGTGCACATTATGTCAATCTTATTTTCCATCATTTTCCCTTTGTGTAGTTTTCCCACTGCAGTGCATTCATTTGATTTTTCTGTTTTGTTTTCATGCGTATCATCAGTAAGAGTGATGGGCTCTTGATAAGCGCATTAGATCCTGTCTGGCGCCTCAGGCTGGGTTTTCTTAAGGTGTTGGTGTCCTTTGAATTCCCCGTCCTCTCCCTCTTCCATGTTTTGATTTCTACTTAAAGTTTGATGTCTTTGCCCTCCCTCTGGGGCACCATTAGCTTGTATGCTAATAGGCCTATGCATATTCTATTAGTGCTGTCATTGCAGGATGGGGGACATATGTGGTAAGGGGCACTTTGGGGGCAATAAACCCAGCAAGGGGGCTCTGGCTGCTCTCATACCATCAGTCATCTTCCTGTCTTGAATGCGAGTGACTTATAGACTTCCTTCCAGCCATGACTTGGCACAGTCTCTCAGTTTAATCACTGACTGCACTGCGATTGCTGCACTGCCATTTCAGAACATAAGCTCTGTGCCAAATCCTAGCGAGTCGCCTACACAGACAGCATTTCAAGGCATCACGAAGCACTTGCAGCACAAACACTGTTCTAAACAGTCGGTTAAGGTCTTTTGTGTGTGCTTTGTCTAATTTGGAGGCGTTTTACTCAAGATACCTTCAAAGGAGTTACCAGACAATCATAACCGATGTCTATTACATATGTAAAAAAGTGTTTTAAAAGTCTCTTCTTCTCACCAACATTCGACTATTAAAAGCAAATAAAATGCAGAGGCAGATGAGATTAGACCAGTTTTCTAGTTTGGTCATGTGACATTCGACATACAGATTGCCCCATTAGGCTGCTTTTTAAAGGAGACCTATTATGCCCCTTTTTACAATATGTAATATAAGTCTTAGTTGTTCCCAGAATGTGTCTGTGAAGTTTCAGCTCAAAATACCCCACAGATCATTTATTATATCATTTTGAAAATGCCTGAGTTTGATTTTGAGTGGAAATAGAAACACGTTTTTTTTTTTGTGCATGTCTCTTTAAATGCAAATGAGCTGCTGCTCCCCGCCCCCTTTACCAGAATCAAGCTGTGAATTTACAGCTCATACCTCAGATACTCTGGCAAAAGAAAAAAACAAAACAAAACAAAAAAAAAACATTTTTTTTTGGTTTTGATTATCAATGTCTTTCATGCTGAAATAATGCTTTTTAAAGCCATATTAGTTTAAACTTCTGATTTAGGGTTTTTATGAGTGTGCACATGCGAAGCACATACACAGAAAGCGGCTGTCACTGGCATGCAAGTACTAGACTGCAAGTTCTCTTTCATGTCTTATTGCGCTTAAACTGTCAAATACTTTAAATGTCAAATGCTTTAGAACTGGTACAGTGTTGTCACATGCGAAAACAAAATGACAACGCCATGGGACACCAGGGGGGGCAAATCTGAGCAGCTCATTTTTTTGCATACTTGCAGAGAAGGCTTACCAAAACAGTTACAGGGTTGTCCTTTTTCACGTTTTCTGGGTTGGTAGATGCACTGGGGACCTGATTATAGCACTTAAACATGATTAGTTATAGCAAACCTGTGCTGTATTGCTTATGTGTTATATCCTTTCTGATTTTTGTAATTCTGTCACTGAATCGTACCTTAGCAGCACGCTAGTGAAAAATAAATTCACTAAAATGTATTTAAAATACATTTATTTCATGCTAAGTATACTACAAATACATTTACATATTATGTACTTAAAAAAAATCCCCTGCAATTGTACTTTTAGTATACTAAACTGGTATATTTAAAGTCTGGTGCATTGGAACAACTAATATCATACTTAATGCTCTTTAATTGTGTGGAAGTAGTGCTGAAGTCCAACTAAAGATACAGTTAAGCAGTGTTGGGGGTAACACATTACAAGTAACACAAGTTACGTAATATTATTACTTTTTCCAAGTAACTAGTAAAGTAACACATTACTTTTTAATTGACAAGAAAATATTTGAGTTACTTTTTTCAAATAAGTAACGCCAGTTACTTTTCCCCCCATTTATTGATTAAAAGCTCTCCTGTCCCCATGTTGAGAGAAATCGGGAGTAAGATGTTAGCTCTATAATAAATGTGAACATGCATTAATTCATCTCACTCACAAAAAACAGATTCAGTATTCCTCAAAATGAATAAAAACAGTGAAGTTCCACTCAGAATATGATACAAACCTGCAATAATTAAATATGTTAAATAATACAAATATCCTTTATGCATTTAATGCCATTTTATTAACTGATGTCTTTGCTGCTGACCTTTGATGATCCAATTCAACCATACTAATAAGCAAAAATTACTCAAGATAATCTAACATTTGTTTTCCTTTTTTTTTTTTTTATTGCTGAAGAGTTGACATTTTTTATTCTTCTGTGGTCTACTGTACAGATGTGAATTTACTTTTCTGAAAGCTTGAGGCTTTTGGTGTGAAAAGGCTTTTACATTTGCCAGAAATAGCTTATATATATAAAAAAAAAACCCTTTTTATATTAAAAACAAACAAGCAAGCCCTGCCCAGATTTAAAAAGTAACGCAAAAGTAAAGTAACACATTACTTTCCATAAAAAGTAACTAAGTAACGGAATTAGTTACTTTTTTAGGGAGTAACTCAATATTGTAATGCATTACTTTTAAAAGTATCTTTCCCCAACACTGTACTTAAGTATATTTGATTGTGCTAAAGTGGAACTATACTTTAGGTACACTTTAAATATTTTGCATTTCAAGACAATATTATTTAAATGTCATACAATCCTCCTCAATAGTGACATTAAAACATATTTTAGGCTTAATATTAAGAAATGTGCATTGCGCACAAGTATGTGTCAGTTCACATGTCAGTGAATGTTTTAATAGACTTGAGCTATACTTAGTATAAAATAAATGCATTTTCAATTTATTACTTTTTTTTAAAGATTAAGAATAAAAAAAAATGTTATTATTAATAAAAAAAAAAATCTAATACTAAATACAATATTTTAAAATTAATTATAAACTATAATATAACAGTTTTGGTAAAATACAGCAGTTTAAAAATTACTGTGCTTTATTGCCTATGCGTTATATCCTTTTTGTAATTCTGTCACTGAAACACCAAACACTAGCACCAAAAGTCATGTATATGTCATAAACTTTCTCCATACTGCACACTTCTGTAATATGTTGTAAAGATTCACACTCAGTACAGAAATAGATTTTGGATTAAATGTAAATGTTAGTTTTGGCAATATCTATGCTGATCAAACCCAATAAACTTTTATTTATTTATTTATTTATTTATTTATTTATTTTTTGCCAAATATATAGCATAAATGAATGCTTTAATGCATGTTGTTATTACAGCAACAGTCACAGGACAATATATTTTAATGTCCATGGTTAAAACAGGCTTCAGAATTGTTCTTATGTTGAGCACAAGCAAGTTTCTTTTGCATAACCAAATATTACTTTTCAGAACAGTTTGAGGCTGGAAGTTCTGAGTGAAACATGATATTCCACAAGAAAAGATGTAGAGCATTGTACGTCATTACATCATAGATGTTTCACCAGTGTCCGATTCTTTAATCATGATATTTGCTTTATTTGACTTTGATGTCACAACTCATCATAGTCGCTAGCGAAGTGCAACATTCTGGTTGAAAAATAAGAGGACATAGAAAGTACACTGTAAAAAAAAGATTTTTCAAAATGATTGGAGTGTTTTACAAGACAATACTGTTTCAGTTTACACGTTTAATTCAGTGTGTTACTTTTCAATTTACTAGCAATTCCTGTGTTCTCAGTGAAAATTGTTTCATAACCAATTATTCTTTTTATTTATTTATTTATTTATTTTCAGCATAGTTTCAGAGGCTGAGCAAATTTATGAGAAATTTCGAATGTAAACATATCTCCCCCCCCCCTTTGGAATAACGAGTGATTTATGTACAACAAAACCAGCAATGCTTGTTAATTTTATGTAGACTTTAATGCAGTTTTGCATCTTAATCTGCTCGCTAATAAGACTATATAGACGTCTTTGTTTAGAGAAATCATAAATAATTTGTATAACTGAATTATAGCCAAGAACAGCTGCAAATGCTCTAAAGCTGCTATCTGTCTGCATGTTCAGCAGCCCTTCCCTCCCTCCTGCATCTAACCGATAAAGTGCTCCTCAAAATTGGAAAAACATGTCGGATATAAAGTCTGCTCGCACATATAAGAAGCTGAATTAAACCAGAGCTGAGCTGAAGTGCCAATTTAGCCAGAGAACGCAAGCTGTGTTTTCCTCTGCCATGGCTATGCTGCATTCATGAATCACTTTAAGTACTTTAGACAAAACAAAAGTTTAGAGATGATGTCGCGATACGACTGATTTGTTTGCGTCGGTTCTTGATGATGTGCAGAGGTCATTGTTATGGCCTGTTAAGAATGTTTGCACTGCTTTCGTTTTTCATTTTCATCTCCCCGTTTCAGTGACATCCTACGACGCTCTCGAAAGAGTGAATAAATCATGGTTTAGATAAAACGAGCACTGAATTATATGCCACAAAGAGACAGAAAGCTAAAAAAAAAAAAAATGTCGCTATGTTTCTACCTAAAACAGATGAAGCTTTTATGGAAATGTGGAAACAATTAGTTTTAGGGTCCTCTTTTAGAGTAATTCCCAAATGAAACTCGCTGGCCCTGTATTTATGAAGCCCATTGCAGAGGACTCTAATGAGGCTATTAAGGAAAGGGTTGGCCGACTTTGATCTAAATGTGGTGATTTTTACAAAAACATCTCATCATGATAGATACTCATAACTCAGAGGCCTTAATTGTGCTTAATTTGTTTGGAATAGGAATGTGCTTTCAATTAGACTGTGCATTCTGCCCACATGTTTAAAGGAGCCTGTCAGGGAAAATTAAGAACTAGTTTGCTTTGGAAGTGACTGTTTTTTATCACATTTAAGAGAGTCTTGAACAGAAGGCAGAGGATAATTAGGCTCTAAACAGAGGCCTGGGCGAGGAATGAGGAAGAGACTGGGAAAGAATGAGAGGCCAAATTAAAAATGTATGTGCTCCGGTGGCAGCCTATAGATCCAGAGGCCGAAGCCTGCGACTAATGTTATTGATGCGACCGCTTTTAACCGGTCACGCCGTTTTGCACGCTTAAGGGCTAGAAGAGATGGTAATTCCGCCGCGATGTGCTGTATCAAACTCATTGGGAGCAGCGAAATCCACAGTTTACATAGAAAGCACAGGTTGAGCTCATTTAGACGTCATCTAGATGCGACACAAGCAATGCTTAAAAAAGTCTGAATGTAATATCGTTACAAAATATCAAACTAGATGTCGTTTGTTTTACAGAAATGCAACAAGCCAGTACACTCTTCATGTAAAACATTTCAACATTTAGTTTCTGCATAATATACTGTTCAAAACGAAGATAAAAGTACAGTTTATTGTTGTCAAATGTAAGTGGAACATGTTGGCTCATGTGATGAATTGCACTTGTGATTCCTCTGATATGCCTGTATGAATCGGAGGATCAGAAGGTTTTCAAAAAAAAAAAAGATTCTTCTGCATTTGTTTGCAGATGCCCCCCAGTTTTGTTATCTACACTGTAAATAAAAAAAAAAAAAATTGTTGAATCAACTTAAAATAATTTGTCACTCAGCTGCCTTAAAATTTAAGTTCAGTGAACTCAAAAAAGTTTAGTCAACTTGAAATGTTAAGTTGTACTAAGTGATATTTATATATAAGATATTTGAGTTGATTCATCTTAAAATGTTAAGGCAGCTGGGTAGCTTACCCAGCTTTTAAGTTTTTAAGGCAACTCAAATATCTAAGTTGTCACTTAGTAGAACTTAACATTTAAAATTGGCTAAACTAATTTGAGTTGACTGAGCTTAAAATTTTAAAGCAGCAGGGTAACGAATTATTTTAAGTTATCTGAACAAATTCTGTTTTGTTTTTTTTTGTTTTTTTCTACAGTTTAGCTTAAATGTCCATGTACTTTTGGTGCAACGAGTTATATAATACATGCAAATAAGTTTAAATAAAAATAATAAAGGGTATTATGTTTACCAAGGCTGCATTTATTTAATCAAAACTACAGTAAAAACTGTAATATTGAAAAAAAAAAAATATTTGTACAATTTAAAATAAATGTTTTCTGTGTGAATATGTTTTAATATATAATTTATTCCTGTGATGCAAAGATGAATTTTCAGCATCACTCCAGTCTTCAAGGTCAGATGATTCTTTAGTAGTCATTCCAATATGCTAATTTGCTGCTCAGGAAACATTTATTGTTTTTTGTTTTTGTTTTGTGGAAACTATATAACTCAGCATATTAAAATTCTTTGTGAAGGATCATGTGACACATAAAACCATAGTAATAATAAAGATTTTAAAGATAAAAAAATAAAAATAAATAAATAAATAATAATAATAATAATTTAAATCATAAAATATTACTGTTTTCACTGTATTTGTGGTCAAATAAATGCAGCAGTGGTAAATATAAGAGACTTCTTTCAAAAACATTTAAAAATCTTAATTATTCAAAATGTTTGGCTTGTAGTGCATGTCATAAATATTATTTGCAAATCATCTGTACATATTTTAATCCAAATGTCCATTAAATATAGAATATTGATTCCACTTTATATTAGGTGGCATTAACTACTATGTACTTACATTTAAATAAATAATTTGATACAATGCACTCATTGTGTATATACATGTTTTTACATTGTACTTATATTTTAAAATACTTGTAAATACATCTGTAATTAATTTGTGTATTTACATTCATAGATACACTATTGACCCATCCCTTACACATTTACCACCTCAATAGCAGTAAAAGTGTTTTGCAATGCAATATGAACACAAGAAGTGCATAGCAGTTAAGACCACTTAGGGACCAAAGTATTTATTATTGACAAATCTAGATTATTGTTGAGTTATTATTCTCTAAATAGATTATTGATAATGAACAAAATGTGCTCTGGAATTTCTTCTGTATTTTTAAATATTTACCTCTATGTATTATGAGTTAAGCTGCTTATATAATTAGACTGATTACTGTAGTGTCATTTCATCACTGCACTTTGACACATATACTGTACACAAACTGACAGCTTAATATCATCAGTCATGTGACTACATTTACCAGAGATTCCTATTCTCTCTCAGTCTGAGTGTCTCTTGAGGTCTCTGGCGTTCTGCTCCATTAGACGCGTCTCATCAGATCTGCTGTGTGTCAACGCATCAGCTCACATCCTCTCAATGCTCCACCACTGGCTTTCGTGTGTAATGGCTTGAGAGAGATACTGCGGATTTAGCGAGACATCACATCACCCCTGCGGCACGACGAGTCTCCTTCACTCATGATGCATTGAACAGATATTTCCCACTCTGTGGCCATAATATGACAGTGTGTAACTGTAGGTCCTTCAGGAAGCCAAAGATATGTCAGTGGTTTTTGTCACACCTGTTTCTGTTTTACAAGACCTTAATAAGTGAATAAGTGAAAGAAATTGTTAACACTTTAGTTTAGGGACCAATTCTGACTATTAACTAGTTGCTTATTAGCATGCATATTACTGATACATTGGCTGTTTATTAGTACTTATAAAGCACATATTATTGGCTTATTCCGCATGATTACTGTATATTTCGGATCCCTTAACCCTAAACTTAATAACTACCTTACTGATTATTAATAAGCAGCAAATGAAGAGTTTATTGAAGCAAAAGTCTTAGTTAAGGTAGTTAATTGTGAGAATTGGGCCCCAGACTACACTGTAAAAAAAAAAAAAAAAAAAAAAAAAAAAAAAATCTGTAAAATTTACGGTACAAAATGGCAGCTGTGGTTGACAGAATTTTACCCTAAAATATACGGTAGCAACATTTTATGGTTTTAACTTAAATTTACATTTAAAAACTGGAATTTCATTAAGTGATATAATGTTAATGTACCAACCTATTGAAGTCCTGAAATCTATTTTGTACCTTTGTAATATACTTATAACCACCAAAAGCAGGTGGAAATTAAAATCACATGATGAACCAAAACCCATCCCAAGCAGCTTTTAAATATGAACTTATATAGAAGGTGCACAGTGTCATTCACACAAACACTAAACACCATCATGGTAACACACATGAAACTGAAAAATGCAATAGACATTAATTTAACAACATTAGATGTAACATACAACCCTAATGTACAAAACTGCTAAAAAAAAAAAAACTAAGAAGAATCAATTATTTCAACAAATAAAACATCAAACTTAAAAAAAATGTAATGCAGAGAATTCTGGTTATTCACTGTAAATTTTAAGTTTCTTTTTCCACTTCCAAAAACGGTATACTACCGTAAAATTACATGCATTGTCCAATAGTTTTATTATTATTATTTTTTTTTTTTACCATTTATAGTATAGGGAACTTACCATTAATCATTTAACAGGTTTTTACTGTAGTATTTTTTACATCTTTTTAACTGTTAAATTCACAGTCATTTTTACAGTGTAAAGTGTGGCTGTAAAATTAAACAAATTAAACAAACAAACAAAAAAGTGAATAAAATTGCCCAAATGTTTTGAAAATCTATTCTTGTGATGTGAAGCTTAATTTTCAGCATCATTACTTCAGTCTTCAGTGTCACAAGATCCTTAAGAAATCATTCTAATATGATGATTTGCTGCTCAAGAAACTACTGTGGTACTTTTTTCATGATTCTTAGATGAATTAAATATTAAAAAGAAGAGCATTTCATATTTAAAATAGAAATGTTTTGTAACAACATACACTACTGTTCAACTGAGGTCAGTAATGTTTTCTTTATTTTTTGGAAAGAAATTAATACTTTTAGTCAGAAAGGATGTGTTAAACTGACAAAAAGTGATAGTAAAGACTTGTATTTGATTTAATTTATTTGTATAGTGCTTTTCACAAATAGTTGCGAAGGAGCATTACAGAAAATTAGTTTCAACAATATATTTAGTAGCTAACTAGTGGTAACTAGTATCTCCAGTTAATGTACACATGGCAGAGATGTATGGTAAAAATCAGTTAATGATGTAATCAAACAGACAATAGACACTGTTAACAGCGATGATTATATGTTGCAATCAAATTTATAGCAACACTTGGTAGTTCTGTATGTTGTTTCAGGGTTGGCATCATCTGAGGTCATCTCTTCCAAAAAGGTATTAAAATCATCTCTTCCAAAAAGGTATTAAGCAGCACAACTGTTTGCAACATTGATAATAAATCAGTATATTAGAATGATTCTTAAGAATCATGGAACACCGAAGACTGAATTAATGATGCTGAAAATTAAGCTTTGTATGACAGAAATAAATTACATTTTAAAGTATATTAAAATAGAAAAACACTATTTTAAATTGTAATAATATTTCACATTTTTACTGTTGTGAAATATTGATGAACATAAGAGACTTCTTTTAAAAACATTTTAAATATTTTGAATGTCAGTTTATGCTCAACATCCACGTCTAGTTTGACTGATGAATCAGAAGGTATATGGGTATATTTCTGCCAAGACATTTCACAAAATTTTCTAAAAAAAAAAAAAAAAATCAATGTGGTAACATGAAGAGTTAGCAGTGAATGCGTCAGCCAAGCAACTGCCATTGAGATGAATGCAAACAGATACAGTATATTTTACATATTTAAATATTCACATAGAAAAGAGTTACTTTAAACTGTAATAATATTTCACAATTTTACTGTCTATCTGTATTTTTTTTTGACCATAAGAAAAAAAAAAAAAACATTAAAAACCTTTACAAATCTTACTCAAATTTTCAAACAGCAATGTATATGCGCTGATACTGCACAAATTGCTGTTTGATGTCTACAAAAAATATAATTCTTACAGTCCACATAATATTTATTGCAGAAATAGTAACATTCCAATCATAGCCCTGCATCCATGTCGCGATATCATTAGTTTGAACAAACACGGCACAAAAAGGAAACACAAGACATTTTGTTATGGATATGTTGTTACTGTATGTGAATAGTTTTACCAAGACACAGTCCTGTAAGTAATTGAATTTTGCATTTTGTGACAGCAAATAAGCTCTTTTATTGTAATTCTATTCATTTTAGAGTTACCAAACTTAGAATTAAACTGAATTAAGCAGTTTTGGTTCGACTAACGTTCATGTATGATATTGCAACAAGTATAGGAAGGATAGAAGTAATGAATTTTTGAAAATACTGATTGAAGCAGCACATGGTTTGCATTAGAATCATCTTTAGAAGCCGGTAACTCTGGGAGTTGCAGCATATATTGTGGTTTGTCAAAAAAGGGGGATTAATAAACTCTGAAAAAATAATACGCCAAAGGAAAGCGCATATTAATATCTCTTCCTCGGAATCCAGGCACCCCAAAGCTATTAAGCTGTTCCTGCTCCCCTTTTCGCTTTGTTCTTGGGAAATCATGCCAAAAGACTTAATTAGGCTGAATAATAGCCAAGCATGCGCGGGGCGTAATCCCTTCCACTGACGGCGTGTGTTAATGGTTTCCTTGTCACTCACTGGACTTATAAGAAAACATGTTTCCTTTCACTGCTCTGATCTGCTCTCCGCAGGCTCCCCGGCCCTCTCCGCTTCTCCTTTTCTTCTCTCGCTCTCGCTCTTTCTCCCTCTCCCTGGCGTTTTGATTCAGCTGAAGGGAATTATGATGAATCCAGCTAAAGTCTGGCACAAAGTCCGCCTTCAAGTTCTCAAATGAGAGAACAAATTACTCACTTCCTGTCCTCATATTAAGTAGGCTTTTCTTTCTCTCTCTCTTTTTTTCTTATGCTCCTTTTTTGTGCGCTAAATGAAAAGTTGTTGTTTGCACTGGAACAAATCGTTATCTTAAACCAGGAAAAACATATAAACACTTTTAAAACGAGACCATTTTTCTAAATTTCGTAAGAAAATACTTGTTTTGCAGGGTTGCGCTTTCATTCAGAAATTAACTTAGAATGCAGTTCCTGAATTTGATTGATTTGTTGGATGCATCATTTAAACAGGGCACAGAGTTAAAGTTAAAGAGGTAGAATTAAAATAAACTGAGATGTAAAGAAATGCATGTAACTGCAATGAGTGCAAATTTTAGCTAAAAAGGAAACCAAGCTTTAAATGATGGGTTTTTTAAATCCTTGACTGAAAGTTTCATCAAAACTTGTACCTGTCTTTATATTTAACAAATTACTTTTCATTGTACCAAGTTGGAAGACTGATTACTACCCAAGAATGCCATGTAAAATATATCTGCACATTACACAATTACACTTCCTGTAATTCTGATTCCAACTTCCTGTATGTTATGAGTCATGGATTAAAAGGAGCCACATCTTCAGTTCTGAATGTTGACTCCTAAAAGACTTACAGGGCAAAAATATAAGTAATATAAGTAATACATTGTAAAATATATTATAAACATATATTGTGAACAGTGAAGTTCAATAAAAAAAATATTTGTGAAATTGAAAATATATTTGGTCTAACCTTCATGTACCTCATGTACCACATATCAATATATATCAAAATGTATTTCAGTGGCAATAAATAAATAAATAAATAAATAAATAAATAAATAAATAAATAACAAAAAAATAATAATAATAAAAAAAAATTATAAATATAAATAAAAATAATAAAATAATAAAATAATAAAATACAAATAAAAGTACATTTCAGATCTTACATTAGCCTAGATTTAGGCTTTATTCAGTATGACATATTTGAATGTATTTCCTTGGATTAAAATATAAAGAGGGCAAAATGTATTTTCAAACAAATGCTTTACATATATAGGGTTAGGGTCGCATATATATATATATATATATATATATATATATATATATATATATATATATATAATATATATATATATATAATCCATGATATATTGAAAAATACCTATTGAAATAGGTTTATCTGGAAATCCATTATAAAGGATTTCCAGATAAACATATACAATATATTTTTTTTGGCCATTTTGTATTTTTTGAAATATATGTATAAATAAACATTATACTTATTATTGTAGTATTTTTTTTTTTTTTTTTTTTTTTATTAAATCAACGTAAATTTAAGACAGAAAAACAAATACTACTATGATTTATCAATGCTTTACAATTTAAATAATGCATTATATTAAAGCAAATTTAACATGAGGATTTGCTTGGGGATGTGCTTAATTACCACAGATTAAATTGTGAAAATGCGACAAAACTAAATACAAATAGCTTGAAAACTCTAAAAATCAGATTGAATATCATTTAGATAAATATAATTTTATTCTTCTTTTTTTTTGGGTCAGGGGGTGAAACAAGAACTTCTACTGAAAGGTTTCACCCAATATAAAACATAAGGAGATATTAACTTAAATCATATATGTGCACTTTACTTTCTAAAACACAATCATGATAAAACACGTAAACCTAAATTGTGCTAGCACTGATCAGTGAATGAGGGTGAATGATTTGTCCTTCTGCAGTAGCCATCACATTGTCCTCTGGCACAGGAGATATGGAGATCACAGGAGCGTGACACGTGGCGTTTGCCAGGGCGTCTGCGTGTGAGAGGCAAAAGAACTTGTTTTAGATATAAATCAATAAGTGGAGCTAGTAGACTAGGCACGGCCATGCATTTTCATTGTGGAGCGACAGCCAGAATCAACTAAGCATGACCTGCCATAGGCAAAGCCACTGCGCACAACAGCCAAACAGCATGAATATTGAAAATGGACTCCAAGCATGTCGATCTCTCGGAATTGAGCGGCAGAGGGGGCTAGATTTGACACTCGCTGGAAATAAATGGCCCCTGACATCTCTTATAGGTGAAAGTCATTCTAGCAGTTTTTTAAGTGCCAAGTATAAATCTTTTAAATTATAAATCAATGAATAGTTAATAGAATAATAGGAATCTTTATAAATATTTAAGTGGATTAGGACTGGCATGTATGTGTGCGAATGTGAGAAGGAGAGAGGCTTATATAGAAGAGCCATTGCAAACACACACACTGCTGCTCTCCACAGCTTTTAGCTGCAATTATATGCTGGCTTTGAACACAGATCCTTTCAAGATGTAATTAATAACAGAAATAAGCTCAGTGGCCTTTGAATAATATTCAACAGATGATGCACTAATAAAAATTTATAGCTACACCAACAAGAGTCATTTTTAAGTCCTATTAGGAATTAACACATTTTTAATTTGTATTACGATTTTAAATGTTCTACCATATTTAAAAAAAAAAATGCTTAAAGTACCTTGAAGTACCATGCAAATTACATACTATATGAATATGGCAGACATTTAGCAGCATAACATGGTATTACCAAACAGCTCCATCACTGCACCATATTGCTGCAACAGTACTGTTTTTGCATTTTCATCATAATGCCAGTTTAGGTTTTATCTGGTTATATGCTGTTGGATTAAGTCATACTTTTAAAAAGAGTAAGCACTGTGACAATAATGCACCGTGTGAACTGAGTTTAATGTTTTCAGACATATTTAAATGAATATGCATTAAAGCTTAAGCATTTATTAAATGCAGTTATTTGAACTTAAAAGTCTCATTTAAGTAGGACTTTATTTGTAATTTCATAAATACTTCTATCGTCACTGAAATATGGTTAAAGTGTATTAACAAATGTACTGAAAAGCATTTATGGCAAACAAAAATATATGTTCACACTTTATTTTAAGGTCCAATTCTGGCTATTAACAAACTATTAACTATGCGTTTTGGCTCCATAAATGCCTAATTTGCTGCTTATTAGTAGTTAGTAAGGTAGTTGTTATTGGGTAGTATTAGGGATGTAGAATATGGTCATGCAGAATATGTGCTTTGTAAGTACTAATAAACAGCCAATATGTTAATAATAGGCATGCTATTAAGCAACTATTAATGGTGAGAATTGGTCGCTATACTAAAGTGTTACCAAACATACTTAAAATAAAATTAGACTAATTGGTAACACTTTAGAATCGGTAACACTTATTCACTATTAACTATGACTTTTCCATCAATAAATTCCTAATTTGCTGCTTATTAATAATTAGTAAGGTAGTTGTTAAATTTAGATATTAGGTAGGATTAGGGAGGTAGAAAAAGGTCATGCAGAATAAGGCATTAATATGTGCTTAATTAGTACTAATAAATGGCTAATATTGTAATATGCGTGCTAATAAGCAACTAGTTAAGAAACTGTAAAATATGGTTTAATAATAATATTTACAATAATTCAATACACAAACAACAACAAAATAATTGTATGTCAAGTATTTAAATATTAATGCAATTACACCTTTGTAATGAAGTTGTTGCAATTTATTACATTTAAAATATATTAACTTTAAATATAATATTAGTTAAAATTAAGATCAATCATTTTACATAGTTTAGTATTGGTGAACACATGGGAATAAATGTACTTTTTAAAAGCAGGATTAAAGATGATTATTTAAATATAGAAGTTTTAGAATACTTTAAAGTAAAACTTAAAACTTAAACTTAAAAGTTTTACATACTTAAACTTTTACTTTTACATAGGTGGCCTTTTGTTTCAATAATATTATATAATTGCACATCGTTTTTTTTTTTTTTTTTACTTTAAGATTTGAAGTACACTACAAGTGCACATTCAGTACAATTAAGCACACTTCTTTTTCAGAAGGATTCTTTTGTTAGGGGTTCAAGCGTGTAGCGCTGAAACCCTATTGTAATTAGAATGATCACGGATGAGCAATTTCCTTTCCTACTGATCGTGCAGACCAAACCGTAAGTTGTAGAGACTTGAAACTTGGAGGGATGGTAGTACTCACACCGCCTACGACGTGACGGAGGCTCGCCCCAATCGGCCTGACGGGGGCACTACAGCGAACAAAAGTACGAAATCGCTCATAACTCATAAACCGTCAGTCACAGGCTCAAGTGACTTATGTTGTTGGAAATTTTGGCTATTGTCGAGTATTTCGCATTTTTTGTAAAAACTTTTGCTAACTAGTCCTAGGTTTTTCACCTGATCGGAACCAAACCAGTGCAGAAAGATTCTCTGGAGAGTGAATATCAATAAATATAAAATTAATATAAAATATAAATATAAAAGTTGAACTTTTGACTTACCATGGCAAAGGGACACCAAAACGTTTGAAGGGCGCATGCCTGGAATTTCTGAACGGAATGAGATATATTCGCCAAACGGCACACTTATGTAAGAGCTCAATTTGAGGTCACAGCAAAAAATAAAAAATAAAAAAAATGCCCCAAAGGTCTGTGAGAAATTTTAAAGAAATCAGCCACTGGGGGGCAATATCGCATTTTCAAGGGCATAAATGATTGTATATTGCGTGTTTTTCACACATAGGCACGATATTCGAATCATACGATAGAACTCCTCCTTATGAACAACTTTGCCTCTTGAACCACTGCTGTCAATCAAACCGTTAGTTAAATGATTGAGAAGATGTGAAAACCCACTTTTTTTCGCTCAGTCTGGAAAAAAAAAACACCGCAGTGCAATTCTCTGGACTCTCTAGGTCAATAATTATCAACAACATGTTGAAATTTACCCTTCGGGAAGCTATAACGGGGTCCCTTAGAAAAGGGGCCTGTCCAGATATACCTGCTGTGCACATGGGACAGGTGATTCTAAACAACCATGCAAAATTTCAGGGAGATCGAACCACAGCTGGTGCTATAACAGTTGTAAATGTTATAAAAACATCATATTTCTATGGTCAATCACCTGGATTTGACACAAATGCTTTTTTGATAATTGATTTCGGTGGTTACAGGCTTGCCAAATAATATGTAATGTCTTTTTTCTTATGTGTTTTAATATCTATAGCGCTTGAACCCCGATAATCGCTGCTTGCAGCTATATCTTTTGACTTGTTTTTGGCCTTTTTGGTTTTTGTACCATGTAATAGTCAACACTGACAATTTCTGTATAAATATATTCTCTGTCTGTACATTTGCGTATGTAATGGTACCTCATTTTTGCATCAGTATGATCATTTGTGGTGTTTTCATTCTTGCTCACTGATGGATATACGCGAGGCAGCGTTAGCACTATTGTCATTTGTCGTGCCAAATGAGTCCGGTCACGTGACTTGTTATCGTCACAGTCAGTGTGATTTGGAGAATAAGCCGCGTCGTTAGTTTCGCTGACATTGCATGCTTTCCCCGAGGATAAATTAGCTCCATTTATTTAGGGATGGATGACAAACCCTGTCATATTAACAAAGGAGGGCCGCTGAATAGATCACTACAGACGTAAACAGGCCCCGCGAGACTGTTTCCACACAGAGAGTCTTTATCTGTTTGATGTCTCGACGTCTTTTTCTCCCACCAGGAATTAATTTTGCGGAACATTACCGCCACGCGGTTGTCTTTTTCATCTGCTCGGCTGGAAAAGTGACACTAAAGGTGACAGTTCAATTTGCGCGCAATGGATGGCTGCTATCAGCGCCTTGCCGAGTTGTTGATTTTTATTTTGCCTGCCAGTGCTGTTATGAGTTCACAAGGACCTCCGAACCGCAGTCATCTCATCTGCCTCCGCAGGGATAAATCCACGCTCGTTTATATGGCAATGTCAGCGCCGTGTTTATCAGGGAAATTATCCCACATTTCCCTTCATCCCCATAAAGGGATTGGTGATCTATATCTTCAATTTCGCTGTTCTTGCAGCTCGTGGGATTGATATCTCTCTGGGTAAATGATTTTTTTTTTTTTGTTGCCGCCTTCCTCTCTTGTCACCTTCATTAGCTGGCAGTGTCTTAATAATGTGGCCACTGGCTCCGGTTCACGCTTTGTAAGGACTCTCCTTGCCCATGGGTCGCCTCCTGCTCTAATGAGCTGTTTGCCCAGTCTGCTGATTAATTAATATGGTTAGTCAGGCCTCTGAAGCTACAGATGGCAAACCTTTGTATCAAGATACAAGGTGATTAGAGAATGTACCTGCCATACGGAGGCGACCAGTCACTGCTGGAAAGAAACACACTGAGAACACGAAAGCTAGTCTGAAGAAAATGTGAGGGTGAAAGTCTTCAAGGTCTGGTATTCTGAATGTTTTAGCACATTAGTGAGCAGTGTTGGGGAAAGTTGCTTTTAAAAGAAATGCATTACAACTGCTTTTCTCCATGAAAAAATAACTAATAACATTACTTAGTTACTTTTTATGAAAAGTAATCTAAGTTACTATTGTGCTATTTTTGTCACCTGGTCTGAGCTTGCTTATTTATGAAAAAAAAAAAAAAATGACTAAGCCTCAGGGTGAAGGAAGTGCCTCTGCACCTCACTCCCAATTTCTCTCATTATGGGGTGAGGTGTCAGTGAATAAGTGGGAAAAAAAGCAACTTGTGTTACTTGTTTGAAAAAAGTGACTCAGATATTTCACTGTAAAATTAAGAGTGATGCATTACTTTACTAGTTACTTGCAAAAAGCAATCTGATTACGCAACTCTACATTACCCCCAGCACTGGGTAAGTGTTTGTTCGGCTGTTGTGGTTGTGGTTGGTTGCTTACCCAAGTCAAAAGCACAGACTCCATAAGATTCCATGCTATTATCTTTACCAAAACCCCCAAATTAGGTGTCTTTAAATACTATGTACTTAATAATTAAAATAACAAATTGTACCTATTGTGTTTATGTTGAATTGCTGAACACTTTCTGCGCTGTTGAGGTTGGATACAGTCAGAGCTGGATAGATTACTTACAAATTGTAATCTGTTACTGTAGTCAGTAACGTAATCCATTGCATTACACATTTTAGGTAATATAATCAGACTACCTTTAGATTACTTTTAGATTACTTTTGACCTAACTGGTTTATTCCATTAATTTTAACAGGATAATCTTGTACCATAATGATGTAAAAATACAAAGAGTGAGAAAATATATTCCTTTCATTGTAATTAACAACATGAAGTGCATTAAACATTTTATTGCATTTTGTTTCCCAAACTGGGGTTCGTAAATGAACTGCAGAGGGTTTATGAGTTTAATGAAAGACTAAATGTAAAATTAAGATTAATAATTTTTTATATATACATTTTTAAGGGCTTTTTATGCCTTTAATGAGACAGGATAGTGGAGAACTGACAGGAAAGCATTGGGTGAAGAGAGGGAAGCAGGATAGGCAAAGGAGCTCGAGACAGGAATCGAACTCGGGTCACTGTGAGCACAGTTGCACTGTATGTTGCCCCACTAACCAATAGGCCATAGTGCCAACAAAAATAAGCAATTTTAAAATAACAATCAAAATAATTCACTTACTAAAAAAGATTAAATATTTTATGTTCACCTGCAAGCCATACGACCATTAACTAGTGCAAAAAAAATTAAAATCTCAGGGTTAATTAAAGGGGTCATTGATTATGATTTCACTTACATATTAGAAGAAAGAGATTCAGGTGACAAAATGTTTTGAATGTCTGCAAATAAAGAATTAATGACAATTTGTGCATTTTAATGAGTTTGAAAGACAAAAGCCTTTGATTTTTGTAAATCCATTGATCAAATGCTAACTAGTCTATGTGTGAATGTCCACAAAACTGGATTTTCTAAGTGTCTATAAATGGTAGAAATGAAATGAAATGAAAATTTGCAAGATAAAAAAGAATAATTAGAGATAATCAATAAATTATGTTAGGTTTATTGCTATCGTGTGAATAATATGTAATCATGTAATCAATAAAAAAGTAACTGTAGTCTAATTACGAGTATTTTAAAATGTAACTTACTCTAAATACAATTACTTCTTTTTTGGAATCTGATTACACATACTTACTACCCAGCTCTGAATACAGTTAAGGTTAGGGGCAGGTTTGGTGGTCTGGTTAGGTTTAAGAGGTAGAGGTACGCTCAACATCATTTAAATACAGGTGTAATTACAGGACAGTATTTTCAAATATAAGTACAATTCAAAAACATGCATGTATCAAATGCTTAATTTAAATTTAAAGACTTAATATAAAGAAGCTCCAACAAACCTTGTCCTTCGAACTTTTATGTTAACTGTTAGTGCACAGAACTCACTGAAACATCTGTAATGGTTCTTAATAACCTTTTGGAAAAGCTATAATTATCAAACTTAAATGCACCACATTTATGGTGCTTTTCAGCCCTGTTGGAGTTTGACAGATGCAGGTCACTACAGTTCATGCTTTCGCTATATCACTTTTCATTAAACTTCTGAATGGGGTTTTCCGTTGCATTTATAAAATGTTAAATGCATATCTTATTTTGACAGGTCATCTATATTCACTACAGTTCAAGTAACCAATACTTTTATTCAGCAAGGACATATTAAATTAATCAAAAGTGACATTTATAATGTTTTAAATCATCGTATTAGAATGATTTCTGAAGGATCATGTGACACTGAAGACTGGAGCAATGATGCTGAAAAATCAGCTTTGATCACAGGAATAAATTACATTAATATAGGAAAAACAAAACAAAACAAAACAAAACGCTTATTTTAAACTGTACACTGTCAGAAAAAAAGGTACAAAAGCTATTACTTTTGAAAAGGTACAGCTTTGTACCTAAAGGGTACATATTGGTACCTTTTTTGCAGTTTTCTTGATAGGACAGTGGAGATAGTAGTAGAAGGGTGGTAGTAGTAGAGGTGGTATCGGGAAAGGTCCATGAGGCAGGATTCAATCTCAGGACACCCGAAGCACAACTATCAGCGCCGACTGCATATTGGTACCTTAAAGGTACATATTAGTACCTAAAATGTAGAAAAATATACCTTTTGAAAAGATACTGCACTATTGACAGTATTTATACCCTTTTTTTTCTGAGAGTGTAATAATATTTCACAATATTACTGTTTTTACTGTATTTTGATCAAATATATACAGCCTTGGTTAGTGTAAGACATTTCTTTGAAAATCATTCTAAAAATCCTTCCGACTTCAAACTTTGGCACGGTACCAACAACAAGTACAATTTTTATATATAGAGAGTAAAACACAGTATGTGTATGATGCCATCGTTAGTCTTCTCATCTAGGATCTCTGCATGGGTCTGTGCTTTTCATTACTCCCTGTAAATCACAGGATCACCTTTAGTGGGGATGTGAGATCCTTCAGCACACATACTGTTGCTTCCAAGCACCGGTGACCACATAAATAAATCCATAATTGGATTTTGAGATCATGCATACAGCACTGAGCTATTTGTGACATTTCTTTCGCTAATAAACACTTACTAGGTTAAAAGTTACTACACTGACAAAACATTTAAAGTTAGCCTTTTTAGAAGCATCTAAATGGTGTTCTTAAATTATAGGCACAGAAAAGGCTCATTTTGTTTCTAGATCTATTCTGCGCACCATTAGAAATGTATAACTGCATTGTAAACGATTACATACAAAGCTATTTTTTGTTAGCGGTGTACCTTTATATAATGCATCATATTGACTAAATATTACATATTTATATTTAAAAGACTTAACACAAGGCCTTTTGTACAGGAGACTGAGGTTTTGTGTATGCGTGTGTCGTTAAATCCTAAGCAGGGCTAATGGAGGAATTCTTTAACACTGGGTTACTTCCTTTATCAACAGCCGAGAGGCTGTAAAGGCCAAACTCAGCACTCTCTCGAAGCACTGCAAACTGCAGCCCCAGCAATCCTCTGTTAATGGGATGGAGAGGAGAAAGAAAAAAAAAATTAAATTCAGCAGATTTTTGCCAAACATTTTCCTGTCTGAGCCCTGTCAAAACAGCCCAGGCCAGATCCTGATGGGGTGACATTTAAATCTTTAAGCAGCAGAGAGAAAGAAAAAGGGTGGCCCAAAAAAGTCCTGATTAATGTTTAAAGAGAAAATAATGGAAAAACAATGTCAAGAAAATGCAAAAAAGGACTGTTTTTGAATGTCTTTTATTACAGGGAATGGCTAAATAATATATTACAGCCATGTGTTTTACAGCGGGTTTTACATTGTGAATATTGAAACCTTAAGTATGCAGAGAGTGACCAAGAACCATGTCTGGAGTGGGACTTTAATAGAGTGTAATGGAATATTGTATGTGTGTTTATGTATTATTCTTGTTATATACGACAGACCTTCTCGCTCTCTTTTGTATCTGTCTAGTTCTGTAATGTCTTTTCCCAGATAGCATGAATATTAACACTGTAGTTCCACATGATGTATGTGTAGGGTCTGCTATTTGTAACGCACATCATCCCGTACATTGCCGAACACATAATTTTGACATGCACAGTTGCTGAAGTACAGTGTGCCAGCTTGACATTGGCCTGATCTTGACCTTCGTGCAAACTGCTATCTATTTTTTTTTTTTGACTCTAGTTAAACATAAGTGCGTGTTACTGAGCATAAGACGTTATGTGAGGCACCAGGGTACATCCGTCTGAGGGACAATGCTCAATGCTCTGTAACATTTCTGCGTATTTTAGCAGAAGGGAAATGATACGGTCACTTAGGAATCTGCATTTTATTGGGCCTTGTGGCATCACCCTTCATTGGAGCCCTGCATTGACACACTCTTCTTCCTGGCTGTAAATTGCATCATGAGCTTCGTTGGAACAGAGTTAACAAAATATATAGCACCTATCTATCATAAATGTAAAAAGCTCAAGGAAAGAACTTAGCTTTGACACAAAATGCCAAGCATCAAGGTTTGCAAGCAGCATATAGTGCCAGTGTTTGATGTCCAAGGAACCACCCTCAAACTCCTGTATGGCAATATTTAGAAATGTGTTTATAATACTACATAGTACTCTTGTATGTGTCTTGTATACTTGGTTTGACATTGACAGGTCTATATGTAAGCAGGTATTTTATATTGGTAGCCTTTCAGCATATCTTTGTGAAAAAGAAGTTTGCTTAACTTTTCTGAATGTAAACTTGTAGTGTACTATAAAAAAAAAAAAAAAAAAAAAAAAAAAAAAAAAGTATTTTAAAAACTGTACTTGTAGATTTAATATAATGTAATAAAAGGCCATTTAAGTGCACTTAGAAGTACACTTATTTTGATGTGTTAACAAACCTAAGGCATATATAAAAGTCATTTTAAATGTATTGTGATGGTCGATCTTAAAATATGAATACAGTTCATATTTTTAATGTAATAAATTGCAATTTCATCATTACAGTGATGTAATTACAAATATATTAAAACATATGTCATACAAGTCTCAGTAGAAATTACATTAAATCATATTTTAGTTTACCATAAATGCTTCAGCAAGTATGTCAGTACACTTTAACCGTATTTCAACAATAGAAGTAATCATGAAAAATTACATCTATAAAGTACTTAAAAGAGAAGTCCACTTCCAGAACAAAAATGTACAGATAATGTACTCGCCCCCTTGTCATCCAAGATGTTCATGTCTTTCTTTCTTTAGTCCTAAAGAAATTAACGATCCCAAATGTGGTTGTAAATGATCCCAGCAGAGGAATTATTATCATAAAAATAATACAATTTTCATAAAAATAATACAATTTTCTATACTTTATAATGTCAAACGCTCGTCTTATCTTACTCTGTCTTACTCTGTTTTTTTCCGGTTCATGACAGTTAGGGTATGTCGAAAAACTCTCATCTCATGTTCTCCCTCAACTTCTAAATCGTCCTATATCGCAGTTTTACCTTTTTTTTTTAAGGGAGTTTGATCTTCTTTGCATGTTCACTCTGCATAGACTGGGTCCGTACTTCTGCAGTGATGTTGGATGATTTTAAAATCATTTCTGAAGTTGAGGGACAAAATACGATCAGAGTTTTTCAACCCTAACTGTCTTGAACCAGAATACACAGATTTCAGGGAGAGCAAGACAAGACAAGTGTTTGAAATTAAAAAGTATTTAAATTGAATTTGTTTAATGAAAATAACCGCTCGTTTCGCTAGATAAGACCCTTCTTCCTCGGTTGGGATAGTTTACAACCACATTTGGGATCGTTCGAAGCCGCATTTAAACTGCATTTTGAAAGTTCAAAATCGGGGAACCATACCAGTCCATTATGTGGAGAAAAATCCTGAAATATTTCCCTCAAAAAACATAATTTCTTTACGACTGAAGAAAGAAAGACATGAACATCTTAGTTGACAAGGGGGTGAGTACATTATCTGTACATTTTTGTTCTGGAAGTGAACTTCTCCTTTAAGTGCTACTTAGATGGGCTTGAAAAAGCTTTTATGTTCAAGTAATTGCATATTTTCATTGAATTGTAAATAACATGGAATTAAGTGTCAGGAAATATTACATGCATAGAAGTAATAATGAAATTACATATAAAGTGCTTAAATGCTACTTAAGTGGGTTTGAAAATGCTTTTATATTCAACTAATTGCATTTCTTTTAAATTTAAGCTATAACACATTTTCATTGAATTGTAAATAACATGCAATTAAGTATCAGGAAATATTACGTTCAGTTCTCACTTCAGCATATTCTTTAAAAGTATAGTATTTCTGTAATAACTGTGCTAAAATTGACTTATTTTCAACAGTGGTATGTATTTATTAGCTTTCCTTTATGAAACAATATGGCTTCTTTCTAACAGAGCCAATTACTCATATCATATATTTGCTAATTAAATTAACATGGTAGCAATGTGTTTAAAATAAAGCCCCTCAAATTTTCAGGTGTGTAGCATCTATGTCATCATGCCAGCTAGCTTCAGAAGTTGGACAAGCAGATGTAGGATTATGTTCTTTAGGTCTTGATGTTAGCAACATCTTGTTCAAATAAAAAAAAAAATGGTCCTGGCAGTCCTATGTAATGATGAACATCCATATGAAGCATGTCAAAGTGGAAGTGCTGTCCTTATCTTATTTTTAGCTGTTCAGGTCAGCTAGTTAAGGTGTTGAGAATTGCATTTTCTCTAATAGCTGCCTTCTTCGAACCCTGCTAACTTCACTGGGCTGCTGTAATAGAGTTGTCACCATCACAAGTCCATACTAACGTCTTTTCACATCACAGTCATTGGATCCTGGCACTGTTGCTGCATCTTTCCCACTGCTATCAGTCTATTAACTGCACTTAGTATTATTTGGGGAGCTCATAGACTCTTTCATAAGCTCATATTTCATATTCACCTAGTGGAGAAATTGCAGTTTACACTAGGGGGAGCTATTTAGTTTTGTACAGCGAGACACTAAGCCTGAAGGATTAGCAACAATTTACCTCCACTAAAAGAAAGGTCATAAGTTTGCGATTCATTTCTGAAGCACAGATCAGGATTTAGCATGCTAAAAAAATATTTAGGAGCTAGACTGTTATATGTAGCTTATATAAGTATACTGAGAAGACATTTGCCATGTTGCAACGGTAATTATAGTAATTATCTGATGCCATTATTAATTAATTATGCATTAGTATTGTCAAACCATATTGTTTTAATGAAAGTAATCCCTTTAAAACAAAAATATAATTTAGCTACGTACACCAGTGACTTAAAAGGCCAGTGCTTATATTTTATCCCGAAGTATTTTTTTGTAACAGGCATATTGATTGACATTTCTCATGAACTGCATTACAAAGGCCTTTGTTCTACAAATGATCAGATTAATTTGAGAGCAAGTATACTCAGGTAACACCAAAAGGTGTTAGAGGAGCAATCCTGTAGCTTCACATATCTATTTCACGTCTAAGATGTCAAAGCTAAGGTGTTGCATTGCCCTCATCAAGCAAGCCGAAGAACTTCTACAAACCTCGGAAACACAAAACTGCTGAAAAAATCTTCAAGCTGAAGTATGTGTTATGTTCAGGGTTATGTTTGTGGTCTACAGGCTGTTTTGGAGCAGCAGGCTTAGGTTTCTTTTTGTCGTTCCTAATGATCAGAGCTAGCATTAAAGTAGTGCAAAATTACAGGCATTGTTTCAGTTTCCATGAAAGATTTGCATTCAGATAGCGCATGCATGGAAAAGCTAAGCAGATGACCTGGATTTTAACTCGCTTAGCGCTTGATCCAGCTCAAAAGGACTCATACCGGACTTGTAAATGCCCGGCTAATGCAGCATCATTATGAGGGAGCAGACACTTCTGCAGTTGCTCAGACAAAGAGGTCTTTTCTTGAGTAATTGGTGATTACTTGTGGAACAGGCGTGTCTATGTGCATGTGTGCAGAGGGCTGCTGGGATCGGGGGGGTGTTTTGTGGTCTGCTGACAGCATGTGGTTGTGATTTGTATGGGGAAGGTGTGCCACTGTGCTTCAGGTGTGACTGAGAGCCCCCAGTTGTTCTCCTGTGAACAGCTCGTCTACCCAACATCAGCAGAGTTTACTAAACGGCCCTAAGAAAAATCAGTTCTCTGCAACATCTAAATTGTTTCTTATGGAAACTAATGAGATTAAGTGGAGATTGAACTGGGAAATTTATTTTGATAGTCCACTTTAGACATTCTACTAACTATAAACAATGGTTAGTAACTGATTACATGTATTCTGAATTATTTGTAAAGTACTTGTAATTAGGTTATATTAAATTCTAAAATACTTGTAATCAGACTACAGTTACTTCTTTTTACTGATTACATGATTACATGTTATTCACACAATAACAATAAATTATTGATTCCCCCTAATTCTTTTTTTTTTTTTTTTTCAATATTTTAAATTTCTCTTTCTAAAATACCTACCACATATACATGCAGAAATTCTTCCAGTTTTGTGGACATTCACACAAAGACCAGTCACATTTCAGGTGGCTATATTTATACAAAAAACTGAGAGGCTACACAACATGTGAACACTGGATTTACAGCTTTAAGAAGTGTTTTCACAGCATTCTAACACTGATAGTGACATCATCATTCAGCGAATTATTTAACCATACATTACTATGTCTTTGGAAGGCTTTTGTCTTTCGAACACATTAAAATGCACAAAATGCATTATTTTGGTCACTGTTCATTTTAAGGTCCAGTTTTCGCTATTAACAAACCATTAACTATGGCTTTTACCTTAATAAACTCTTAATTTGCTGATTATTAATATTTAGTAAGGTAGCTGTTAAGTTCAGGTCTTGGGTAGGATTAGGGATGTTCCTTATAATAAAGTGTTATTATTTCGTATTTACATTTAATGCGGGGATTCCCAAACGTTCCCAAAACATAAATATTACTTGAAATACCCCCTGAGATTTGAAGATAATAAGTTAATAAGTAACACATTTAATGTAAACCTTGCCGTAATGTTATGTTTAATGCACTTCATGTTGTTAATAACAACAAATGGAATATATTTCATTTTTCAGTGTATTTTTATATCAGTATGGTACAAGATTATTCTATTTTAATCAATATGGTAACCAAGTTAGGCCAAAAGTAATCTAAAAGTAATCAAAAAGTAGTGTGTAATGTAATGGATTGTTACTGTGTTACTAACTACAATTTTTGTCAACAGTCATTAGAGTATTAGTAGACCGTCTGCTTAATATCTGCTAACACTTTATTTTAATGTTCCCTCAACAGACATTTGATATCCCTCAACATTATACTAATTGTAAATAACTTTGCAAGTACATATCAATGTATTATACTACGCTCTTAAAAATAAAGGTTCTTTATTGACATCAGTGGTTCTATGAAGAACTTGAACATCCATGGAACCTTTCAAATGCAGAAATAGTTCTTTAGATTTTTTAAATATTCTTCAAAATGTTTTTTTTTTTTTTTTTTGTTTTTTTTTTTTTCGGAATTGTTCAGTGAAACGTTCTTTGAAGAACCAAAAATTATTTTATGGCATCACTGCTGAAACACCCTTTTGGAACCTTTATTTTAAAGAGTTTAACCGCAACAATAAGCTAACAATCTACTAATACTCTAATGAGAGATAGTTGACATGTTGTCACGGAGGCTGGACAAGAAATGAAAGGTTCGAGATGAGTCCCCTTGTAGCGTGACGGAATACCCAAACGCGGAAGTGCACGAGTGAGCAGGTAAATCACGCAGTTGGTCTGAGAACGCTCCGATAAGGAGTAGGGATTTCCACCAAGAAATCCGCGTTCTCACACGCACACAGACAGGTAAATAAGCGCTCCGAAGAGCAGAGAGTTTACTCACGTGAGTTGAGATGGAGAAGGGACCTGACGTGGAGTCGCACATGAACTCAATGTCTGGTGCAAAACAACACCTGCTTCCTGCTTAAATACCTGCGTGAAGTTACTTCCGGGTCCTCGTGACCTCACGTGATCTGGTACGTGTGACAGTACCCCCCCCTCCAGGACCGGCACCTGACGGTCCCGGAACGGAGGATACCCGAAGACAGTAGTCCTGGATGAGTGTAGGGTCCAGGATGAACCGCCCGGGAACCCAAGAACGCTCCTCCGGACCGTAGCCCTCCCAATCGACGAGGTATTGGGTGCCACGGCCACGGGTTCGCGAGTCAAGGATCCGCCGGACGGTGTACGCAGGACCGCCGTCGATGATCCGGACCGGGGGAGGAGCAGTGACCTGGGGAGACAGAGGGGAGAAGAAGACATGTTTGAGTTGAGATTGATGGAATACAGGATGGATCCGGAGGGAAGCAGGCAGCTGGAGCCGGAAGGTGACAGGGTTTAGTCGGTGAGTGATCTTGTAGGGTCCGATGAAGCGTGGAGTGAGTTTTTTAGAGTCCGTCTTCAGGTTGATGTTGCGGGTGGAAAGGTAGACCCTGTCACCGACATGGAACAATCGTCCCGGAGGGTGCCGGTGGCGGTGTTGAGTGGTGTAGCGTTGGTTGGCTTTCTGAATGGCAGTCTGGGCGTGATTCCAAAGCCGCCGGCACCGGCGGACCAACTGTTGGGCGGACGGGACATCAACCTCCGGTTCTTGATGTTCGAACACCGGAGGTTGGTACCCGTAGCATACCTCGAAAGGGCTTAGATTGGTAGCCGAAGATGTGTGTAAGTTGTTAGATAGTTCGGCCCAGACGAGGTAGCGCGCCCAGGAGCGCTGATGTTCACCCGCAAAGCATCGAAGGAAGCGCTCCAGTTGTTGGTTGGCCCGCTCCGTCTGGCCGTTCGTCTGAGGATGGTGACCGGACGATAGGCTGGTGGTGGTGCCGACCAGACGGCAGAAGGCCTGCCAGAACTTGGCCGTGAACTGGGGCCCTCTGTCCGAGACGATGTCCTTGGGAAACCCATGCAAGCGGACTACGTGCTCGAGTATAAGCTCCGCGGTGGTCTTGGCAGAGGGGAGTCCGGTGAGAGCCACCAGGTGCACAGCTTTCGAGAAACGATCCACAATGGTCAGGATGGTGTTCTTGCCCTGCGAGTCAGGGAGTCCAGTGACGAAATCGACCGAGATGTGACTCCAGGGGCGTTTGGGGATGGGGAGGGGCTGCAGCTCGCCGGTAGATGGTGAGTTGGTGGTCTTGGAGCGAGCGCAGATGTTACATGCCTGGACGTACTCCTGTACGTCTCTCCTCAACGTCCTCCACCCAAAACGCCCTGTCGATAAACGAGATGGTCCTCTGGACCCCCTGATGTCCTGCCAATGTGGAATCGTGCCCCCACTGGAGAACTTCTTTGCGGAGATGGTCGGGCACAAAGAGTCGCCCAGCGGGGGTTTCAGGTGAAGGAGGTTCCAGACTGTGACTCTGGCGGACCCTCTCTTTTAACCCCTACTGGAGGGGAGCCAAGATGATGTGAGGAGGCAGGACAGGCGCGGGCTCCCAGGAGGTGGTGTCTCGTTGATGTTGGCGGGAGATGGCGTCCGCTTTGGCATTCTTCGAGCCGGGCCGGTAGGAGAGATGGAAGTGGAAGTGCTCGAAGAATAAAGCCCACCGCGCCTGCCTGGGGTTAAGCTGTTTGGTCTGGCGGATGACGGTGAGGTTCTGGTGGTCGGTCCAGATGGTGAATGGGTCGCTGCCACCCTGGAGCCAGTGACGCCACTCTTCCAGAGCCCACTTGATGCGTGGTTCACGGTCCCCTACCCCGTAACGCTGCTGTGTGGGATTGAATTTCCTCAAGAAAAAACTACAGGGATGTAGTTTCTCGTCTGGACCGCGTTGTGAAAGGACCGCCCCTACGCCCACATCGGAAGCATCCACTTCAACAATGAAAGGTTTAGTCGGGTTGGGATGGATGAGAACCGGAGCAGTGGTGAACAGGAGACACAGTTTCTTGAAGGCTTGGATGGCTTCAGGTGTGAGTTGGAATTCTCCGCGTGATGGTTTGGTAAGAGCAGTCAGAGGTGCTGCAGTTGCGCTGAAGCCCTGGATAAATCGCCGGTAGAAGTTAGCGAACCCCAGAAAATGTTGCAGCTGTTTGAGCGACGTGGGTAGGGGCCACGAGCGCGCAGCCTCCAGCTTCTGGGGATCCATGGCCACACCCTGAGAAGATATTACGAAGCCAAGGAATGTGGTGGTGTGCTGGTGAAAGGCACATTTTTCCAACTTGCAGTACAACTGATGGGCCAGCAACCTCCGGAGTACTGCTCGGACATGCTGGGTGTGTTCCTCGAGCGTCTTGGAGTATACGAGGATGTCATCCAAGTAAGCATAACACCACCTACCCAGCATGTCCCGGAGAACGTCATTGATGAATTGTTGAAATACAGATGGACTGTTGCACAGACCAAACGGCATAACCAGGGTCTCGTAGTGACCAGTGGGGGTTATGAAGGCCGTCTTCCACTCATCACCCTCCCTGATGCGGACCAAGTTGTAAGCACTCCGTAGGTCCAGTTTCGTGAAGAAACGGGCACCAGAGAGGGCGTCCAGGGCGGTATTGATGAGAGGGAGTGGATGACGATTATTGATGGTAATCTGGTTGAGTCCCCGATAGTCAACACATGGACGGAGACCCCCGTCCTTCTTCTTCACGAAGAAGAAGCCCGCGGCCGCCGGGGAGCTGGAAGGACGGATAGTGCCGGCCCGAAGTCCTTCAGCCACGTACTCCTCCATCGCCTGATGTTCGGTGGCCGATAGGGAGTACAGATGGCCGCGGGGTGGTACCGCGCCCGGCACGAGATCAATAGCCAGATCGTAGGGTCGATGAGGTGGTAGAAGGGCGGCACGTCTCTTGCTAAAGACCTCGGCCAGATCGCGGTACGGGACGGGGATACTCTCCAGGTTGACATCGGGAACCTCGGACTCCCCTGAACACGTCCCAGCCTTCGCCTGGAGACAGAGCTCCTGACAGGTTGCCCCCGAGTGGACAATATGGTTGGTGGTCCAGGAGATGAATGGGTCGTGTGTGACGAGCCACGGGTGTCCCAGGATGATAGGAGATGAAGTGATCTTGGTGACATGGAAATGGATCTTCTCAGAGTGATTGTCAATTTGAAGGTGAATTTCTTTGGTGCATTGAGTGACGGGGCTGAAGTTGAGGGGGCGACCGTCGATGGCTGTGATTTTTAAAGGCTGGGATAACACCTCAGTCTCAATCCCCAATTGGGCAGCATAAGCCTGATCGATTAAATTCCTAGCCGCACCTGAATCAACAAATGCGGTGGTCACGATCCGTCGGTGGCCCATGAGGATTAATACCTGAAGGAGCAGCCGGGAAACAGCGGGATAGGATTTGATGGTAGCGGAACCAGATGGAGACCTCCCCCTCTTCACCTGGTCTGGCCGTTTCCCGGACGCAAAGGGCAGATTGCACGGTGGTGATCTGGGGAGGCGCAATAGGCACATAGACCTTCGCGGTAGCGTCTAGCCTTTTCCGCTGCCGTCAGGGAGGTGCGCCCTATCTGCATGGGTTCCCCGGCTCCTGATGAGTGGGCCTCTGGAGCGGCCGGTGGAGGTGGAGATGGCGCAGCGACAGCGTGAGTGAAGGGTTGATCCAGATGGCGGTGACGGAGGGTGGAGCCTGTGGAGAGATGAGAGAGACGTTTAGTAGTGTGACCCATACGTTGATCCACCCGGAGGGCGAGCTGGATCATGCCCTCCAGGGTGGCCGGCAGCTCACGCACAGCCAGTTCGTCTTTAAGACGGGTGGACAGTCCTTCATAAAAGGCTGTGCGGAGCGCCGCGTCACACCATTGTGTTTGGACGGCGAGAGTACGGAAATCCGTGGTGTATTGACTGACGCTGCGCTCGCCCTGCCTCAGATGGTATAAACGGGAATCCACCTCCACTTCGCTCTCAGGGTGTTGGAAGGCGGCCCTGAGCTGGGTGGTGAACTCGGGATATGAGTAGGCGGCGATCCCATCAGCTTTCAGGACCGCCGCAGCCCACTCGGCTGCCTGCCCGGTGAGAAGGGAGATGAGGAGAGCGATCCTGCTGCGGTCGGATGGATAACGTGCTGGCTGAAACTCAAACAAAAGTGACAGGTTGGTTAGAAATACATCACACCGCGCTCCGGATCCATCCCATTTATCCGGAAGTGCGATCAATCTGCGCAGCAGCCAGGTCATCATAATCTGATTGCAGGGCGGTGAGGTCGGACTGGAGAACCCCGCACTCCGTCCGAAGACTCGCGGTTTCGGCACAAAGTGCGTTGACCTCCACCCGGAGCCCCACCAACTCCTGCCTCAGACTCATGATTTCCCCCGACTGCTGCTGGATCACACCCCACAATTGTTCCAGATCCGCCGGGACCATTTCGGGACCAGACATTCTGTCACGGAGGCTGGACAAGAAATGAAAGGTTCGAGATGAGTCCCCTTGTAGCGTGACGGAATACCCAAACGCGGAAGTGCACGAGTGAGCAGGTAAATCACGCAGTTGGTCTGAGAACGCTCCGATAAGGAGTAGGGATTTCCACCAAGAAATCCGCATTCTCACACGCACACAGACAGGTAAATAAGCGCTCCGAAGAGCAGAGAGTTTACTCACGTGAGTTGAGATGGAGAAGGGACCTGACGTGGAGTCGCACATGAACTCAATGTCTGGTGCAAAACAACACCTGCTTCCTGCTTAAATACCTGCGTGAAGTTACTTCCGGGTCCTCGTGACCTCACGTGATCTGGTACGTGTGACATGTATTTGCAAAGTTAGAAGCTATATGTGGACTACTGAAACCACAAGTGTGACCAGGAATTCTGAAAAAGGCTCCAGTTTTCTCACCAGTATCCTCTAGTTTCAGAAAACACCAGTGTCACAAACTGTGCTCAAATTTGCCACAATACCAAAGTCTGCAGTCTGAGAGACCTCACTGAATGCGAGCAACATCAAAACACCAAGAGTGTACCTAGAGTAGTACTGTGAGAAATCTGCTGGACCCAAACACAGTGTGCGCATTGAGATATCCTTGCATCGGATGCCTGTGATTATTAGTCAGGCAGCTTTTCACCGGAACCCTTTGGCTTTTCCTCTTCAAACATCCCGATTAGCATAAATGAGTTTTACTGTCTGATCTTTCTTGGCCTCCCGCACACTTTTCAGGTTGTCCATTTATCTGTTTCAGTGGCTGGTCAGGTTAATTAGTATGTAAAGCGGCCGATGGAATTCAAAAGCAGAGTCACTAAAATGACAAACATCAAAGGTCTTGCACCTGCACCAATGACAATGGCCTTAAGTACGGCCCTATCCTTAGGCAGAATGGTTGATCTATCACCTTTAAAGTCGCCTTCTGAATTTCTTTGCTGGGTCACTGCATCTTGCATCTCTGATTTGCCGAGCCAATCGCTCTGAGGCTTGGGCGAGAGCCAATGTCTGATGCATTCCAGTAATTCATCCACCCCGAGCCCCCCGAAATGTGTTTCCTCTTCTTCCTCATCATCATCTTCTTCTTTTTTTTTCTTTCGGTGAGCAGACCGAGGGATCGTGATTTAATTGCGTGTCTTGCTGTTTTTCAGGCTGAATGGGTAGAAGGCCAATAAGCAATGGCTTGAGCCCCCTCTGAGAGAGGTGGAGACCTCCGGCGTGGAGGCAAGATTGAGTTCTTATATTGTTTCCTTGGAAACTGAGTTTTTGATGAAGTCCTCACGATTATCTCATGTCAGGGACAAGACTGTTCACAAGAACACAATATATGTCTGATATCAAATTGGGCTTTTTTTCCCCCCAAAAGCACTGTTGGTCGCAAGTTATGCCGTTATCAACAGAGTTTAAAGTTTCTGAGTTTTCTGCATTTTCTGAACATTCAGAAGCAACACTGAGAGCTTGACTCTCCCCATACAGCAAAAAAAAAAAAAAAAAAAAAAAAAATGTATATATATATATATATATATATATTTTTTTTTTTTTTTCCCAAATATAAATCTATACAAAATGTACCAAAATGGTAACACTTTAGAATAGGGAACACTTATTCACTGTTTACTACGACTTTTCCCTCAATAAATTCCTAATTTGCTGCTTATTAATAGTTGGTAAGGTTGTTGTTAAGTTTAGGTATTGGGTAGGATTAGGGGTGTAGAATAAGGTCATGTAAAATAAGGCATTCATATGTGCTTAATTAGTACTAATAAATGGCTAATATTCTAATAATATGCAACTAGTTCTAACTAGACTGTAAAATAAAGTGTTACCACAAAAATATATTTGCTAAAATATGCTTCAAAATATCAGTGTAAATATATTTTTTACCAATATTTTTGTGTATATTTTTGAGAACATCTTTTAACAATATATATATATATATATATATATATATATATATATATATATATATATATATATATATATAAACATATTTTGAGTAATATATTTTGCACTATATATTTAAATTCAAGAAAATACATTCATGTATGTCACATTCAAGAACTTATATGTTTGTTATTTTTACATTTGTGAATCTGTGCAAAATATTATTTTCCCTGTGATATTTTAATGTTTTACAGAAAGAAGATTTCATTTTCTTTTTTACTTTTCTTATATGAAAACCATTCCTTTACATTTTTCACTAATCCAATGTTTATGTAAATCACAAAATAATTAGTGAATGATGTTAGAGTGAACTCATTCTTTCCATTTTTTATTAGATCTTCTTGCAGGTTAGTTATAACCATCCTTTGTGTGTACTTTATTCAGGGAACAGATTTGTCTTCAAGGCATGATTGTAAAGATTAAGGATGGGGAAAGAAAGCATAGAGATCTCAAGATTTCAGATTACATTTTAATCTGGCCTCAAAGCAGATTTCTACATCATGAAACATCAGTATGTTCAAACACTGGAAACGCTGATATAAGTTTTATCACGATTTATTTTGACCATTTGAAGAAATTCCAAAAAGCAAGACAATTATATATACTGACTGTAGAGGCTTAGACCACTAATACCAGTTTAATACTCTCCAGAATTTTTAATAGAAATCACTCTCTTTCCTCTCTTGCCAAGAAACTATAAATAAAAACATAAAAACTTGGCTGCTATAATGATGTGTTGAATGCTCATAGGTCGGGGTCTGGGCTAGTTAGACAGGCCTTACAACAATATATCAATAACATATTTTACAGGAGTTTATGCTGTCATGGAACTTGGCACTGCTTACATTTATTGACAAGAAACGGCACAATGTTCCTTTATGTAATGCTGAGATTCTGGACTGACATGCCACTTACACCTCTGACGTACAGTAATCAAGTAAAATAATCTACAAATGTCCAAAAAAAAAATAAAAATAAATAAATCATTAGAGTAATCAAAGTAAACTAGTCATATACATATATTTTGTTTTTAATTTAATCAACGGATTGAAAGCAGTGCAATAATTACTACTATTATGCATGCGCATAGAGATATCCACCTTTCACATTTCTGGTCTCTGTTTCTACTCAAATTAACATATTTTATGAGCTGATAATATAACGTTAAACCTGCACACATTTTTACATTTAGTTAAATTGAAAAAGTTTCAATTCACTCAAACTTTTACCCCATTTTAACATGGATTTCTGAAAGTTAGAATCCTTCATTGCGTCGCTCATCGGCTACTCAGGAAAAAGGTAGATAAGAATTAATACTGTTTCTTTGCATTCTGTTAGTGGGAACTGGGAAGAGAACATGCTTGATTTTTACTTTAATTTATTTAGTATCACTTTAGTTTAGGGACCAATTCTCACTAGTTGCTTATTAGCATTAATAGCATATTGACTGTTTATTAGTACTTATAAAGCACATATTAATGTCTTATTCTGCATGATTTTTTTAGATCCCTTAATCCTAAATTGAATAAATACTTTATTAAATATTAATAAGCAGCAAATTGCAAGTTTACTGTGGCATAGTCATAGTTAATAGTTAGCTAATAGTGAGAATAGGCCCCCAAAGTGTGATCTTTTATTTTGTTGTACAATTTACGAACTTGATTTTATATACACAAAAAGCACATTAAATGCAAATGTCTACTTCAAGGTTTTTTTTTTTTTTTCTGACCTGATACTTATTCTGACCTTTACTTATTAAAATATATTAAAGAATAAGTGATTTTACCAAATGTTATTATGACAAATAGGTAAAACCTAGAGTGATTTGAAAAATTGTAGCAAAGATAATTGGTTAATTTGAAATTATAATTAATTAGCATTAATTAGTATATATATATATATATATATATATATATATATATATATATATATATATATATATATATATATATATATATATATATATATATATCATATTACAATATGGCCTGGTCAGGTTCTTCACAGATTCATTGAGATACACTCGTACTGTAAAGTGGAAATTTATTGCACTTTGAATATTTTGCTAATACTTATTTTGCTACCTATCTCCCCTTTTGTCTAAAGCTTCAAAAGCTTAAATCCAGCATTGTAATTTAAGTCAACACAGAATAAATCACTTTTGTGGCTATAATTAAATATCCCCCACTAAACCGCCACACTATTATGTTCTCATTGAGGCCAGCAGATAAATCTGCACTGCCGGCACCGATTCACTACGCCACATTAAATTCTTTTAGATCAATTAAACTTAGCAGCTCAGTTTACAAGTGACCACTCTTAATGTCCTCCTACACTCCTACGGGTGCACATGAAATTTATTGCACCTTTACTAAATGAACAGAAGGCTGAAAACTCCCAGAATGATCCTTTCTGAGCTTTAAAACGCTAAGTTTGAAGAACTCGTGCGGTTTTACAAAATCCAGTATTTTGTTCATTTCAAACCCATGTGCTAACTGTTACGTTTTTTCAGAGTGTGTCACATCCCTCACCTACATCATGAAATCTGTGTTTCTCCATCAGCTCTCATTGTTGACCTCCAACAAAGACAGCAGTGTGATTGGCGTTACATCTAAGGAAATGCAGCTGTTTAGAAAAGAGCCTGTTTTGCTTTTGTTGTTTCTCGGGTCAGGAATGCAGAGGCCTCTGTAATTGGCTGGTATTTTGTGAACACAGAGTAGTGTAAACATATAGTGTAAAATGAGTAATGAGTACTTCTTCATAAGTCAAGGACAACCTTTATGCAAAGCTTGTAAATATGAACCTAATTTTGTTTCTTATCTACAGACGGACGTTATCGATTATCGCTATTTAGTTTTCTGAGCTAACTTAGCTTTTCAGAATCCTTTTGACATTGACTTTTTATTCAGTTCATGTTTGAGTGGAGGTATGACGCCAGCTCTTCTCAAGATCACACATGTATCCTAAAAGAAGAACCACAGGTGTAGTTGATCCCATCAACTATCAACATATTACATTAACAGGAAGTGTCACAATACATATTGTCATCATTGTGAACATTATGTATCTATGTGACCCTGGACCACAAAACCAGTCATAAGGGGCAATTTCTGAGGGTGCAAAAAAATCAAAATACTGAGAAAATTGCCTTTAAAGGTGTCTAAATGAAATTCTTAGCAATGCATATTACTAATCAAAAATTAAGTTTTGACATATTTATAGTAGGAAATTTGCAAAATATCTTCATGGAACATGATCTTTACTTAATATCCAAATTATTTTACCCATACAATGTGTTTTTGGCTATTCCTACAAATATACTTGTGTTCCTTAAGACTGGTTTTGTGGTCCAGAGTCACATATTGTATGATATTGTATATTCCCTTGTAAAAAAAAAAAGTACACTTAAAAAAAAATATATATGAAAATAATACACTAACCAAGCAGTTGATGGTAGCCATTGACTTCTATAGCATGGGAAAAAATGCCATGTAAGTGAATGGCTACCATCAACTGTTACATTACCAACATTCTTTGAAATATCTTCTTTTACATTCAACAAAAGACAGAAACTCAAATACATTTGGAAAAACATGAGAGTTAATAAGTGATGACAAAATGTTCCTTTTTGGGGTTTAAGTGCAAACTGAATGTATTGTTTTCAGACACTTAAAGGGACGGTTCACCTGAAAATCAGAAATGCTGTCTTTTTCTAAAGCTAGTATGAATTTCTTTCTTCTGTTGAACACAAATTAAGAAATTTTGAGGAATGTGGGTAACCAAACAATTGACAATAGCCATTCACTTCCATGGTATTTTTATTTTTATTTTTCCATACTATGGAAGTCAATGGCTAGCTTTATATGACTGCAAAAACCTCAAAGTCAGATTCAGAGATTTTTGTTTTTCTTTTAAATTAGCTTTTTTTTTTTTAACCAGGCTCCTATGATTAGGATTAGTCATTTCACTTTAGTGACTAAGAAAAGGTTATTAGTCAGTTATTGAATGCCTTATTTTGAAAAATGTCAAATGATGTTCATAGGAGCCTGATAAAAAAGCTAGTTTTAAATAAAAATCTCAGATGGACTTAGAGGTTTTTGCATCTAAAGTCATCGTATTTCATTATATATATATATATATATATATATATATATATATATATATATATATATATATATATATATATATATATATATATATATATATATATAGAAACAGAAATTATTTATAGTTCAAATGTACCCTAGAGTGTTCTGACAAATATTTATATGGTAACTAAAATATACTTTAATGTCATTGCAATTTATATTAGTAATTGCAATGGAATTGTAAGTTAGTACATTTGAAATATATAAGTGTGTTAAGAAACATTGTCTACTTTCTTTAAGTGCACTTAAGTAGCCTTTTATTTTAGTAATATCATCTCAAGTACAGTTTCGTAAAAATAAATATGTACTTTTAAAACTGCTAGTGCACATTCAATACAATTAGGCATGCTTCTTTCTCATAAGGGTTGCAAAACCCACGCATTCATACATTTTTAAGTGTGACTTAGTTGTCCAAATCCTTTTGGGCACCAGCTTAATGTTTCTTGTCAAAAGTGAATGTTTATGGATGATCAATGCGCAATCCAATAGCATATTTCAATCTTTAAGCCGACTTCTAAACCAGTTAATGGAGCAATATCTCTTGAGTGCATTAGTGTTTGTTGTCATTGGGAAATAAGTCATGAGTTACAGAACAAATTACGTTTTACGACCCCATTGTGGCACAGGCATCTGTGATTTCACACGCTTTATGTAAAATTTACAGTTGCAGGATTGAATGACATGGCGGCGGGGGTAACGTGAGTCCCGGTGCGGGCTAAGCGGCTGTCTTCAGTGAGCGCCGTGCATGCTTTTTTCCTCTCTTGGCGGCTTTACGGCCTCTCCCTGTGCGAAGAGGTGTGACCAGAACCGAATGCTAAGTGTTATAGACACAGATAAACACTACGACGCTAGCCTAGTGCAAGGCTGATGGCAAAAACACATGGGGAAGGAAGCTGGCTTTCCCAGGGAGCTGAGTGGAAGATCTGTGGTCGGGGGGTTTGACGCTGGCCAGGGCTTAGTCTGAGCTTTGAGGCCCACTAAAGAGTGGGCGCTAGAAATGCCATTATTACTTGTGGTTAACCTGATAACCATTTTCACAGTCAGCTTTGTGTCTAAGATGATGTGCAGGATATTTTCTTCCTTCCTTCTTGGAAAAATGAGCCATTTGTAAGGCATCTTGATTTGCAAACATTCATGTTAAGGGTTTGTGTGTATGTGTGTTAATTTATTGTATATTATTTTATATTGAATCAAAGCCAAGACCACTAAATTGTGCAGTTTTTAACCCCAGCAGTACATTTGAAAGGGTAGTTGACCTGTCCTGGTATGACTTGCATTTGCTTGTTTTTTTATTTTTTTTTATTTCTTTATTTATTATTATTATTTTTTAATGTAATGATCTTTCTTTTTGATTTTTATCAGCTCATATTAGCTGAGATCTGATATTTTCACCATTTAAAATGTTAAATGAAGGCAAAAAAAAAAAAAAACATAAAAAAATACAAGAAATTGTAATCAGTTACAACACACAGAAAATGTATATACATTCAGTGTTTCTTTGTTTTTTTTTTGTTTTTTTTTTCTTTGTTTAAAATTTTCTTTCCAATTTTTATTTATTGTGCATGTTATGACCTTTCTTTAATGTAATATTACAGATTTAGTAAAAGGTTTTCTCTGTATACAAAAATTCTGTGAAAAATGTCCATAATGTTTACAGTAATGCAATTACAATGCTATGTGGCATAAAATTATACAGGGATAAATATTAAATATAAAAAGATAAATTAATAAAATGAATAAAAAATAATAAATAATAAAAAATAATATAATAAAATAAAATAAAATAAAATAAATAAAGCATGTAATTAGTTGAATTTATTAGTGGTTTTTTAACATCTTTATATGTAATTTCATAATAACTCATATTAAAAATATAGTTAAAATGGAAAGTATTTATGGTAAAATACACTTGAGTGTAATTTCTATTGAAACTGAAATATTAGGCTATAAACTCCTTTTCTCTTCTACTGCTAATGTTTTGTACCATCAAAGTGAACATTAATACGATTACCATTACATGTGGCAAAAAATATAAATATGAAAACTATAGTACAGGCTTGAGTAGCTGTTCTGCAGTTCTGTTTCTTCGCCCAAAAATGGCCCTGCATTTTGAAGGCTGATAAATAACAGTCAACTGTGAAAAATATGTTATAAAAAAAAAAAATATGACTTACTGAATAAAAAGCATTGCTTGGGTTCTTGGGTTGGGATTGTTTATGTGTTATTTGGTTTATATATTTTATACAGCCCATACAGACATGGCTTTGCTTTCACGGAGGACCTTTCAAATGTAGCAAGACAGAGAGAGAAAAGCCTGTTTTATATGGAAATATTTCCATATATTTCCAGTGTGAGTTTCCATGCATGATAGAGGTAATGTCCATCTGTGATGAGAAGAAATGAAAATTATAGGAAAGAGACATTTTCCTGCGTCCTCAATCCTCGTGTGTCAATGCTCCACCTGGGCCTCTGTCCACTGAGGAAAAAAAAAAAAAAAAAAAAAACAGTTGTTACTTCTTCAGCATGCAATAAATGTGCAGTAAAGTTGGCAAGAACCATATGCACAGTGTGGGTAACGCTCCATATACTTTAATGATACACCAAACTAGGTCATATATTTTCAAATATTCCTCTCTTATGTGCAGATATTCATATTTGGAGACGCATGGATGTGGTGCTTTTTCACAGCTGTGAGTATGACGGCCCTGTGAAGAATGAGATGTAAATGTCCTAAATGACATCTCTCAGTGGACTGTAGAGATATGGGAGCCACCACTGGATCTGCTCTGATGAACGTGGGAGAAATGACCACACAGACGGTAAAGTCGTCAAAACGGACCGATTTAGTCAAGATTAACAAAAGTACTGATATCTGAGAAATTCAAACCTGTAAGTTTTGGACAATCCACCCTTTGGATGCAATAAGGCAGATAAAACCCTTTAATCATCAAGACAAAATAAAATAAATAATTGTATTTATTTATTTATTTATAATAAATACATAATTAAAAAAAAAATCTAAATAAAACATAAACGTAAAACTTAATACAAATTCAAAAATATTTTATTTCTTTTACTGCACGACCATTAACTAACATCAGAAAACCATAAATGTGAATGTGTTAATGTGTCAAATTATTGAAATATTAACTTAAAATATGTTTATGTATATACATTGGCCTACAAAATGTTTGGAAATCTCTGGTGTAATGCAAAAATAATAATAAAAATTAAATTAAATTAAATTATAAAAATTTTGTGTTTTTATGTTTTACTAAAGTAACATTTTCGGCCCCCAAAATGACTTTTCTTTTAACCAAGGTCATGTGGGTGAGGGAAATAGCATAGTAAACCAAAATATTAACCAATAAAGCGAAACAAGATATTAACTAATAATAGGAGAGACCGGGGATGGTTGTAACTTAGGTCAGTTGTAACACTTCCAGTTTCTCAAATAAGGAACAAGTTACAAATCACCTAATTCATATTCTCAGATTAGTCTGTATTGTACATTTGAAGAAGTAGAGACTGTGTCAGACTAAGCAGATTTTAGAGGAGAAAAACTAATTTTGAGGTAAAAAAGTAACTTTGGTCCCACTTTATATTGGGTGGCCCTAATTACTATGTACTTGCGTCAAAAAATAACTACAATGTACTTATTGTGTTTATATTGTTTTGCAAGACTTTTGCTGCTGTTGAGGTAAGAAACGGGTAAGATTAGTGACAGGTTTGGTGGTATGGATAGGTTTAAGAGTGGGTTAAGGTGTAATGGATGGGTTAACAGTGTAACTATAAAAGTAATTAAAGAAATAAATTACAGATGCAATTACATGCAGGTATGTACACAATAAGTGCAATGTATCAAATGATTAATTTAAATGTAAGTACAGAGTAGTTAAGGCCACCTAATATAAAGTTGGACCATAACTTTTTATACTCTTTGTAACTTTTTATTTATTTATTTATTTATTTTTTTTTTGTCATGGCAGTCTCTGCTTTGTCGTTAAACTGATCAAAGTTAAATTATGTCTATTGTGTGTCTGTGTAGATGTTTTTCATGCAAGTTGTTAGTGCTAATGTTTTGGGTGTTAGCTGTAAGGTGAAGTTATATTTGTACCATCAATGGAACATGTCATAACTTACTCAAAGCATATTTTTTTTTTTTCAGCATGCCTAGGTCTTGGAAGAATTTGGGGGGTGTCTCAAAAATGTTGTATTATGTTATTATGGCCAGTTGTCTGACATTAACAAACATGCTTAAACACACCCATACCAGCTTGTAAACATACAAGCTTTAAAAATCTTTCTTCTTCTTCTTCTTTTTTGTTCATAATCCTTGTTGCATAATGTTACATAACATTTCACTCCTCGTGTTTGAATCTAAACCATGCAGTTTCTGTTTGTGCTGCAAAGATAACAGCCACGCCATTTAATAGCGGACACTTGTAACTAGTTTGAATCACATTTTGAACACACTGGCTTAAAAGAACTCTGAGATACAGAGAGAGATGTCAAAAATCTTACAACCATCCCGTCTCCCCTACCCTAACTAAATACTTTCAGTCAAATCCTATTGGATAACAGGGCTGCCAAACATAATTTCTAGTTAAATATTCACTGAATATTCATCACATTATGGATAACAAAACTTAAACATGCTGCAAATGCTGTTTTATGTCACACAAATCTTTAATAAAAAAGCCAAAACGAATCTGAAATACAATAACAATGTTATGCGCATGTATTTGTGTGCTGCCTGAGTTGTGGAGATAAAAGTGTCATTTGATTTACAGATGCTGCTCTTTTTGGACAGATGCTGAAATAAATAAATCGATAATCAGAGACAGATAGTAGTTAGTGCAGCGGGTTTGTCAAAACTTGACAAGAGATCAGAAAGCTTTACTGCTGTGTCTGACAGTCGAGGAGATGAAGCTGATGACAGTGGTGACAGTTTTTGTATCACGACAGTCATATCACACCCAGCAAACTTTAGAAACAATCAGAGAAGCACAGAGTTGATTTGTCACACCACATGCTCAGATTTAATTTCTGCACATATAGCTGTATCAGTAATACTTCACAATAATGTTAAAAAACAACAAACAAAACACAAACAAAAAGCTGTGTCTGTAATGTAATGGACTTGAGCTAACATGAACTAACAACGAACAGTGGTATTTTTTTTAACCTAACAATAATATCCATTAATAAATACTGTAACAAATGTATTGCTCATTGTTAGTAATGTTTGTCAATCCATCAACCAGTGTTAACATTAACTGAGATTGATAGATGCTTTAAAAATACTTCACTGGTTTATGTTGAATAATGTAGTTCACTAATGCTAACAAATGAATCTTATTGTAAAGTGTTTTCACTGTATCACGAGTAACACTGATTTTCTGTTTCAGTGCGAAAGTTGTTGTTGTTGTTTTTATTTATTTTTTTCTCTCATATTTGTTATCATTGCATATTTGTTATCATTTATCATTGTGATGAAACAGACTTATTTCCATCTGACAGTTGTCGATTGAATTTTGAATTGTGGGTATTGCACTCAATAATTAGTTTCCATTCACTTTTATAGGACAGGGTTTATGCTGACTAAATGAAATTTAGGTAGATAGGTAGGTAGGTAAATAAATAAATAAATAAATAAATTAGGGATGTCAACTGAGTAATCGTGATTAATCACATACAAAATAAAAGTTTGAGTTTGCCTAATATATGTGTACAGTGTGCAATTATTATGTATATATAAATACACACAAATTAATGCATATGTTTAAGAGAAATATGCTATTTATGTACAAAATATTTGTATTTATATATAATATGAATTATATAAAAAATATAATAAATAAATATACTTGAAAATATTGCTTAAATATATACGTGAATGTGTTTGTATTGCATAATAGTTACACACAGTACAAACACATATATTAGGCAAACTCAAACTTTCATTTTGTATGCAATTAATCATGATTAATCGTTTGACAGCCCTAATATAAATAAATAAATAGACAGTGTGCTGCCAAGTTTCTCTCAGATGATCACTATATAATCATATATTTACATAATCAAAAATGGTGTGTATTTTACTTCTTTATTATTATTTTTTAATCATTTATTTATTTAAGATTATCTTTTTATGCTTATTATATCTTAAAATAATATTATTTAATATTAAATATAATTTCATTAATATTTAAATTTTAAATAATCTTATATATAATATAACAACGTTTCAAAATATAAATAAATGAACAATTATGATCACATGGATTTGTATCTCTAGCAGAAACAAAGCCTTTAAAATGGACCATGTCTCCTCAAAGGCAGGCACAAAGAAACAACATCAGGAAAATAGAGAGAAATAGAGATAGGAATAGAGAAAGAGAAAAGGAAAGTTGAGTGAAAAAGAGCCAGTGAGGAAACAAACTTGATTTATTATCAGCAAAAATCAGCAGCAGATGTCAGAGTACGACCGGCCCTCTGCAGCCAATTAGTGAAATGCACGCAAAGATCTCTCTATCTGCTTGTCTTTCTCTCTTCGTCTTTAGACCTTCACATGTAAACCGCTTTTCATCTTCACCCGAACATCTCCTCACCTTTTTTATCCTCACAGTCTCACAAACAAACCAATGTACTGCAGACAGAAACATGTGTTGCTGAGTGAAATACTTGTGACATTACACTGTATTACTTGAGAAAACGGAAATAATTCCTGAAGAGCTTTACGTCTTTTAGTGATGAGTTGCGAAAGGCTTTGAACTTTAGACGAGACATCATTTTCAAGCTCTTCGCCATACACACATTGGTCATATTGCTTTAAATGAAGCCACATGCAGTAAACAAGTACCAGAAATGATAGCGAAGAAACGTAAACAGTCACGGGTAAAATCAGTGAACTGATAAAGCAGCTGGATCTGATTCATCTGTGCCTGAAACACGCTTCTTGCACAATCATGTATGACAACATCTCATGAGAAATGAAGTTCAAGCGTCTTGCCCGCTGCACACGCTTCAGCCACTGTTTTGAGCTACATGCTTTTGGCAAGCAAATATTACCCATAAGCTGTTATTTCTCACCACAGAAGAGTATATTTAGGTTAGTGGGTTACAGATGTTTGACCGGCGTTCATAACACTAAGCAAACTCAAGCACGGGGCCAGACGCATAAGCAATGTTTTATGTTTCCAGTTTCTCATGTGGCCTTGCCCAATTTCAGAAAACAGCGTCTGGCCTGCCAGTCTCAGAATTATGAAATTTAATGCAACCAACAGCAGAATGAACACAAACATAGCTGAGGATCAGCGGTCGCAGGGTCTCGCACAAGGTGTCTGAAGAACGGCTCGTAATGTCATATATCATACACTTTGTATATATTAATCAAAGTCTGTGATGGTTTCTTCCTACTTGAACTCAAGATGAGCAGTTTCTTTTGCTATAAGCATTTTCTTTTTCTATTTGAGAAATCAGTCACAAAATTTCCAGACAGATAGAAATTAAATAGTTCTACGGAGACGTCACACTTAAACCCTACTCTATGTAAATCAAGAAGGTTTACTGTAATTAATACCTAGCAGTCGGCTTGTTTTTTTGTCCTTGTTGCCATCTTTAGTACTTTCTTGACGCAAGATTTCCCAAAATTGATTATGGGTACTCAGTTGTGCATGCAGGCAGCATTGTTGAACCAATCAGCTGAGCTGGACACGTCATGTGACTAATTAGTTTGGAGCAACAGATGATGTCATGACAGCAATGATTGGCTGATGGAACTCAGTTGGTTTGAGCTCTGACATTAATGGAGAAGTCCACTTCCAGAACAACAATTTACAACTAATGTACTCACCCCCTTGTCATCCAAGATGTTCGTGTCTTTCTTTCTTCAGTTGTAAAGAAATAATGTTTTTGAGGAAAACATTTCAGCATTTTTCTCCATATAATGGACTGATATGGTGCCCCGATGATGAACTTCCAAAATGCAGTTTAAATGCGGCTTCAAACGATCCCAAATGTGGTTGTAAACAATCCCAGCCAAGGAAGAAGGGTCTTATCTAGCGAAACAATTGGTTATTTTAATAAAAATAATACAATTTATATACTTTTTAATGCCAAATGCTCGTCTTGTCTTACTCTGCCTGGACTGTTTTTTTTTTTCCCCGGTTCATGACAGTTAGGGAATGTTGAAAAACTCCCATCTCATGTTCTCCCTCAACTTCGAAATCGTCCTAAATCGCTGTTTTACCTTTTTTGTTAAGGGTGTTTGATCTTCTTTGCATGTTCACTTTGCATAGACTGGGTCGGTACTTCTGCAGTGATGTAGGATGATTTTGAAATGATTTTTAAAGTTGAGGGAGAAAATACGATTGAAGTTTTTCGACATACCCTAACTGTCTTGAGCCAAAATACACAGAGTTCAGGGAAAGAAAGGCAAGACGAGCGTTTGAGATCAAAAAATATTTAAATTGTATTTTTTAATGAAAATAACCGCTCGTTTCGCTAGATAAGACCCTTCTTCCTTGGCTGGGATCGTTTACAACGGCATTTGGGATCATTAGAAGCCGCATTTAAACTGCCTTTTGGAAGTTCAAAATCGGGGCACCATATCAGTCCCTTACATGGAGGAAAATCCTGAAATGTTTTCCTCAAAAAACATAATTTCTTTACAACTGAAGAAAGAAAGACATGAACATCTTGGATGGCAAGGGGGTGAGTACATTATATGTGAATCTTTGTTTTGGAAGTGGACTTCTCTTTCAAAAGCATAAGACAAAATTGTATATTAGTTTCCTGATTTTCAGAGTCAGGGTTGTATTCAAAGTCATAAACAGTGGATCTCAATGAACCATATTTTTGAAATTGAAAATATATTTAGTTTCATATACTAAAATGTTTTTCTAAATGTATTTCAGGTGTTAATAGAAAAGTTAAAATGCATTATAATATTTGAAGGTATGTTTGTAATGTGTTTTACAGCATTATACTTTCTAAAGGTGCAACAATGAATATATACGTTTTATAATGTATTAAAACTGTAGTTACAATTATTCATGAGATGTATAATGCATTCAATGCATTATAATGTGTATTATTAATGTATTGAAAATGCTTTTGTTATGCGTTAAATGTAAAGGCTTTAAGTAAAGTGGTACCATATATATATATATATATATTGTAATATTGTACTTTTTGGAACATTGCTAAGTGTATTCATGCTGATTTTGATTCAGATGTGTTCATGTTATAGACAACAAATAAAGTTCTTATTCAAATGTGACTTGTCAATGTATATTTTGGATTGAAATCTATAAAAGGCAAAAATGCTTTTGAATATTTATTTTAAACACACACACACACACACACACACACACAAAAACAATTATTATCTTATTTTATTTAAAAGAAAAAAAAAAAAAAAAAAAAAAAAATATATATATATATATATATATATATATATATATATATACATATTGGTAAAAAATATATTTACATTATTTTTGCCTATGCAATACTTGAAACATATCTTTTAAGTAACTCGATCAGTAATTCAAATTAGTTGTGGTCACAGCCCTCATTTTATCCGACAAACAAGCTGTCAATCTCCGTTGCACGGCACATTCTTTTTTAACTGGATGATGCAAGTGAATGCAGTGCAACAATGCAACTTTCTGCTGTAATGTAATCAGTGGTTAAATGTTTGTTTTATGGTATTTAATGGTCCATGAGTGAAATAATAATTAAGCTAATGGCTTGTGGGATATTTAATGGTTAATGTATATGAGGCAAGTTTGGTTTGCCATATCAGTGATCAATGTTGCTGCCATCTTACACAAACAAATGACAGAATTTCAGACCCGTGGGAGTAACACACAGAATTGTTCTGATGATGGAACAGAGTGACTGATTTATTATTAGCAATTTCTACTTTATCCAAAAGGGGTTTCTTTTTCCATCTCATTTTAGCCTTTTTTTTCCCCTCAAGTGGATGCTACCGAAATGGTAAAGTTATTCAGAAACATATAAAGTAATATTATCAAGCTTCGTATTGCAAGACTTTTTAATGTTCAGTGTTTTGAAAAAGAAAATTATTTCTGTGACACTCCCCCTGTCTTCTATTGGTTGACAAACAGATTGCTCCTCCCCAAACACACACCATTGGTTGACCAAGCAGTAGTGTTTTAAAATGGCACATAGTATAAAGTGCACTCTTTGAAACAGTTTAAAATGTAGGCCATAAATGTTGTTTTTCAGTAACTAAGCAATCTATTTATGTATATGAGGTTTTGTGTGGATCATTGATTTATGTGAATGTGAAATGTTTGTGTCATTAAATAATATACAGCAACATTTCAATTCTATTCTTTCTTTACAGAGCTCTAATAACTGAAAAGAAAAAAAAAAATCACGAATACAGAGAATAGGGGAAATAAATCCTTCTCAAATGAGCCTGGTTTAGTTTGGCAAGAGAACGAGGATGTTAAAAGTCAAACAGAAACGTATAAATCTCAGCTCTACTCCCCCTGCTGACTCTCTTGTATAGTACAATTATAGAGTTTTGGCCTCGCTTTAACAGGCAGATTGTAAACCTCCACCACAACCATGTATGTTAGGCACAACCCCAGCATGCCCAAACCCAGTTACGAGTTAAGTCTTGCCATTAGAAAAAGCCAACCAGTACCACACAAACGCCAAAGCAGAAGACAGGGATTTCAAAATCCCATTTAAACCTGGAAAGGTTAAGTATTTTGAGCAATTTACAGCAAAAAGTCTTGATGTGAAGTAAAGAGGAACTATTGTATTTAAGATTCTGCACAAGTCACTAATCAAATACACATCTTTGTAAGAGTGACCATTTTTCTTGCTTATTTTGTTGCCAAACCATGTTCCATAACATGAATCATGAGTTTTTGAACAAACTTGCTAAATTCATGCCAGCTTGAGTGGTTCTCTTTTAAGCTTTTGAAATGCAACTTTTCACTACAACATTTATTTAGAAAGCACATTTAAACAACATAAATTGATCCAAAGTGATGTGCAATATGGAAAAAAAAAAAAAAAAGTTTGTTTTGCAAAAGCAACATTTACACACTGGCCATAATTTCACTCATTGTTATGTCAACTTTTCACCAACTGTTATGTTTATAATTTAGAAGAGCAGAGAAACATTTTCACCAGTGGCGTCAGACTCCACTGCATCTATGTGCATGTGTTATATAAAACATACATATTGTTTGGCAATGTAAATCTGTGTTTATCATGCAAATAATGTTTTTTAATCTTGAATTTAATGGGAAACGCAAATAGCAACAGATACTGACCTAAAAAAGGTTTTGTTCAAGTCAAAAAATATTATTTGACATCAATGAATCAACATAAATACACTAATTTACATGTTTTTATGGGTTAGACCAGGTAAATAGCTCTTTAGGATAATCATTGCAGGTTACTACATTTTACAGTGTACCAATGACCACTTTTCAAGATGCACGTGCAAATTTGTCTGATCCTTGACGCAATCAGGCAGCAGCGCAAGGCCGATTCTGTGCTTACTTGATCTAATATTTGACGTTTTTAAAAATGTTGTAGATTTAAGTAGCAAACGAGAATCACTAAAATTATTCTATATATCTTGAGACAAAGGTCTTCTTAATGATTTTCAGTTTTGTTTATGATAATTAAAACAGCATTTTTTAAATAACGAAAGAATATGTAAAAGTATGGTTTTTGGGGTAAAAAGCACCCCTGCTGTTGGGGCTAAAAGGCACAATAATTAACATGATAATTAATAGAAGGCTGACCTTTCCATTTGTTGACATGACATTGTTAGATTCAGATGGTAAATATCATATATTATGTTGGGTGTCCATCTTAGAGATAATCACCATGTTTAGAATAAAACCATCATTTTCAAAAACATGCTAATCGTATCTTAAAATAAAATATAATTTGTTGTTATACTGTAATTCTATATTAAATTATTAAGGGAACTCCTTTAATGCTTTCAGAATCTTACATTTTAAAATGATTTTGTTTCTGTATTTTAAAATATATGTTTTATAATAACATATTTAAATGACAATATATTTATTGATCAACGATTAATTATTTTATTTATCCTAATAAGCAGAAAGTAGTACTAAAGTGGTTGTTTTGAACAAGGATTAACTTAGAAATTATTAAAAACAAACAAACAAACAAACAAACAAACATTATTTTAACTAAAGTATTTGTATCAAAACTGTTGCAAACCCATGCTGGTGAGCCTTTTACCCCACACATGGCCACCCTTACCCCCCTTGCTACCTCATACATTTATAAGATTTTTAAACAAAATAAACAACTTGTATGATTTATTTTCACACAAAGTCTGCTTCTCCATAAATGTTCAATACAAACGTATATATTTTTTTCTGCAATCATACGCTTTGGGCGGAGTAAAAAGCACAATTTTTATTAGGGTATGCCTTTAGCCCCATTGTACCCTATATATATATATATAAATAAATAATAAATAATAAATAATTATTATTGTTATAAAATATTTATATTTTGAATAAACACTGTACTTTTTAAACTTGTTATTCATGAAAGAATCCTGAAAAAGAAAAATTACAGGTTCCAAAAAATATTTGGCAGCACAGCTGTTGATATTATCCAACATTGATCATTCTAATAATAAATCCATAATAAATCCGCATATTAGAATGATTTCTGAAGGATCATGTGACACTTAAGACTGGAGTAACAGCTGATAAAAATTCAGCTTTTCATCACAGGAATAAATTCTATTTTAAAGTATGTTAAAATAAAAAACATTATTTTATATTGTAAAAAAACATTTTACAATATTACTGTTTTTTTTTTTTTTTCTATATTTTTAATCAAATAAATGCAGCCTTGATGAGCATAAGAGACTACTTTAAAGACTATTACAAGTCTTACTGACCCCAAACTTTTGAACGGTAGTGTATATATATATATATATATATATATATATATATATATATATATTAATTATCATGTTTTGTTTGATCTAATGTTAAATCTAATGCAGGGCAGTGCCTTAGTTCCAGCTCTCTCTTTGCCCTCTGTTTGAAGTGCTGTATACTCACTATTTGCATATATGTAAGGTTGAGTGGGTGAAAATTTCCATGGACAGGTCATCAGCAGGTCACAGTGGTTTCTCTGGTTGTAAGTTAGCTTATATTTTTTTTTTGGTTTCTCTGTCTGTCCGTTTGAATATGTTGTGTGTAGATTCCCTGGACTGGGCTACTTGGAAATGAAATGCAAATGCACAGATCTATTAACTAACTTTGTTCCTTGTTTCTCAGGATCAAAGCTTGAAACTGATGCAGGCTTCATTATGTTTGTGCAAACAGACTGAGCTTTTGAAGTGACGGAAGTATAGAAAAGCCCCCAGAAACCAGCAAAGATGGCCTGCTAATGGCCACGGCTACTGTTGCGCCAATCCAGAGAGGAAGATATTAACACATTTGTTTTTGTTTCCACGGAAGAAATACATTTGTTCCCAAGACAAGAACAAATCCTGAAACAGTGCAAACATTGTGGAAAACCTGTTTCAAATACTAAAACTGTGCCAACCAATGTGGAAAATCTCAACACAGTCATTCTAATGGGTGCATTAACATTGTTTGACTTCAGAAAATACAGCAACCCTCAGAAAACCCTCCGCAGTGGATGTCCCGCATCTCGGATAGTGATTTTGTTCATTATTGAGCTAATGTGTTGCGTGAATGTCAGTCCACGAGTGTTAATGAGCTCTACACCATCCCTTAAGTACCATATGCCAGTAATACTGTTGATTTTGCAATCACAGTTTTCCTATTTTCAAAAGATTAGTGAACTAATATGTGTGCGTTAAGATAATCCTAAAAGCTTTTTACACTTAAGGCCGCGTCAGTCACAAAATGTGACAGCAAACATAATTATTAAACACTGTACATAGTGAAAGATCTGTCTGTCTTGTTAACGCAATTTTCACGACAGCTGTGAAGTGCAAAGATAAAGCAGAACAAAACTTCTGAAAATGGTCTGTTCAGACAATATTTAGACAATAGTTATTTATTATTTAAAAATGTATTGTACTTTGAAGTTGAAGGCTTTTATTTTATTTTATTTTATTTTATTTTATTTTATTTTATTTTATTTTATCTCTCAAATGTATCATGTTCAGTTTTGTTGACTGAATTCTGTGGTCTGTGATTTTATCAAAACCTGACAATTTTATTAAAGGCTACTAAAGCTTAATGTGAAAATAATGTTTTCTGATTTTAATAACTATACTATAAAACGCAACGTTTTCCCTAAAGAATATGCTGTTTTAATTCAGTTGAGTTGAGCAGGATGTGTCTTTTTCAAAAGCCACGTGAGTGAGTGGACAAGAAAATTCATAGTGGTTATGCGTAGACCAAGGAAATTGTTTGCAATGTGACAACATATGGTTATATTGCACATACGAGGACTGACGAGGGAAATCTCTGTTACTGGAAACACTTAAAGCAGTGACATAGTCTTTCTGGGAAATGTCTGCACATAAAATGATTTAGCAAAGCTCATTGTTGCCCATCATTGTTGGAAAGGGAAAGAACAGTTTACTTTTCAGTGTCATATGTTACATATGGTGCACATGTTAAATTAGAACAACAATACCTAATTATATGCAGCTTCACAAAATGATTACATATTAATTACATCCAGTATTACGTAGTAATACTTGTGTAATTACACTGTAATAAATACTGTAGTTTGGCCACAAAGTAAATTGTTTTCATAGCCAATTTATATTGTGTTGCCTTGTTGCATAAATCAGGATTTAGTGTTTAGGAAATGCTAAAGGAAGGCTTTTAGTTGTTTACTGCATTACTGCAATTAATAATATTATTTTATTTCATTTTTTTTTTTTTTTTTTTTTTTTGAAAATATCAGACCTGGAAAGCATCAAAATAAGTATGTCAGAGCTGTGGTTTAGCAGTTGTGCAAGCAGACTTGTTTCTCATGCGGGACTCACATGTTTCCAACAAGCACTTTAATATTATTCAATGCAAAATGAATTTTGTCACCTTTCTCTTCGTGCAAATATGGAAGTCCGGTCTGTGAATATGAGAGCAAATAGGATTTTATTTATCCAATTAATGACACTGGATTTCATTGAGCTCATGGAGGGTGAGAAAAAAACAGTGCTATATTTTGAAATGGACACAAACCCATGGGATTATGCATTGCATAGTGGTGCTACACCTCCCCCGAGGCTTCATTAAGTCTCAGAAATACCTCGGCACTGTTCACACTCTGTAAATCTGCGTGCCTCACATCACAGACCCGCTGCAGCCGCTCACCTCCCAGACCTGCCCACTCACCTTTGACACGACAAGACGTTTTTATTGTGCTGCTGCTGAAAAATTGAGTCTTTGTTTTCATGTCGAATTTCATGAGCTTAAATCAGTAACTGCTTTACATCACTGTGTCCATTTTACACACATGTAAATCTCATTAATTATATTATTATTCCATATAAAAATACTCATGTATCAATCAAAAGAAAACAGGTGCATCCGGGGATACAGATTATGCAACATGCACACTTGTTGACTGCTTTTTCTTTATTATTTACTCCAGCTCATTTGGTAACACTATATTTTACAATGTTCATGTTAGACATATTACACGATATGAAAAATGAACCGAGTTCTTATAGTGTTAACAATGACTTTTACAAGCATGCATTTACAAGCATGTTTAAAAAAAACATTGACAGAATTAATCTGTAATTATTTGTTATTATTTTTTAATTGCATTTGCATGTAAAAACACGACAACATGAACACTTTGACCTAAGTATGTAATTTCATGTAACATAATTACTGTATCTTATTTGAAAGCAAAAATAGGCACTCCTTAGTAGATGTTTTTTGCAAGTTAGTAGGCGTATCAAATGTATCATACTTCTGACAAGGTGATCATTCTTACATTAGAGGAAGTGCAACTTTGGAAGAATGACTATAAGATATTCCTTATTTAATAATGCAAGCATGTTTTCTTTCAGTAAGTGCACTGGAGGCAATGTTATGATGAATTTGGGTTGTCCCATGCTAAGTCTTGGGAAATCAACTCAGATACACAGGGGACAAGAGTTCTGGAGTAAGAGCTATTTTTCACAGAAAAAAAAAAAAAAAGATGGGTTTTTATTTATTTATTTATTTATTTATTTCCTCAGCAAAAGAGGTGCTTTAACATGCAGAGAAAATAAAAAAAAAACAATAATACAATAAACAAACTTTCATTGGTGACTAAATAACAAAACAGGAAATTATTATTTTCTCTAAATTGTTTCTAAGTTAATTAAACAAAAAGTTCTTAAAATTCTTAGCATGAAAAGCATTATAATTGCAACTTATAATTGTATGCATTTTTAAAGGAAATTAATCTAAATTCATTATTTACTGCTGAAATTACAGTATATGTATTTTATTATGATTTAAGTGATAGGCTATATATTTATTTTTGTACATTGTAAAAATCTTATTTATTATGACTAACAAATCAGGTTACAACAACAAATTTACTTTTTTACAACTTTTACAACAACTACACAATTTCACACATTCACACGTGCTACAAGCAATCAACTGTGAACTGTAAACACGCGCCTAAATATATTTAGCCTCTTTTCATTAACATATTTTGTGAAAAAGTCTTTATTGTACAAGAAAATGGCATTTTGACCTGATGGCATGACCTTTGCATTGCCCTATAACATAATGTGGAACTTGAGGAGACAGGTGCTTTTGAGTTTCCTGTCCCACACTGAACCGAGGCAAAAATCACAAAGAAAAGTTGTAAAAGACAGAATGAATGGTCAAGCGAGTAAGGCCTTTTAAATAGGAGAAGGTGAAAAAATGGGGAGAGAGCAGGAGAGGAGGAAAGAGAAAACCCCTCCCGCGGTACACAATGCTCATAGCTGGGGTTAAGTGCTAAGATTTCATCCAGTGGGACTCGGGGTCCACATTTAAGCCTTCCATGGTGCAGGGGCCACCCCAGTCATCTGACATAATCACAATGATGATATACAGGGACATTAGAACAGGGAGCCGCTGACATGCCGAACAATAGCTCCTCACAGCAGGATCGGCCTTTCTGGGCATCCAGGTGCAGTCCCAGGCTGGCGAATTCCTCCTCTCCCCCCCTTCGGCCCTTATTGTGTGGCTAGAGATGCTCTTTCAGGAGTTGGATGAAGGGGGGAGAAAGAAAGAGATCAGAGGTGGGAAGAGAGAAAGAAGGTAATAAGGTAAAAAATAAAAGTTGTAAGGTAGAAGATTGTGAACCGCTCCTCTGTAACGAGTGTCGGCGTAGAAAAATAACAGAGTTCGGTTGACGGAAATGCACACACGCTGATGCCAAAACGTGAAGGGGAACAGAACAGAACAGGATCTTCTCCATCAGGTCAGTCGATCTTTTGAAAGAGAAAGAGAGTAAGAGAAGGAGACTCTGAGAAGGGAGTCGAAGATTCGTCTGTCAACAAGAGTTTAGAGCTCTTGGGGAAAAAAACCATAGTCCCTGGTCTGGACGCACAGACGCTGCCCTGTGTCTGCTCACTCAAACGTGTGTCCGGCAGGGCTGACCGGGCACAGAGCTGCCCCTATTACCCACAATCCCGCGCTCCCGACAGCCCGGGCCAGGCTCAGATTTGGAAGCTTCAGTGAGCAAATCCTTGACATTGCACACATTAGAGTTTAGCCTTCTCCATGTGTGGTCCAGTTGTGCAGTTTCTTAAAAAAAAAAAAAATCCTTCTATTAACGGGTTAAGTAGTTACCTTGTCACCAGACACCTAAAATCCTGTTTCAAATTTGACAAAATTTTCGCAACAGTTCCAAATTCAAATATCCAGTGAGTGGCGCCAAAAAGCAGATTCAGAGATCGGTGCAATCATTTTAATACGATGGTTCATGCACGCATAGCGGAAATGTGAGGTGAGTGGCTCTAAAATGTTGTTTAATGCGCTTGAAAAGAATGTACTTTCTACACTAAACCCGACTATAAACCAATAAAGCAAAACGATATTGTTAAATGAAGAAAACGTGCTGAATTTGCTGAACCAAAAATATGCATTTTACCATGTATCCACACAACTTTGAGCTCTTTTGTCGAAAAACCATTGAGCTGGATGGGCCTAATGCAAAGTTAAAATGGATTAGTTTACAAGTTAGTTACACTTTAAAAGTATTTTTTACTATAAATGTGTTTTGAGCCAACATTTGAGCAGTTCTTGTGCAGATAATAGTGTGTAAGAAACCGCGCGAAAATGAATTTTCGTTAGACTAATTGATAAACTAACCCATGTAATCGTAATTTGAAAAGAAATACACATTTTTGATGTTGTACTGCCTCTAGTGTTCATTTTAGCTGGAAATTGCAGTGTAATGTATGTATAGGTACGTTTTGGGAGTTTTGCAAAAATGTTTTCCAATGAGCCTGGGTTGGTTAGTTTTGAAAGGTGTTGTTGATTCAAGACTGAAGAGATTCACTCTCTCGGCCACAGTTTGGATAAATCTAGTCCCTCGGTGAGAAGAACTGTGAATACATTGGAAAAATAGGAGAGGAAAGGATGGCAGGAATGTTGATTAATGCTGGTAGCGTAGTTCGCACGGAGTCGAGTCTAAATGAAGGTCTGACAGGTTGGCATCAGATGGCTCGTGGTCGGGCCCATCAACATGCCGCATTCTCGGAGAGAAATATATTTTAATTAAAGTAAAGCATAACTAGATCCTGGAAAAGTGGAGAAAATCCATAAATGTGGGCTATTTGCAGAAAGATTTATTCTTTGTTCACACTTCATTTTCCCCCTCACACTCTTTCACTTTTCCTTTTTTGCTCTCTCCGTCCCTCACACACCGACTCCCGACCATCTGCGTTTAACGCTTTGAGCGTATTTTCATTTTTTAAAACATCAGCAACTCTATTTTATGAGCAAAGGCTAGTGTATCTTTAAGGAAAGCGTAAGTGCGCCGCCAAAACTTGTCATATCTCCAGGCTGCATTTGTCACACAGAATAAGCATAATAGCCAAGAGGGCTTGTTCTTAAAGCCGTGGTTATGAGTAAAGCGTTGGAGAGTTCACGGGCTATGTGGTAGGTAGGATATGAATTGTGGAGTTTTAAGCCATCCAGGGCCGTGGCGGCCTCGTTTTCACGTGTAGATACAACATTCCTCAACGGCTAGCTGATCTCCCCTTTGAGCCGCCGGTGAACGCCTGCTTAAACTCAGCCGGTGACAGAACGCGAGGCATGCACGCAAATTAATTCATGTTTTGCGTGCCTTCCTTTGCTCATTTTTTTTTTTTTTTTTTTTTTTTTGGGGATGGAGGAAAGAGTGTAAAACACATTTTGTAACGCACGATCAATGCAATAGGCTATATTCTGTTTAGTCTCTCTGTAATATTAAATCCACACCATGCACTGGTTTAAAATAAAAATAAAAATAATCTTATTCGTAAATTATTGCCCTGGCACCAGCTTGACAGTTTCCTTATCTGTATAATGTCCATTGCAATTTTAATCTGTCCATTCCTTTGCTCTTTGTTGAGTTATAATATTTGTAACTGAAATTGATCTGTTTTCCTTCTTTATTTATTTAGGTGGATATAAACTCAACTTGAATCTGACACGCTTTTGAGAAGTACGGAAGAAATGCTGAGGTAAAACCTGTCCTTTTCCAGAACCCAGCAATATTCTTTACAAAACAGATTCTTCACAGGTTACGTCTGGAGATTGTTGTTACTTGAGTATCAGCTCAAGTGGTAATGCCGAGTCTGGATTCCTGTTCTTCATGAGTAAGGATCATTGGAGGTAGGATGGAGTTTGAAACAATGTAACACAAGGCATACAATGTTGCACAGTGGTCTGGGATGCTGGGGGTGTTTCCCACACGGGAATGGAGGGAGAGGAGAAGGAATGCTGAACTGGTAGAGTTGGTCGTGGGACAAACTGAATCACTTTGTGTGAGGAACACAGGAGGGCAGTCTTTAGACACTAACAGCAGTCCCACATGAGGAACTGCACAGTGCAGCACCTATTGAATTAAAAATACCTCAAAGCACAGTGGCCCCCAAAAGTACTTTTTGAGCCACAATTAAAAATACATAAATGTCAGTGCATTCAATAACAAAATATCAAACAAATACAACCAGAGCTTCGCTTTCATTTTTTGCAATGAATTTTAATCAACTGGTGTGTTGGTGACTTTCAGTGTCCTCGGCGACTAACCGCAAGCGTAGTTCATCACATGAACTATGATCATGTTTGACAAGCAGAAAGAGTCCAAATAGTTTTTGTCTTCTTTTTGATCAGTCTATCTACTGTTTTATCATTTCAAACCTAACAAATGTCTTTGTGTGAAATGTTTTGTTTGCTTTCGTTGAAATAAATGTGACTGGCTTTGGTATTTTGTTATCTAATGCAGTGATATTCTGACATGTTTACGTATGGAGCACAGTGTCCAAACACTGCTTCAAAGAACTGCTTCAGATTGCAGCAAATCAAAGCAATACAATACAAAAGCTGATAGTTGGCAAAAACGTTGAACGTTCCTGGAAATGGACAGTGTTAACATGTACAAAACACATTGTATTCTGAAGATGAATTTGTTATGTGAGATATTCAAGCTTCATCACACAGATCAGAATCAAAACTCCCACTCAGTTTTCCAGTTCAGCATTGGCAAATGAACTATGATTGCTGAACTCCCTCTTCAGTGCATTTAATTTCTAATATCTTAATTTTAGAACACTTTTTACAACTCATTGTTGTATAAAATATTTTAAAGACTGAAATTGTGCATTGCACATTTCCTTTCTAATGCTCGTTTTAATTAAAAATGCATTTCAGTGCATTTGAATTGATCATACCTTCAGAATTAAATCAATATCTGGTCATTTTGAGTAAACTGCTAGTCTCTGGTTTGTGGAAACTGCACAAATATCCTGTCTTCAGGTTGCATTCTCCTCAGAGCAGTAGAAATCTATCTATCTCTGCCCTTTAGAGGAAATGAGCGGCAGAGAGTGAGGTGTTTGCATGTGTGTTATGATGTGTAGTTTGGCCGGAGCAGCCGGCTGATTAATCTTGCTGTCACACGCACACTGCCTCAGATCGACTGCCTAATAAAACTCATAAACAGGTAAATAAGCAGCCCAGCTCAAGTCTTAATCCCAGCAGCGCATAAGCAACGCGAGGCAGTCCTCAGCTTAAATGAGGGACAATAAGAGTGATTTACTACTGAGAGAGTATGTGTTTGTGTGTGTGTTTTGGCGCAGGTGTCTGTTAGAGTCTGTGTGTGAGTATGTTTGAGGGCATGTCTCTCTAGCATTTGCATTGGTTTGGTATTCTTTGTGTTCGTTACATATTTGTCAACTGTCATGACGTTCCCTCACATGCACATGTGCACGGGTTCCTCTGCTCTGAATGCTCTTCAACGGCTGCAAACTGCTTTTGTCTTCATTTTGTTGTTATTTCAGCAACAAAATGTGAAAAATGTTAGTCTACTGACCAATTCTCACTTTTAACTAGTTGCTTATTAGCATGCATATTACTTGGCTCTTTATTAGTACCTGTAAAGCCTTATTAATGCCTTATTCTACATGGCTATATTTTAGATCTCCTCATTCTACATACATAAACGTAACAACTAACTTACTATTAATTGGCGGCAAATTTTTGTTGAGTTTATTGAGGCAAAAGTCATAGTTAATAATTAGTTAATAGTGAGAATTAGGCCCCAAACTAAAGTGTGACTGAAAATTTTATTTCTGCTAAGCTAAAAAAAAAAAAAAAAAAAAACACACATTGGAGTCACGCAAATGTTCACTTTTTAAATCTATCCCACACCTTTACATGCTTGACCTAATGGTGTTTTAGCTCCTGTCATGACTGCCGGGCCTCCATGTATGCTAAAACACAAATGTGTTGATTTTGCTGGGATGTCTGGTGAGGAGATGGTCCTAATCAAAAGGAAACTATGCACAGTCACTCCAGGAAGGGCTGATGAAAAAGAGGAGGGCAACACTGAGAGGTCTTTCACTGAAACCTGCTCTCTTCCATTTATGAGCCACTCATGCAGTCCCATCTGCAAGTCAAAGTCAACACTCAGCCAGGGCGATGAATTCATTAGGGGGACTTTGATTTTTGGTTAGTGTTTAAATTAATTAATGTTGCCATTCATACTTCAGATGTTCAGACGTTTCAACAACCCCCTCTGCCAAGCCTTGTTATGTTACAGATATAATAGTGCAGACTTTACATGTGTTAAATAAGGATGATGTATTGTCTGTGAAGGGTTTGGAAGGGTTGCATGAACTTGTTAAATAATAATCATTAATTAAGTAGTTTAATTAAACCTACTGGGGCAAAAAGGCCGCAATGAAAAATAAAACTGTTGTTACGCTATTAAATGATCCGCAATGTTGCTCCATGACTTAATTCATAAAGACTCAAATTGTGTAGCAGTGTTTCTTATCTTCTGCTAGAGTGGCACATCTGACTCGAAATCGCCGATTCATTGCAAAATGTGTTTAATCGATCAAGCTGTGTGAGTTGTATGAGTGCGCTTAGGTTTTCAAACATCACGTGTCCCGTCACGCACCATTGACAGACGCACTTTATTCCCTCCTGTCCAATGCGGACCCGAGACTTCTGCTGATGCCCTTGAGCCATTTACCCCGTGTGTACTATTGAGCAAAAACAAAATGTTATTGAACATAGCTCTTAAATGTAATAAATGATTAATTAACCTTTTCATTTAGCCCTTGTCATCAGAATAACACAGTAATGGTACTTGGGGAATATTGAAATTTGCCGCATGACACACTCGCTGTGCCTCTCATAAATATCTTTATTTTTATTTATTATTATTTTTTTAAATAAAGGTAGAAGGCAGGCAAACATGCCGTGTCTTTAATTACTTAATGTTTATATGTGGATTAAGAAATAATGATGCCTAAATAAAGACCATAATATTAATAATACCAGCATAGCTACTAATTTAAGAGTTTGCACATGATTCGCATCAATCTAATGTTACTGATTCAGTTATTTTACTGAATATTACTCATGTAAAACCTGCATTTTCATTTTTAACAGATGATAAATTTGATCATAACATTTTAAAAATTGTTGTAGCGGGAAATACAATTAATTCATAATTGGAGTATGTTGAATATTTATTTTTTTTCGGGATCTTTAGGCTAAAGAATTTAAGAATAAAATGAAAACATTTACAACTAGTAAGTAGGTCTATTATTACATTTATTTCTATTAAGAAATTATATTTAAATTTATTTAAATCGTTTATTGTCTTATTGATACATTAAACAGAAATAAAATAAATAGGAATAACGATTTTTACAACAGTGATTGTGAAAATCATATATAAATACCATAAGTGCTAAGTCTTCACGCCTGCACTGACCCTATAAGATGAACAGTAAACGGATGATTTGATCATCTTACTGTTTGCCGATATGAGCACATATTTGTGATGTAAAGAGAGTGTGGTGTTCCCGCAGACAGACAGAGTGATTGATCACATCATATTAGGGTCGTTTCTGCGCGGGGTAATTTTCTTTGCTCGCCTCGGGCGATCCTCACATGTGCGTTTTCCATGAAGTCTCCAGACTCCGTCTCTTTTCATCTGCAGGGATGACAACAATAACAACGACAACAACGAAATTTACCTTTCCGAGACGAGATTTTGACAGAAAAAGCACTTAACGCAATTTCCTCCTGCGCAATTAATCACAAGCGGTTGTGAAGATGCGTAATGAAAGCAGGCGAATCATTGCAGTATAATTAATGTAACATGCCATATGCCGCTTATTCAAGACTTATGGCTTATACATGCATCATATGCAGGGGGTTGTACTCTGCTTTACAGCTGCTACACCGTTGTTAAATTTAAGACAGTTATTATGCAAACAAAATCATTGTATTATTCAATTTAACTCCACTAATTTAACACCACTCTGACGGGATTGACAGACTAGAAAATTTTAATTTTGATCACTGTGGCGTGAAATTAAAGGTTGACCTGCTTATTTTATTATTATTATTATTATTATTATTATTATTATTATTATTATTATTATTATTATTATTATTATTATTTTATTTATTTATTTATTTATTTTTTGCTACATTTTAGAATTCATGTAAATTTTGAAAACCAAAGTTTCCGTAGCTACCTTTTTTTTTTCTTGATCTGACAATAAGTTATTGCATTAGGTCATTTTTTGGCGATGTGTGTATTATGTCGTATGTGTAGAAAATGTGTTTGTAGGTCATTTGTGGATTACTTTGTGATGTAATGTGTAGATATTGTGTTTTATGTAGATAATATGTTTTATATCTTAGGTGAAGCTGTATGTGTAATTTACTTTAATTATGTTATATTGTATGTGTATATAATGTGTGGGGATGTTGAGATAATTAATTTGAAGGTTATATATGGATTAGGTTATATTACGCGTTTGGATCATGTTTGTAGGTTATATTTGTGCATTAAGTAGCCCATGGCGCCTGTAGTCCTTCGCTTTGGACGAGGGACAACGCAGGAAAAAACTCTGTCTAGGATTAGTGGTCAGATTTCCTATTTCCCATACACTCTCAAGGTCTTGAACCCAATTAATGGCTAATAATTACCCAGGGAACTTAACTGTAGTTGCTCTCGCGGTTTCATTAGCTGTGGTAGACAGAGCACGAGTGCCTTACGTTATAAGGGCAAAGGCGTGTCACCAATCCAAACGTAGCAGCCTACTACATTACTTCATACTGTATATGTAATAGCCGCTATATTTAATAGTCAGTTATGTACTTAAGTTTGATTTCTGTAAAACAGCTTTTGCAAGTGTTCTACATGTGCATTTTTGTTTTCAATTACTCTGCCTCACCTCTTCATTCTCAAAGTGTTTACGGCAACCACCACTTTTGCCTTCTTTGATATTGTTTTGTTACTACAGCTATTGAGTACCTTTGCCAATTTTCTGATTTCCCTGCTTCCCCCTCTCTCACACTCGCACACGCACACACACACACACACACACTCTCTCTCTCTCTCTCTCTCTCTCTCTCTCTCTCTCTCTCTCTCTCTCTCTGTGGGACCGTGTGTGTCTGTTTGTGTGCAATGGAGAGAGAGTGAGGGAGAGGGAACTTGCCTGAAGCCCCGTCATCACGAAGTTGTGTTTACTTTGCCATTACATCCACTGTATTAGCATGTAAAGATCAGAGCGCAGCCGTAGTTGTCGCAACAAGTGGGTTTTTTCCCCGTGTTTTCTGACTGTGGCCACTGCTGGGTGGATATCATTTCACATATTGAGTGTGGTGAGATCCTATCAGTGTGTAACACATAAGCCGAGCCCTTTCCTACCATGAATAAAGATTTGGTTTCACTTGCTTTCAACGAACGTATAGCAATAACAACAGAGATCGGGATCTTATCCATCTAATTCCATCTAATCAGTTTCATTGATAACAGTGTATTATTATTATTATTATTATTATTATTATTATTATTATTATTATTATTATTTTTATTTGGATTTTTTTTTTCTTATTCTATACAATATTACTGTACGTAATGTTTTATCTGTTTGTTGTATACGGTATTGTTTTTACGATTTGCTGGTCATTGATAGTAGCCTAGGCCTTTTAAAATTAAAGTAGTACATTTTTGCTAAACAAATAATAAAAACAAAATTAAAATAATAATACTAATGGTAATATCAAACGCTGTGTGGCGATTAATGACGGCTTAAATTGTCCCAGTCTGTTGTACCCAGAAGTCACCACAATTAGCATGAATATTAAAAATAAAATAAAATAAAATAAAATGAAAAATAACTTTTTTTTCTTAATTTGTAAGAATAAATTTTTTGTAAGTTTAACCCAAAATATAACGTATTGTAAAAACACTTTACATTTTATAGTTTTAGAATGCATTGAACCGAACACAGTGACAGTGAGACAGTGGTGCCTGTATAAATTTTATTTGACTTGTGAATTTAATAAAAATCCACTTACAACTGTAGACATATTCAAACATATACACATGGTTAATACGTTCAGAATTACAGGGATTTATTTAGGCTATATGATACTCAACTGACAAACCTCTTAAATTAATTGAGAGGACAAAAACTGTGTCACTGAGATCAGTTCTCAAGGTGGATGTTCCTGAGGCCTGGTTTGCAGAACACCTCTCTTCCGGGGTCTGGGCCAGCATCCCTCCCTTCCTGAGCTAAACCACAGGAAAATGGCAACAATCTGGAAAGAAAATAGTCCAAATGCGTGGTTACATAGCCATCACGTTTCCAGGAGCTCGTAAAAAGGCAGACGTTTAAATGACGCAGAAAACTATTCCCCAATGAGCTAGTGATGAGGAGCAACACTTTTCTTTACAAGTGTAATTACACTTAAATGCCTTTACAAAGGTGTTGCTCCGTATGAAAAAATGTCCAACCCCAATGCGTGAGAGAGATTTTCATTTGAATTATTTTATGAGGAATGTGCAAATGGCAAACTATCACTAAAGAAAAAATGTGGCACATTGTTTCATGCAATAGATCTGTGTTTTAAGGCTATAAAATAAAACAATTGAATTTCAGGGTAAATGTGTAGGCTAAATAATACTAATTAAACAATGTAGTTTTAATATCGACGCCTGTGAATCAATATCTTGTAGACCTAGTCAAATATTATTTATGCGTAACTGATAAAACGTCTTCTTTTTTCTCAAATACATTTTTGTATCTGTTTTACGTATTCGGTTTAATAGCAATATATGTTTCATATCTAGTGAATGTGTCTCGACAAGATAAGGTATTAACGATTAAACGTTTAATATGGATTCAATCAATAAACTAATAAATGTCATTTGTCAGTGGGAGGCTTAGTAACAAGATCACTTCTTCCTTCAGAGCGGGGAAAGGCAGGTTTAGTATCTGTGCATTTAAGTGTTTAAAGCATTTTGCCCTGTTAATCCATCTTAACCTCTTTAATTTACCAAAAGCAGATGCGCCAAATAAAGTGCGAAATTGTTATTTCATTTATGAATGAAATAAGCTCTGCAGTTTGTTTGCACAAAATCAAAAGGCAGCAATCCACCCTCTCAATCTCAGAGAAGATAATTACGCATATAAACATGCAGTTACGTGCTTCATACGGCCTTTTACATTTATTTGAGAAAAACTAAATATCCCAAGCATTGTTTTAGATTTTCACATCGTTTATGTGCCTGAGTTTAAAATCATATTTATTGTTTTTAATACAACAACGGCTCGTTCTTCTTCAATATAATATTTACTATATTAGCCTTACATAATTGCCCATCGGTTGGGAATGATATCAACGAAAAAAGACTGACAGCGACCCTCAAAGTTAGTGGATATGCATTACTGTTAATGGCTGCTTTAAATGTCTTGAAAGACACCTGCATGAGCTCATGTGCTCCCACGGGGTCTGGTGACAAAATGAGATCCGTTTTATTGCAGAATGGTCTTCTGATTACAAAGAGAAATTATAAATAACAACTGTTAATATCCTTCATGTTAAGCTCGTATTGTGAATTCGAAAAATGAGATTTTTATTATTATTATTAATAATAATAATAATAATAATAATAATAATAATAATAATATGCAATTTGTAAAAATAGCAGCATGTGTTATTTAGTGTTTAATAATGCAAAAAAAAAAAAATAATAATAAATAAATAAATAAAAAAAATAATGGAAATGCATATACTAGGTGAGTTAGAAAGAAATATAATCCTTCTAATTTCTGACAATATCTTTCCGCATAATATTAACTCGCTATCATTTGCTGTGTCCGGCAGGACCGATATTACATGCCAAATGCAGAAAACAACCGCGGATGTTGAGCCTGATATTGCACCGCTGAGGCTTGATTCTGACAGCACGCCTACCGCCTTACAATGACAGTTAAAATGCGATGATTTTGCACGAGCAAACGTGAATTCAGTTTAGATGTACACAATAGTCTATACGCTTTGTTACACGTATAACAAATAATTCAACAGAATCATACTTACGTGAGCGAATCGGTTGCCTTACCGTTCCCTGCTTGCTTTTCCTGCACATAAACTGCCAGGAATTCGTATATCCTACCAATTTCTGATGTACAAAATCTAATCTAGAGCTAAGACCCAAACAAGACCCAAAGTGCATTGTTTCAAGAGAGAGTTTATATGCATACCTTGTCGCTGCGGATCCCACGCATGCACTCATACATACAGTATTTCTACTCTTTTCGCCTCACACACACATGCACACACACGGACACACACACACACACACACACACACACACACACACACACACACACACTAATTCACTCTCACACACACATGCACACACGCGAGAGCTCCCGGCCGTCTGGAGTGTAGCTTGCGCTGACTCGGGTGGCTCTCAATAGCAACATTGAAACTGAACACACCTTTTACCTATTTATAGAGCTCACCTAAATTAATAATGTTAATAGTTTTTTTTTATATAGAAATATAAGGCACTCACCAATGTTCTCACGTCAGGTACAGAGACCTTTGCAATAAAATACAATAACAGAGTTAAAAACAAGTAATATGCCCAGAGAACATTTATTTAATTTTATTTTCTACGTGTGACCGACATGAATGATAATTACATAATAATAATAATAATAATAATAATAATAATAATAATAATAATAATGTATTTAGTAAAGGAAACCGCTTGACATAATTACATATTTTGGAGCAATACTTTTTCATACGTTAAAATCGTTGCTTATTGTTCGAGTGTATGAAATAGTCGTGATCACCTTGCGTACGAGGGCTGCGACCTTGACCCCATCCAGGATCCAGTGTCCAGTGTCGTAGCGGATTCCGCAGGTCCCTGAAAAATAGCACTTATTCCTCTTCAAGAGCTCAAGAAGGGGAGGTGGGGGGCGATCCGAGATGTTGCGGAGCGAGTGGAGGAGGAGGGAAAGAGATAAGTGATCTAAAGGAGACACGATAGGACAAAAAGTGATGATGATGAATACATTGGAAAGTTTTTTGGCCCTGACGAGGGTGTCAGATTGAATGGCCTGTGCGCATGTGCGAAGGTGTCCAAACTGACAATGCTCGTGAGATGAAGATAGCGCTGCTGCTGCTTCTGAGCTCAAGGAGGACGCGAGGAATCTACAAGCCGACAAGATGAGATCCAAGGCGAGGGCGAGAAAACTGGCCAAAAGTAGGTCCTTCTTGCGCTTCTTTCGCTGCCGAGCGGCCGCGCGGTACTTTGAACCCTGGCGCACATCACCAAAGTGTCATTTTCATTGATCAGTTCCTGCTGAGAGCGCGTCTTTGTCCGGTGCGTTTGTTTTTCAGCTCTCAGTTGCATTGAAATCGCTCAAACTCTCCGTGATCCGCGCGTCCACCCTTTAGACCAGATGCTGCCGTGGTGTGCTTGTTCAGAAGTTTCGTATTTGTGATGGTGCTGCTTTGGCTGAAATGGTCAGGAGCGCGTTTCCATGCCGTGCTGTTGCACTCTCTTGTTTTAGCGAAGTCGAGAAACCGTAGAGAATTGTTACACGAAAGTTAGCGAAGAGTTGTCGAAAGGGATAGTAACTTTTTTATTGAGTGGTTCCAGGTCTTGTGAAATCATATTCCTGCTTGGTGAAATAGTGGGCGCTCTAGCACTGCTCATGGACCCCAGGACGCACAGAGAGAGTGTGGAGATCTCCAGAGCTTTCTGCCTGTCCGCTGGATGCCATAGAAGAAGGAATATCAAACAAAACGGACAATTCTTGCGATAATCTTAAATTAGGAGCTTGCATTTAGGAATCCTTGTGCTCTGTGGGGTCTGTTGCGGTTCGGTATGCTTCATCTGCGAATGGCAAATCAATAATGCATACATGTCATATCGAGGAAAATAGAGTCAGCTATTTTCTGGACTCTTTTAAAGGCGAGGAAAAGTGTGCAAATCTCCTCTGGACTCTGCATGATGTCTTTGCTTATTGTTTGTTTGCCTTTCATTTGTGTTCCGACTTGTTTGTAATAGGTAATATTTTTTTGCACTCCGACTATTTTATATTGAGTGCCCGTGAAACTTTTGCATGCGATTATTTACTGCAGTGTGGGCATATAGTCATCGCTTGTGCGATTCATTTGAAATGCTCCTTTTTATGTATTAAATCGCGACATAATCATTTAAGTATTTACGAGCAATTACAACGAAGTAAATATCGAGCTATGCGCTGTTTTAATATCTGCTTTCCAGACGAAAATTATTTATCAAAATGAATGTATTTTTAACTGAAGATAGCTTGAACAAGTCCTATGTGAAACAGATGCAACAGTGCACAGTTTTGATATTGCTCAGCCTATATGTTTCAATGGCCATATGCATTAAAATATTAAGACATTTTAGTATCTGAATATATGCAGTAAAGCACGCGTGGGCCCGTGACCTGTTGATTCAAATTGCCGGGAGAACGTACAGCCTACTCAATTTGTTTTGGGACAGAAAAGTGGGCCTCGATATTTTCTCAAGCACACCTCACAACTTCTGTAGCACACGAGACTTGAGAGAATCGCTAATAACAGGTCAGCCTCTCGTTTTTCGTGTTTTGCTGTTGGTCATTCAAGATGAATTCGGGTTTGTTTTGGAGGTCACACGACAGTTCTCTTGAATGTTCAAACCACATACATCAGCCTTTCTTTTATTTACATTTAAAGGCATTTATTGTGTAGTCCTCTGAGAGATTATAGTTTCGTTTTTGAATTGGAGAGTGTGAAAGGCCTGATCACAATCCTTAAAACACAAGCGCTCATTAAAAACGACTGATATAGCGCATTCTACTGCTTTCTTATTTCGTGTAGAACTTGTTTAATCTCGTTGCTTTGAACAATCAGTTTTCTGTGCTTCCAGATTCATATTCGACAGATTTACTTTATGACTGCATTCAATCTGTCTGCGATATCATTGAGTTAAGATGTTTATTAAAGTCTACGGGTTCCCGTGTTCACAATAAATTCAACTGCTGCATGGAATGCATGGAAATATAACACTATTTCATATTTATCTGCATTAATTTTAATTTAAACGATAGCATTATTATTATTATTATTATTATTATTATTATTATTATTATTATTATTATTATTATTATTATTATTATATATAGAAAAAAAAAATAATTAGAATGATTCTTTAAAATTATACGCCATATGTTTTTATATTCTCCTAAAAATATATGTCGGCACTATTTAAAAACGCAAATATTTCAAATGTGTTATTATTATTATTATTATTATTATTATTATTCGCTCAACTCAACAGTTTGCCGTTTCGTAATTAGCAAATAAATTACAGGTATGACCGAGAAGCGTCTTAAATATGATACCTTTTTATGAGACACCGTCGGTCTCTGCTTTTAATTATTTCTCATACCTCAATGCAGTCAAATATCATAACCATAAATGTGTTTAATTAAACAATATTATAAAATGTTAATGTGGGCAGCAAGTAAGGCACTAACCACCATCTGGCGGCTGGATCAGCAGCTATTAGTGAACGAATCAAGTGGCCATAAACGCAGGTAGTTACAAGAGCTTGATTCATAATGTTAGGCCTTTCATTCATTTTTCGACGAGCGTTTAATGCTTTCTTATTGAAAATTAATATTCAGTGGCTTATTTATAACCACCGAGTCACTTAGCTGAAGCTCTTTCTTTGATATATTATCATAACGATAGTTTAAGTCGAGTTTCAGAGAGAAATCAGTTCGTTCAGGCGCCAGGTAAGCGTGTGTTCGCCTAATGCAGGCTCCCTCTTTTCTCTTTTCTCTCTCTGTAGGTTTTTTTTTTGAACAATTAGTAACCGTTTTGCAATTTTAATACCACAGTCATTTCTAAAACCTGAACTTGTAATCCTGTGGGAAAAAAAAGAGCGTACAATTTGCGTAATGTATTTATGATATTACTGGAAAGAATAATTATTCTGAAACCAGTTGGGGATGCGTGTCTAATCAATAATGCACTCAAAAGCGGCCTGGCTCTGTCACCAAAACAGTGGTGAATGACATTTTTCTGGTTTCTAGAGTATGCGCTCCGTGACAATATGTACGTGCATACAGTAAATGACGTCACTGAAACAAATATTAATACTCATAATTATTAATTCGAATATACAGTAAAGTGACAGATATAAACTGCCACAGAGATGTCTTGTAAAAATGCATATTTTTGTACGATACTTTTTATTTATTTATTTATTTGTTTGTTTATTTATTTATCTATCTATCGCATTTAAAACCTTATAATACTCTTTTTTAATATACTTGTTTACTTTTATAACATAGGTTCTTTATTTCATTACACTGTTGTCATGTTTTTCCTCTTTCACTTACATGTGGGCTTTAATTTCTCCTGGTTACATTATGATGCTGTCTTTGAGGAAAGACAAATAGTTGCACATAGAAATAAAATAGCAATGGATAACAAATCAAAAAGTTCTTGTGTAGCCTGTGTTGTTTTGACAGAAGTAATAAAATCAAGCCATAACACTGTAAAGCTACAATGGAAGCTGTGTGTGATGTCTTGCTAGAAGACACAGCCTGTCAGCACTCAAAACTGGGCTTTTACAGGCAAAATGGCTGACATTTAGCTTTAAGCTAGCCGAATGTGTATGTGCACAATATGCTTTCACACATGAGAGCTGGTGAACAGACTAATGGTGCGTGAGCCATTAGAGAGACGTATAACTCCTCACACATAATCTATGAGATGTAAGTTTGTCTTTGATAAGAAGTTCTTGTTAAAAGCCATATGAAAGTGCCGGTTAGACTGTGAGAAAATCATTTAATGACACACACACACACACACACACACACACACACACACACATACAGGTGAGCATGGCTTTGTTTTAACGCAGACGGATTGACTGACATTAACCATAGTGAAACCAGTTTGTGTTTGATAATGTTACAATCTGGGCATGTAAAACTGCGCACAGAATGCATGCATACACATATTCGTCCTCGATGGGAACCTGTAGGGCAGCCTTTGACCAGACGGCCTGCTTAGTTAACCCCAATCTTGAGCGAGAGGAAAGGTTTATGGGTGGCTTATGGAACGCAGGCAGAGCTGGCACAGTTTCCCGTCGAGAGCGAGAGCCTGCCCACCTGAGCTCAGCTCGCTGCGTGAATCGCCCTGTGCTTCCCAAAGGTGAGGCAGCTCGAACTCAACCTTGCTCACATTTGTCACACGTCATTCATTCTACTTAGTTTTTTTCTTTTTTTTTTTGCACTGTACTGCACTGTTATTGTTCGCTTGTGGCACCTCTTTATGACATCATAGTGACTCGTTCGTGGGAGGGCCTTTTCAGCGTGTGTCTAAACACTGTTTCAGCTGTTCACTGGAACTGCACACCCTTTTTTTTTTTCTTTTTTCCTTTTTCGTTCACCCAATTGAAGGAAAAGTCACTTTTTTGACCATGTTTTGGCAAGTCATGTGCATACCTTAAAGATGACTTTAGTGTCTTGCTGCGTTTCCTCCCAGCATAACGCATTTTATTTGTTTCTCAAGTCATGTTTTTTGAGAAAAAGTGGATATATAAGAGCAGGCCCCCATGCTGTGGAGCAGAGCAGGGTGCAGCGTGCAGGAGGGGAAAGACAGCCATTACAGAACTGTTAAAGCCATGTCTGCGAGAGAGACGTGCTTATCATGTTACAGCCCAGGCTGTCTGCAACTCCTTGGCTGTAGAAGCGGACGCACTGGTGTTTTTTTAAGGTGTTTGAGTGAATTGTAGCTCATTATTCTTTCTAGCTAGGAGTGTTGTCTTATAGCTGCCACTGAAAACTGAACTGAAGTGCTCATTTATTTTGAATAATTAAATTGGTGAAAATATTCACACTGAATTTTTGTATCAAAATACAGCATTTACTCTGTTTGCAATTATTATAATTTTAAATATATTTTATAATTATAATAACTATAAAATGCATCTAAATGCATGCAAAATATTATATATTTATTATTAAAAAAAAAATAACAAGTGACAAAAATGATATTGGACCACATAATATTCATTCATTCATTGATGCATTGATTCATTCTTGATGCTAATACAGTAAGTGTGCACTCTAAAAAAAGGTTATTTGGCAAGAGTTATTTTGACCCAGTCAGCCAGGTTATATACATTTTTGTAGGGGTGTTTCTTTACAGAGCGCTGTGTCAAACAGTGTCATATTGAATGTTATTCTGTTTAAACAGCAACACTGCATTCTAAAATCTCTGTTATGTATATTTATGAAAGGGACAGTTTATACAGTGTATTATTTATAATCAGTGGCAAGTCAGTCTTTGACAATCATAAAATACTAAAAAGTGTCTAGTGAAAGGTTCTGGGAAGTGGCAGGAGCAACCTTGGGAAATTTTTGCATGTGCAGTTAACAACATGAACAACATGAACATGCAGTGATCAAGAATAACCTTTCTTAAGTATGCACTGAGTAAATGCTGATCTGGGATCAGCATCCACTGCTCAACCTACAGTACTCTCTCGTATAAGCGCAAGTGCTGGTCTCAGATCTGCTGGCTAAAAAAAAAAATGTACACACTGAAATGTTCTTTTACATTATGACCTCCGAAGGCTCTGTTGCTGGAGTTGGTCGATACTGTACAAGGAAAAAGTAGCTTTGTACACCCACCGGGAAGGACTGTGAGAAATAATTAACCCTGCATCATGTGTTCAGAGTTGCTAATTTTAGGCCGTAAAACGTCTTGGTGTCGTAACTCCTGCCCAGAACGAAGTGCCAGGAAAGTTTCCATCCAACATTTCGAGGCACCCAGCTGTGCTGCGTTTTAACGGCGAGCCAAATTAATATGGTTACGGACGGTCCGCATTCAGCAAAAGCTGAGCTCGAAGAAGTCGAAGAATTTCTCACGACCGTGTTTGTTTTATAAAAACAATGAGGGGTTGTAATATTTGTGGGGTCCATGAAATGAATTAGTTTTTTTGATATTTGGAGGGAAATTCCTCTCATGAAACCTCATTTTTTTCCCCCTAGCATGCAGCAACATAATTCTCCTCTGGAAGCCAACACACTTCCTATATATCCAAGCAGGCTAGGGTGGTGGTTTTGGCAGTTTTTGGGATGTTTAGAGTGGCAGTTCACCCTTGCAGCGAGGACATGCACACACACAGGCGTAATTCCCCGCTGAAGTTCCCATGCATCAGCACAGCTACCGTGGGCTGTTTGGCCAGACCTTGATGTTGCATCCTTTGGCGATAAGAGAGTGGATGTCATTCCCCAGCGGGCCACTCGAGCCGAGCATTACCGCTCGCCGCTCACTTTCAACTTTAAGCAGCGAGCGCATTTTCAAAGGGCCCGGCCTCCACATTTATCTTTTGAACTCATCTTCTGTCCTCCATCTTTTGTCATTACGGGGGAAGATGGGCAGCTCTGTCTCATTAGGATGGTATGACGTGCTGTAATGGCAGTGGTAGAGTCGTTTTGTACTTTAGAGATAGAGTGCTTAGATTTGCTTTGATAAGGACGTCTTTCATGTTTGCAAAGCCCTCTGTCATCCCATCATCATTGCTCATAATTGGACGGTGCGGTATGCTGGGATCCACTGTAATTGAACCATCATTATCCAGTGACTTTCTCAGCCTATATTTGCTTAATGCTCAACTTTTCTTTGTACGAGAGCGAGGGGTGGGATCGTGCGGCGCGTACCAGATGAATGCTCTTGCTTACTGCCCCTTCAACTATTTTTGTCCATGAAAATTGGCTTAATTACGTGAATGGTTGTTTCTCTTTGCTCTGCGTCGCAACACAATTAGTCCATCTCCCTGGCTGCAATTTGTTTTCATAAAAAACGAAAGTGTTGGCACGCTGATTATGAAGCTCGCGCTCTCGAGGGAGAGGCGGCACTATTGGTGTGTTAAATTTCATTAACTACAGTGCGGCTTACTGGAAAAATATATAAAACCTCAAGCTGCCGCCATTTTCTTTAACCACTTTAAGGCCGACATCCTAAACAAATCGTTACTGGCACACACACACACACACACACCGACCCTGGCCACTTTTCTGCACTCTATGTAAGTTTCATGCTCATTAATCTTCATTCAATATCCTAAAATAAACAATTGTTCAATAAATTATCCTAAAAATCCTGCTTTTAAACATTCTGCTTTTTTAACAGGTGAACAATGAAACTTTATGTACATTTCAAGCTTCTAAAATAAATTATTGTTTAATAAATGTTTCTTAAAAATCATTTTTTAAAACCTTCATACACTGAAAAACTTAATATTATGCATTTTTTAATATCATAATACGATTACGATAATGTGGTTTAGTTATGATGCATTATATGTGTTTTCAAAGGTTATTTGCATAATCTCATCTCTACTGTCACCTTTCAATAGGCTACTAGATCTAAAGCGTGTGGCATATGGGTGTTTTCTCTTTGGTCAACAGAAAAAAAAAAAAAAAACTGAAGCCCTCGTCAGATTGTTAGTGAAATGCTGAGAAGGGGTTTTTAGGGAGTCAGCAAAACATTTCAAGATGGGCTATTAACTTCAATCTCGAACTGCGATTTGCCTGTCCGTGAAAGCGCAGGCTCTCTCCAGCGAGGCTCCGGTTCCAGCGTAATGATGAGGCTGTGTGTGAAAATATTGAATTGCAAAAACATCCAGTGTGTGAGCTTGTGTGAATGTGCCTTTCAGCGCAGCGCCGGCGCTAAACTCGCAGTGTCTGAGTGATGGACAACAAATGGCATTTTGTGCTGGGCAGACGCCCCATCTCTGGCAGTCAGGCTAAGGGGCCGTTATCAGCCGTGCATCTGACCCCTGGATATTTCACCGCCTCTGTCAGCCATCTGACACTGGAGTCTGACGCGTCCTAACAAATGAAATGGAAACCTGAATATGGCTTTTTGTCAGTCAGAGGCGAGCGTAGCTTCAGTTGATTGTGCGTCAAATGTTTAAAAGTTACGCTTTCCTCTGAAAAATTTTGCTTTGAACTGTGAGCTTTTATGAAGCTACATGCTACTCAGAATTTGAAGCTGTTTACTTTTGAAGCCTTCAGACACCATCATTTATACACAGTGGCAGCATTTAAGTAAATATGGTCATATTATTTTGTATGCTGAAACATGAAAGAAGAATTAAATAAGATTCAACGAATCGTTTTTCTTTTTTGATCTGGTCCATTTAAATGAATCAGATTCTCTGAAATGAATCTAAATGACTTTCTAAATGCTTAATGGACATTTTAGGTGAGCCTGTTCACTACCTCAGTATCTGCGTATGCAATACAGTGTGATTTTATCACACCACACCGATACTCATTGTAAAAAATAAATAAATAAATAAATAAATAAGCTTTTTACTGGAAATTCCGTTCTGTTCTGAAAACTGCTGAGTTGCTATTATAGGATTGCTACTTGTAGTTAGTTTACTCCCAAAGCTGATCTACAGATTAACATTTTATAAATTGTAACAAACCTGACTATTGCTTTCTTATCCTCAAAAATGTCTGTTAGCATAAATGTCTGCTAACCATACTGACAACTGTAGCACTTTATTTTAGTCTTTTTTTTGTACATACTATGTACTTATTACAACAATTACAATAACTGGGTAACTAAGTACTTAGGGGAGCATGGGACACAAGCTATATTTCCACACATACTAGCATAACCAAATTTACAATATTTATTTGTTGCCATAGCAACACTATACAGAGAAAAAAGTGCGCCAAAATTCAAATTTCTGGCTGAAGTAAATTTTTCATCTCAGTTGTTAGTATTCATTTAAAATTAGACAAATCTTCTATTATTTTAATCAACCTGTTATTTATCAGTTTAGGTAGTTTAATGCTTCGCAAACCAGCAGAAGACACTAACCATTTTTCAATTTCAGTCGCGCTAATGGGGAACGTTGTAACACTGCGTTACCATGTTCCCATGCTATTATTCAACTATACTGTTCTGTGACATTAGCAATGTAATTTTCACTATTTACTTTTATGGATTTTAAAGAGAAACCACAAGAAACAGGTGAATAAAGAAAATCAATGTTTAATGTTCAGAAATTATTATTTCAAGAAATGTGAAGCATTTTGGCTTGTTTATGTGTCTTGTGTTCTATGAGAGCTGCTTGTGGAGGGACGGGAGTGTTTTTTCTGAATGTCTGCATGTGTTTCTTAATTTGCGCACATTGTTTTTGCAATCAGGGCCATACCACACATGGTTGCAATGTGTTCATTGTGAAACTCCAAAATTAGATTATTTTTAATTCTTAAAAAAAAACACCATTTGAAAAAGTTAATCATTTTATTTTATTGACAAAATATTTTAGTTTTATGTTTTTTTTTTTTTTTTTTTTCCGATCAGATAGCATTTTAAGCTGTCATATGGTCATGTTACAATGTACCCCAGTTATGGGGCATATTGTCACATTTCACTTCCTTTCTTTTGAGGTAAATACCAAAAAACGCATACACTGTAATTATGAAACAAAGCAACATATTTGTACCAGACCAGTGTGAAATTAATGTGGATAAAAAAATCATACTCTGAACCCCAAGCGGATTTACACAAACTGAAAAAATCAAGAAGTGTTAGGTTGTGCACCATACCCTACCCTGAAACTACCCCTAAATTTAACCTTAACCCATGTAGTTACCATATACTACAAGTACTTTCCTGGGTAAGTACACTGTAAGTACACATACTGTAAAATAAAGCATAACCCAGATAACTATATTAATAACTAGTGTCCACACAAGCAGACAATAACATTCCATTATAACACTGCATCTACAGCGGATGTAAACAGCGCAAAGATTATTCTGCCTAAACCAAAAAATCACATACAGTAATTGTACCTCAAGTGCTTGCACTACTTCCGAGCAGGACTAATGGATTTGGAGAGTAACTGTTGATTTAAATGCTCAAGCTTTTTAATGCAATCGTTCTGATTTTTTATTTTTTTAGTTAAAGTGATTCCAATGATACTGTTCCTCTGTGCCGTTATCGATATAACCAATGCTGTCTCACAAACCATTTTGTATTTTACTAGGTTGCTAATTCGTATTCGTAATTTGTACAATTTCAGTGACAGGTAGGGTTAGGAGTGGGGTTTTTACTAAAATTGTATGAATTTGTACGAGTGAGGTCCTACAAATTCGTGCGAATTAGCCACCTCGTAAAATACGTACAAACTGCTGTGAGATCATGCTTGTATAGCTGCTGTGTGGATTTCTGATTCTCATAGAGCTAGAATGATTATTAAAACTTCCTAGTTAAATTACCTCTAAAACTATTGTGAAGAATAATTTAACAAAATATGTAACTGAAGTATAATATAATGTTGCGGAAAACAATTAAAGAAGTAATAATAATGCATATCAACATCTGTTCCACAAGGTTGCTTCAGTCTTTAATCTGTGTGTTAATAATCAATTTTTATGGCACATCTATTAGGCTGCGGCGAAGCGTGTGCGTGCCTGCAGTTTAGGTCCGTTTAGAGGCCTGTTGCTGGTTCTGTGCAATAATGTTCACGAGAGAAGCTGTTGAATTCGGGGAGGGTCTACGAGTTGGCCGCATGTCAGGCCCCCCTCGCCCCGGCTACTTCCCCCGGCCCTTTTCTCTCTGTGAAGCGCATGTTGGCACCGGTGCCCCTTTTCCGACTGCTGTCCACTTCTTCAGCTCCTACCCCCTTCTCTCTCTCGTGTTTTTCTTCTTCTTTATTTCACTCGCTCTTCCTCCGCTCTGGAAGCTCCAGCACAGGCCTTTGAAAGGATGCGGCGCTTTGTCTGGGTGATAAAAGATGCCATAGTTTCCCTTTTCCTCTCCTTTCTCGCCGTCCCTCAGCGGCTCTTGTAAAAGTGCAAATTGTCCCCTCCGAGGGGTTGTCCTCCTGGCTTCAGAAGGCCCGATTCCAGCCTGTTAATTACGCTGAAGATTCCATCTCTGCAAAAAGAGCCGAGATTCCCACAACCACCTGGCCTTCTTTTCTTGTCGGCTTTGATGGCAGGCACCCCACCCCTCTCCTCCTCCTCCTCCTCCTCGTACCACACTTTTCTCTCTCTCACTCATTAATAGAGGTTTTGAATTGCTTTCTGACCCTGACAAACTGCTCTTGTTGAAAAGCAGATGAGAGCAGGAACAGGAATGAGCACTGGTGGGGGCGACGGTGTTGATGGGATTGAAGAGAGTTGGTGTGAGCATGTATCAAGTCCGCCGCTGTTCGTTTGGAGACTGTAAAGGTAGGGGTTGAGCTGTCTAGTCAGTTAGTGCTGCCGCTAGTTGACACGTTGGATCTGTTTCGATTTGTCATGGATCACATGACTTCACTTGTGCCTGTACTCTGCATGGAGGAAAGTTCTGCAGTCCACAAACTGCATATAACAACCTGTAGCAGTCATATACATACATATATATATATATATATAACATAAATATATATAGGTTTACACATATTGTGATTGATTAAAAAAAATATAATAATGAATAAATACTTAATGGAACACAGAAACTACTTGCATAAACGCATAAACCAATAAGTAAAACAAATAAAATATTGCACACAGATGACATGAATGCTTTCTGTGTAAATGGTGTCTTGACTAAATTGTTGCCAAATGGATTGTTTATATTCAATAGAAAGTAAAAGAATGCATATAGAAATTTGTAAAATAATATATTGACTTTTTATAACTGATTGATTGTAGGCGAATAAAACATTATTTGTAGATATTTTGGCAGCGGTCACTCAAAAACTGAAATGCATAAGCTCAGATCAATGAGGTCTATGATCAATCTGTTACAAAAAAAAAAAAAAAAAAGTGTTAAATAAAAAGTGGTAATATAGCATAGTGAGAGATTTATAAGCAATTTTGTGATGAGTGTAATGAGGTGGGAAATACTATTATTGGAAAGTACACATTGGAAAGTACCCTTTTTATTTTATTTAATTTTATTTTAGAAAGTTGCTATTCGCTGTATGTACAAAGTCAGTAAGTTATTTTATTTTATTTTATTTTATTTTATTTTATTTTATAATTTTATTTAATTTTATTTTAGAAAGTTGCTATACCCTGTATAGTCAGTAAGTTTTAGTCCAATGCAATAACTATCATTTTTGGGAAAAAGCAATTCCTCTCTAGGCATATCATTATTATATTATATTATATTATATTATATTATATTATATTATATTATATTATATTATATATTAATGTTTTTATTTATTTATTTATTTTTTATCTTTATAGGTCACTCAGAAGCTGAAGTGCATAAGCTCAGAGCAGGTCTATGATCAATCTGTTCCAAGAAAAAAATAAAAAAAATAAGGCATATTTATATGGCATAGTGAGAGATTTAAAAGCAATTTTGTGTAGGACAGTAATTTTTCAAGTGTAATGAAAGTACACATTGAAAATTACCTTTATTTTATTTTATTTTATTTTATTTTAGAATAGAATAGAATAGAATAGAATAGAATAGAATAGAAAGTTGCTATACCCTGTATGTGCAAAATGGCTTTTTAATTTTATAGGGCAGCAGATAAAGAGGGCTATACAGGAAAAGAGAGAGGGAACAGATTATTTGTTTATTTATTTATGTATTTATAAAAAAAGAAGTAATATTCTAAATCACACTTAAATTCTTACATGTTTGAATCAACATCAGGTTGAGCAAATGATAAAAGCATTCTCATTTTGTGGTGAACTATTCCCTTAAGAGGACCTCAGTTCGGACGTTTTAGGTCAACAACAGAGTGACAATCCCGAAACAAATTTGTTTTCCATTGCGTTTAATTTGCGGCGCTCTATTGAATCCCGAGCACCGATCAATATGTCCTCATCCCACTCCAGCAGTGCCGAGCTCCACGTGAAAGAGCAAGAGAGATAGAGAAAGGCAGGATTGAGAGAGATCAAGGCTTTGGAAGGTAAACAAATTGCTCTATTATACCCTCTGTGTGTATGACATTATCATGGGATGGTCTCAGGGGAGAGGCTTTCACCAGATTAGAAGCGTCTACAAAGGAAAGAGGGACGTTCCTGCACTGTACTGGCAGCGTGCCACAGTCCTCGTCCACCCGGGAGATAATCATTAACTCCCCCACACAAAGACACACGGCAGTCCGCTCGCAGGCCCGCTTCTGTTTGGCCGTTCGGACACTCTGCAGAGGGCAGGCCAGAGTCGTCCGCTCAGAGGTGTAGCGCACGTGCTTGAGGAGGAAGTACACCTGCCTTTTTAAACAAATATTTAGGCAACTTTTGACCCTTTCGGGCTGTCCTAGTTTGAAACTTTTTGTACAGTTTCCTATAATTTTCTCCACAGAAAATCTCATTTTAACAATAACCTATAAACAAAAATTATTTATTTATTTATTTATTTATTTATTTATTTATTTATATTAAATTAAATTAAATTTTTTTAAGCTCCTAAGCTTAGAACCTTTAAATACTTAAACTTGCTGACCCCAAACCAAGACCTGCAATAATAATACAGTATTAATATATAATATTATATAATATTACACCACTAATACTGATACTGAATCTTATTTGCTTTGTCTGCTGTATATTCCCATTTATTATTATTATTATTATTATTATTATTTATTCTTTTACATTTTTTTTTACATTTTTTTACATTTTTACATTTTACATTTTACATTTATTTTATATTATTTTTCATTGTATACCTGTATGCCTGTCATTGTTGTTAGTTTCAGAGGTTATATATTTTATCTATGGCAGTTTGAGATTAATTTAATTTAATTTAATTTAATTTAATTATTTAATTTTACTTTATTTAATTTAATTTAATTTAATTATTTAATTTTACTTTATTTAATTTAATTTAATTTTATTTATGTTTTTTATTTTATTTTATTTTTGATAATCAGTGGCTATAAGTGAATATTTTGATATGATAGTTTTATTTATTTATTTATTTAATTGTTTGCATGCTCTGTAAAATAAGTAGTTCAAATAAATAAATAAATAAATGTGACAGCATTTTATACATTAAAAATATTTGTTTTTTGTTTGTTTTTTGTTTATTTATTACCTGCTGTTCTGTTAATATATAAAATGCTGTCACATGTATTATTTATTTATTTATTTGAACAAACTACTTATTTTACAAATAAATAAATAAATAAATAAATTCACAGCCTTGACCTTTTTAAAAAAATTTCAAAATATTTTTTTTTCTTTAAATCAAGCAACTGAATAAGCCTTATAATTTGCAATTACGAGTGTGGTTCAAACCTTACCAAAAAAAGAAGAAGAAGAGAGAGAGAAAAAGAAAAAGAATTAGGCAGCTAAAATAAGCCATTTTGGCTGCTGTTTTTCATCAATGAAGCCTTTTCTCTGGACATCTCTGTGGATTTGAGTGATTTAGAGCGTTTGGAGGGTTGTAGAGGGCAGCGTTTTGACTCACACAAGTCTACTTTGTGACTTGTGATATTTGCTTTTTCTCTCTCTCAGTCTTTTTCTCCGCGTCGACTCAACCCACATCCTTCAGCTCGCATAAAGTGAAGATCCGGTTTCGGAGTAGTGTTTTATGAGCGGTTAGAATACCAGCCTGTGTGGTTTTTTTGTCCTCTCCTAAGCTGACCATTCACAAATGTCTCTGAGGTTTCTGAAGATGTCAATTAAAGTTTTAATTGGAAATAAGTTATTCGAAACAAATGCCTTTTCTTTTCCCGAGGACGGCCTGTCAGTCAAATTGAAGTTCCTGATGTTGGCATTATTGAGATTATTTTCAGGCTTTTGAGGTTTTTAGGGAATTCCGCACAGTCTCAGTGCACATTTTGTTGTTGTGACAACTCTGGCAACTGTTACGGCTTTGCGGAGGGAATGATGTAAACAGGCAATACTGCCACGGCTCGGATTCGGATTTCGAGCCAATAATGCGTGAGAAAATAATTGTATATATATACACACAATGTACACTTATGTACACAATACCAGGCACAATTCCTATACAAAGCGCTCCGGTTTCAGCGTATCTGGCATTGGCCGTGCGCAGCGGCAGTCAGATGAGCTCCGGACGGGCCTACGAATGTTTTGTGTTACGTCTCCTGAGAAACACAGACTTTTGATCACACTCAAACTGACTTTTGCTTTTCTAGCCAATTATATGATTCATTTCCTCGGCTATTGTGAAATTCGGCGCAACATGTCGTCGTAATGGAAGTTGGAGGTGCTGAATTTTAAATGCTGTTGACAGCTGAAATGATTTATTTATTTATTTGTCGTGATGTTGCTTATTGTGACTGCTTTCGGCATCGCTCTGTCCCCGTACTGCACCTATACGCCACCTGGGGTCCATTATCCGGGTTTTGTTTATTATTCTTTGGTGTTTGAATGGCATATTTGGAATGTCAGGAGGTCAAAGGTCACCGGTTTAGGTTGTTTTAGAGCACACCGGTTGCCCTTGCTACTTACTACAGTTACGGCGTGTGGATCAAGTTCAGCTGCGTGTGTGTGTGTGTGTGTGAGAGAGAAGATCTGGCTAATTTTCTTGCTGCAGAGTTAGTTACACAGAAAATCGATAAAAAATTTAAACCAGGTTTTGGTCTGGTCTTTGATGGGTCAGATTTTTTGATAATTGCATTTCCAGACAGTCGTGACTGCTGTTAAAAGGCATCCGATTCTACGTTATCACATATCACAACATGTTAAGAGCTGCAATCTTCCCTTGACGTTTGCATTCAAATGTTTGAGCTCAATATAATATACTTTTAGGTTTGATCAGACATATTTTAGAGGATCATTCAATATGTACTTAGTCAGAAGCTCCTAAATAGTTTTAATAGTCAATAGACTTGATCTTTAACACAAACCAAGAGCTCCAGTAATACAAAAAAAAAAAAAAAATAAAAAAAAAATAAAATGAAAACTGTGCCAGAACATTTACAGATTAAACTAAATTTATGGAAATAAATAAATTTAGTGAAATAACATACCAAAATATGTGTTTTACCTATATTTATATTTCTATATATTCTATATATTAATCAAACAGCAGGCTAAATGAAAATTAAATTTAATGAAAAACCATCAAATGTAAAGTGCCACATGGTAACTGAAAACTGAAAAAATTTGAATGTGAATTCAAATTTGAAGTGCCACACAGAAAATTCTCGGAATATCAATTTAAATTTTTCACTGTGTAATTTTATAGGATGTATTTTAAAAATGTACACGTTTTTACTTAAGCATTTTTACATTATTACTGTAACATTTTGATTTTTACTGTCAAAATTATGATCTTTTTCTTTAAATAATTGTACACCACTAATACATTTTGGAGTGTATTTCTGATCTTATTTGCTATGTATATTAAATCAATCAATCAATAAAAGTATTTATTCATTCATTCATTCATTCATTCATTGAATGCCATTTAAAGACTAGGTCTGTCACTGTTCTCTTGGTTTCAGAGCTAATATATTTTGTTCTTGTGTTACACTTGATTGTAATGACAAGAAAGACAATAAACTTGACTCGCCTATGCCAGTTCGAGACCCCTAACATGTTTGCTACAGGCCAGGAAAGGCACACACGCGCACATAAAACGTGCTGAAACGGTAACTGTTGCGAATGGGATCGTCCCTCCCTCTGTGCATGTCAGCACTCTCTCTTTTAATTAAAACTAGGTGTGGGACTCCTGCCTGTTCTTTTGACACCTCCCTATTTATCTACCGGACACAGTTCAGGGCGAGACCTGTGCAGAAGGGAAGATTTTTGTTTTAAGAGACTTTTCTTTGATGCCAAGTTCCTCCTGAAAAAAAGAGCCGCCACATCTGACTCGAGTTTGCTGAAATAACAGCAAATGTTTGTCTTGTATTGTATGGCACGCCGTTTGAAAAGCAATAAAGCCCCTCTTCCAGCGCCTAAAGCACCTCTTAATAAAATAGTCAAGAATAACTGCTTTACCCTAATCTCTGCCATAGATTACATAGCTCGGGGCGGGAAATTAGCAGCAGACCCCCATGGCTCTCTCCACGGCTAGCGGCAACGGCCGCTGAACTTTACGCCGCTGCTTTATGTCTATGAGGGCAGCGTCCTTTTTATTGAAATGATATTAGAAGCAACATGTGGCTAATGTGATCAAATTTTCCATGGCCTGGTCCCGATCAGGGGTGAAGAGGCTATGGCTACAAACACACTCATTGACAAATAAGAGTCCTGCTGCTAAAGGTCAAGGGTGTGCGAGTGTGTGTGTTTTTAAAGAGTGTGTAGGTAAGCATGTGTGTGTTTGGCAGTGAAATAGCTAGCACTGATGCCTCAGTATTAATGGAGACACTGAAGACTCGGTATTAATGGACAGTTCCGATTCTTAGTTCTGATTGGATGAGCCGTTTTTAGAACCTGTTTAGAATGCTAAAAAATGAACATTCTATATTATGTTGCTTGGCAACCATACAACCTCATAATTGGTATAGCTGTATAACTTTGTTTCTTCTGTCAAACACAAAAGGAGATATTTTGAAGAATGTTGGAAACCCAACAGTTTGGTTACCATTTTCTTCAACCGTATGGATGAAAACCACTGGGACTTTTCTTAAAATGTCTTCTTTCAAGTTCCTCAGAAGAAAGTCATGCACACTCTCAGAAATAAAGACACAAAAGCTGTTACTGGGGTGGTAAATTTTCAAAAGGCACACATTTGTAAATAAAGGGTCTGTATCATATATAAAGGTAGATAGTAGTATCTGAAAGGTACAAAATGTACTTTTTTGAAAAGGTACTGCCCCAGTGACAGCTTTTGTACCTTTCACAACATCAGAGTGAGTAAATGATGACAGAATTTCCATTTTTGGATGAACTATGCCTTTAGGAACTAGGAAACAATTACATTGAGTACCAGTGCAAATAGTACTTTCCAAGAAAATGTTGTGAAATGTTGTGAGTTGATGTGAACTTAGCAGGTTTTTAAAAAGAGATTAAAAGAAAAAAAACAAGAGGGGAAAAGGAAACAAAGACAGAAATTAGGACGAATGGACATACTGTAAGAAAACAAAGCATCTTCATGTCAGAAAAAATTTAGTCGAATGTGTTTAAAATTAAGATGGTTGGTATCTTTTCAAAAATTCTGTTTGATGTTCAGGTCCAGCTAAATAATCTGTTTGGAATCAAAAATGAAAGCACTGGATAAAACATTTCAAATGTTAATAAAAGAGATACTCTGGAACACGTTTTTACTGCGGAGGGTATAAAACCAAAATTTTAAATATTGTTTTACAGAGCACCTGGGCTTTATACGACCCCTCCTGTCCCTCCACGGGTTTGTATGCAGTAGTGGGGTTTATTTTCCCAAGCGCCTCTCGGGTATGATAGAATTTGAGTGCTCACACATATGAGCTCATCGCTCTACTGGTGGGCCACAACTGCAAAATGTTAACTGTCATCAGAATAATTAAAGTATTTGTAAGTTGTTTCCTTCGCAGCAAACGGAGAGATATCTCACATTACCTTTCAGCCTCATCGCACACTTTTGTCAGGAAAGAAGTCATCCGCCGTCCGATCGACCGTTCGCGCCAGGTTCCCTCTCGAAGTACCAATAATGAGATTTATGCCAAGCGTCTGCTCCCTCCCCCCAAATGTTTTGCGGCGTCCACAAAGCTTGATTCAATTACAACGTTGGGTCGTTCTCAGATCTCAAGTCCGTTTTCAATTGAAGCAGGTCATGCTTCGTGTTTCTCATTGTCTTGACAGACTTTTTGAACTAATCAGATCTGGGGGGTCACAACTGGTTTTGTTTCAGGTCTTCAGTCGTGCGCACGTCCCCCCACCCTGCCCCAAATTGGATTTTCAATCAGGTCGGTGTCCGATAGCGTCCAGTGTCCGCTTTGAAGTGGAGGAACTTTCTCTGTCCCCTCAAGCCAGAGCTCCTTATCTGTTGCAATGGAGGACTATTGTTTCAATCGGCCAGACATTGTTAATTACCCTTTTCATTGGAGTGAAGAGGCAGGTAAAGACAAATCCAATTTTGCCACGCTTGCATTTGACCTGGGACACAAGCCCCAGGCCAGCGGTCTTGAATTACACGACCTCTGGAAAGTTCCCTGACTTTCAACACACTGCAAACTCTTTTTTAAAGAGAGAAAGTGTGAATGCAGATGAGGAGACACTTTAAAGGTTTCATAGTGCTTTTAAAGACACTACACTGTTGAGAAACCACTGGATGAACAGACTGAGGATGTTTCTTCGGGAGTTCGAACAGCGAAAGCGGTTGCGGACGGGACAGTCTGTCTGAAAGGGGCTATTCTTCCTCCCGTGAGCACATCAGCTTGTACAGCTGTTGAAGCAACGAGAGCAATTATCACCCGTTTACCGCTGTTGATTTGCGAGGGCTTTCTCTGGGGCTCTGTGGAATGCCCTTTTTTTTCCAGGGTTTGTTTTTGGGGGTTTCTCAGCTCACAGACAGCTTTCGGAAGAGGATTTTCCTAATTGTTTGATCGCATCTGTCTTCTGTGCCTGAGGAGGAAACAGCTAGCTTTATGCTAATGTGACTTTGGACTGTTTTAAAGACTTTGTAAGGCCACAGTGCTGTTAAGTAAATAATAAACATGAACATTTATAAAGGTTAAGTGTAAAGCAGAAACAAATTCAGTAGTAGCCAACACAATGAATCCACTTCAGGTCATGTGGTTCTTTGTATTGGCAATATTTTGACATTGTGCTTTAAGAGGTGCTTTGTTGTTTGTGGTTGAGGGGTCACTTTAGTTTTTTGGCTTGAGGTGATAAGACGGGCTTTAGGGACATTGGGGAGGGGGCACAGAGGTAATGGGCCTTACTAAAGGTGCTGGAAGGCAACTGAAGGGCAGAGAGATATTTCCCTAGTGTGTGAGAGTATGTTTGTGACCTAGCCATAGCCATACTTTAGGGACAAAATTGCTGCAAAATGTCCCCAGAAGTAAGCCAAATCTGACAAAACCTTTTTGAGAATGTCCTCAAAGGGGAAATGTAGCCATAAATACTATAAATAGTCAATTCCACAAATGCCATTTTCCCAGTCTGTAATAAAAATAAAATAACTATGTATACACTACAGGTCAAAAGTTTGAAATAATTGAGTTTTTTAAAAATGTTTGAAAATAATTCTCACAAAGGCTGTGTTTGTTTGAACTAGGGCAAAAAACAGTAATCTTGTGATATATTATTACTATTTAAAATGATGCTTTCCATTTTTATTTATTTATTGGAATTTATTTACGTGATAGCAATGCTGAATTTTCAGCATCATTACTCCAGTCTTCAGTGTCACATGATAAGAAATCAGAAATCATTTGAATATGCTGATTTGCAGCTCAGTTGTTATTAATTATTATTAGTGCACAATTTTAATATGGTTTTTATTGTCAGTACTTTGGGGCTGAGTAAAACACAATTACACAATACATATCACAACATAATATGTGACCCTGGACCACAAACCCAGTCATAAGGGTCAATGTTTTTGAAATTGAGATGCAGATAGCTAGATATAAGCTTTCCAGTGATGCATGGTTTGTTAGATACTATTTGAAACTATTTGAAAATCTGAGGGTGCAAAAAAATCTAAACATTGAGAAAATCACTTTTAAAGTTGTCCAAATTAAGTTCTTAGCAATGCATATTACTAATCAAAAATTAAGTTTTGATATATTTACGGTAGGAAATTTACAAAGTATCTTCATGGAAAATGATCTTTACTTAATATCTTAATGGTTTTTGGCATAAAAGAAAAATCGATAATTTTGACCCATACAATGTATTTTTGGCTATTGCTACAAATATACCGGTGCTACTTAAGACTGGTATTGTGGTCCAGGGTCACATATCATATTTAGAGAGAATATGTAAACTTATATATGTGTAGGAAAAAAAAAAAAAAAAAAAAACACACTGAGGACTTTTTTGTTGTTGTTGTTGTTGTTTTTTAATACACATAATGTTTTTTGTTTGTTTGTTTTAAAATTTGTGGATGCATGTAGTCTGTAGTAAATTTATATTTAAATATATATATATTTTTTTTTTTTACTTTAAAAATGTTTTAAGTTTTTAGCATTGTATGTGGTCGTTTAGAAAATGTGAGTGTGTGTGTTACTAGCGCTTTGGTCTTTCTTCTCGTTCAACTCTCACCCAAATTAAAGCTCAGCAGGTATCTGGCCAGCTCTTAAACCCACATCTCACCCTCCTTATATCTGTTTCTCCAAGCGCTTTGTTTCCCCTCAGCCTGACTTTTCAGGGAAAATCCTCATATTTGCGGCTTGTGTTGGCAGCACGCTGGTGCTGAAATGTAGATTCTGAACCTGACCCTGACCCCGGTCGACACAGCATTGTTTATTCACGTCTCCTGAGCTTCTTGTTTGTTCCGAAGCTCTCGTCCAGCGGAACGGACGAGCTCAGCCTAAACGCACCACACTACCGCATCTGTCATTCGCTTTTTTTCAGGCGCTCTTTTAATGAGCCGCTAGATCGTTTTCACATCGACATCCATATGAGAGATTATGGCTCATTTGAGCTCTGCAGACGCAAACGAAGAATAAACAAATCGATACCATCCAGTCACAATACCTTTCTGGAGCATGCAAAACTCATTTCCAGCTTGCCCAAATATCTCTACTTTTCTGTCCGCAGGACGCCCAGAATAGAGATGCTATCTGAGCTGAGTTCAGAAATGAAACATGTCATAGCAAATTATGAGCATGTTTTTTGAATTACTTACTCTTGGGCTGGCCTGAAATCACTGCGTTTCAAGGCGGGTATTGTGCCGAGAGACGGAGAGGAGTGAGACAGACAAAAAAAGAGAGAAAGAGAGAGAGAGAGAGAGAGAGAGAGAGAGAGAGAGAGAGAAATGGAGTGTGTGTTTGCTCTGGAACAAATAATATCACTAGGGCTGACTCATGCACTGCACAAATGAGAAATGATGAGAAGAAGCCCGAGTCATTCGTTTTTGGCTAACTTTGGAGCATCATTTACTGAAACTGGCCTGGACCTCTGTGCAATAATAACCACATCCTCCAAGCATCTTCAGCAAGGCCTGTTTTTATAGCTGGGAAAGATGGGCACGGGCTTGTTAAGACCTAGACTGCTTCAGACCGAGAGGGCCAAAGGGGAGCAGTGCCACAGAAAGAGTCATTCTGATAAAAATGTGTTCTGCGCACCAGAGAGATGACTAGTGCAGCTAAAAGAGTACGATCTCGTACATCGTTATGAAACAGAAAAAAAAGGATGTTGTCACACATAGTGAAAAATAGACATGTTATAAGTGTAAGAGTGCAATATTTACTGTGTGTGTGTGTGTAGAGGGAGAGAGAACTGCCATGAAATAATGTCCTAATGCAAACAATTGGTCAAAAAGTCTTTGTTTTAGTCAAAAATATAATTACATTGTCCTTGTTACATGTATTTACTATAGTTATAACACTAAATTATGCATAATTAAATGCAACTAACCCTAATCCTTATTTAAACCTATAGTACGAACATATTGATCATTATTACTCAGTACTTAAATGCATAATTACATTGTAAAAAGGGCACATTAATAAAGTGTAGTTTCTTTGTCCTTCTTTGCTGAAATATTACAAAAACAAGTTATTAACAGGTTTTGTGAGATTCATCTAGTCAAAATCATTCAGGGCTTCACATGATTATTTCCCTTTTTTAACATAGAAAACTTGTGCATTTTCTAATGATTAGACTCCATCAGCAATGGTTTATTAAAATATAAACAGATGATTCTGTATACTGGTAACACATACATTCTCCAAGCATTTGTCACATCCATAACACTGGATTTCCCCTATGCACTCTTATTAAGAACAAAGAATGGTTCTTAATAACGAAAGTTCCTTGCTGAACCTATAAAGAGCATTTTTTTTTGTAGGAGTGTATGTGCACAGAACTGATTATTACTGACAGCTGAATTTATTTAATTAATTACTTTAATTAATAATAATAAAAAATAAAATAAATTATGTAGACACTGTATTTTAAGGTCCAGTTACTAACTATTAACTACAACTTTTTACAACCTTAATAAACTCCTAATTTGCTGCTTATTAATAGCTAGTACGGTAGTTGTTAAGGTTAGGAATAAAATATTGTCATGCAGAATTAGGCATTCATATGTGCTTTATAAGCAGCCAATATGCTAGTAATATGCATGCTAAAAAGCAACTAGTTAATAGTGAGAATGGGCCCTTAAAAAAAAGTGTTTTGAAAAAGATTAAAACGTTTTGCAAATTTTAAATCTGTGACACACCACAAAAATGGATGGCTGGAATGAGGGGTAAAGACAGCACAAGGGCGGACGGAAGAAGTGGGGTCTCAGCATGGCTGGGGGTCATTGTTATCAAAGCTGGTGTTTAATGGGTTCCTGACCCTTTCTCATAGAAGACATTTTGTGAGTGCGGCAGCTGAATAGATCTGAAGGGTACGAGCAGGTATGAATGCAGGAGGGGATTTGCTGTAGGAACAATGACCCATCATTTCCTGTTCAAGAGCACATCCAAACATGCAGCTGGACAATACTGCAATGTACTGTAGCTAGAAACACCAGCATGCACTAAAAAAAAAAAAAAAAAAAAAAAAAAAAAAAAAAAATGCTTAAGTGAATATCATGACACCCATGGCTCTGTTCCAATATGCCAGTGCTGTCTGCCTACATAGACAAAAACCTTGTAAGGGAAAGACCTAAATGAAATGGAACTTCATTAATGGCAAAATTCTAAAAAAAAATCTTGAATGAAATTTTGAACCTGTAATTTGCAATTGTCTTTCCTGTGAAGAATTCTGGTGATACTGCCTTTGAAGTTGCAAATTTGGCCAAAACACTATGTTTTAGACTCACCGTCGGGTCGGTAGGTTTTCGAGCCACAGTTTTGAAATTGAATAAGGTGATGTGCATCTCAAATGTTTGAAAACAAATACCTCTGGAAAACATATGCAACCAGCGTCACAAATCCGAAAGTACAATGCAGCTTTCTCGGAGCAATTTTGAACGGGAAAAGACCCAACGGAGATACAGCTGCCAAGTGCCGGGGCAAATATTTATTTTACCAAATTACATGAAGTCGCCTCTTTTTCTAGAACGTGCCCCACAATAGCATCTCAACATACACAAAGTGCCCATGATGCTCCAGAGCAGCAGAGCCCTTCGCAGGCACGCGGTTGGGAGGCATACTCAGCTCCGACTGAGATATCCATCTGGGGTTTGTCATGTTAGACATCTGCCCACGTCTTTTTCTCTTCTGTAATTATAGGAATATTTATTTTCCTTCAATCCACTCTGGGAAGACGGCACATCATGTGGCTTGGGTTTTGCGGACGTTGTGAAGGACCAGGAAATGGCCTGTCCAAGAAGTGAAGATTTGTGAGTCTAATTTTTTGGAATTGACAAACAAAAGAGAGAAATAAAGGAGGAGAGGTTTACTCTGATTTGATTTTGCAACAAGGATTTGCAGTTCTGTTGCATGTGCATGTCTTCGCCTGAGGAAATGAGAAGTTGAAAGAAGTGAGAAGAACATCGTTTTATTTGTGTGTTGAAATGTTAAGTCTCTGTATCTCATCACACTTGTTTGTTTTTAAGTTGATCACTCGGCGTTTGCATCTAAACACTTCATCCCTTTGGAGAAAAGATAAATAGCAAAATCTATACATACACTTATTCGTAATCTATATCTTCACTTATTCAGCTGCTCTCTGATCAATACCAGTCAATGGCTGAGATCAGGCATTTTCCATATTGATTATGCATATATTCCTTCAGACTGGTGAAGCATTCAATGCAGAGTTATTATGTGAGGAGTAATGATATATATTCTTGGCAAGACCCAGGCTGAGATAAATCATAACATAAATAGAACGGTTTAATTTCCTTTGGTGGGTTTGGTTAACCTTGAGATGCTTATTTGCACTGATGGTTGCTGCCCACCAAATGGCATGAGAGAGACATTACTTACATAAAACTAAACGGTGCACCCTTCAAGACATTGTGAAATGACATTTCCAATTAATTTGACTTACACGTGATGTATTTCTGGTTGTATAGTTTGGCCAGCTGGGTTGTTTATACAAGAATTGTTACCCTACTCTTGGAAGATGACCTATAAAGACACAAAATGGCAATGCTACTTTTAGTGTTGCAGTCATTTGATTGCTAAAGTAAGGCTCTTGGCAACCAAACTGCAGATGATAAATGATGCTATGTGATGGCAGCATTTGTTCTGCAGGTGTACGATTATCAACAGAGAGGATCATTTACTGTGGTTTACACACCTGTCTCTGCAAACGTTTGCGAAACAGGTTCCATTATCGAGGAACTTTGATTCATAGATGCAAGCGAGTATTTACCATTAACTGGACTGGACGCCACCATATTCGTGTGACGTCATGCACATGCATCTCTGCAGATTTTAAAATTGCGATGTAATGGAAGTAGCAACAGGTTTTTCTTACATATTGGTAATGATTGGACGATTGAGTAGTGATATTTTCATTAAAACGTTCAAGGTCAAAAAAGGAAAAGAAACATCTCTGAACATCAATGAATTGTTCACAATAAGATCAACAACATGCATTTAGAAAATAGATAGAGTGAATTTTAATTTCATGTCTTGACTTGGGTTAAAGGGTTAGTTCACCCAAAAATGAAAATTCTGTCATTAATTACTGACCCTCATGTTGTTCCAAACCCGTAAGACCTTCGTTCATCTTCAGAACACAATTTAAGATATTTTTGATGAAATCCGAGAGGTTTTTGATCCTCCCATAGACAGCAAGGGTACTACCATGTTCAAGGCCTACAAAACCACCAAAATGATCGACAAAGTAGTCCATATGACATCAGTGGTCCAACTGTAAATTTACAAAGCTACGAGAATACTTTTTTGCGCAAAGAAACAACAAAAATATCGACTATATTCCACATTTTCGTCTGCACTGCATCACCTGTGGACGTTCACGAGAGTAAGTTACCGGTACGCATGCGTGTGAACGTGTGTCCACAGGTGATGCAGTCGAGACGAAAATGTGAAATTAAGTTGATATTTTTTATTTCTTTGTGTAAAAAAGTATTCTCGTAGCTTCGTAAAATTACAGTTGAACCACTGATGTCATATGGATTACTTTGTCGATCATTTTGGTACTTTTCTGTGCCTTGACCATGGTAGTACGCTTGCTGTCTATGGGAGGGCCAGAGACCTCTCAGATTTCATCAAAAATATCTTAAATTGTGTTCCAAAGATGAACAAAGTTCTTACGGGTTTGGAACGTCATGAGGGTGAGTAATTAATGACAGAATTTTCAGAATTTTTTTTGGGTGAACTAACCCTTTAAGATTTGAACTGCATGACTCGAGAATGACTTTATAACAGTTATATAAATCAATGCCATATCAACTGATATGCAAAATACAAGCCATCGAACTGCCAGCCTCACTGATCATAGCACAGTTGCATGACACTGCGCAAAATACACTGTGCCAAATATGATGGAAAGTAGAAGAGAATACCTGAAAATTGTTCCTTGGATACATACACTCAGAACTTGACTAGACCAATAAAATGAGATTTGCTGTATGCAAAATTTGCTACGCTGTGATATCAGACAGGAGCACATTATTAGTTTGTGTGCACTATGACTTGAGACTTAACGTGAGACTTGATGTAAGGGCCTGAGTATTGATTGTGACTTGGACATGTGTGACTTGCTCCAAACTCTGCATGCTTTTGCATTTAGTAACAAGTTGAAATTTCTGACTTGAGTTGTAACACAGCATTATTGGTTAATATTTCTCAGGAAAAGTCATACTAGAGAAGTTTTATTTTTAGAAAAACTTGTGTTGACAAATCATGCACAACCACACTAAGACCATTTGTTATGAATACAAGCATGGTCATGATTTCATGTGGTGCTTTGAACGCTAATTATGGTGTCTTGTACAGGCCCAGTTGTCATCGCGTGTCGTTCTTCCCTTTCCCCATCCTTACAATTTACTTGCTTCTCTTCACTCTCCTTCCTTCGGATCCGGCTACGATAGCGTCTCCTGACGTGCTCCGGCATACGAACATCTAGAGCGGTGAATGAACTTGGCGCACAAAACTTTTTTCTTCTCTCCTCTCATCCTCTCTTTCTCTCTCATTTGCTTGCTCTCTCTCTCTCTTTTCCCATCCTCGCCTCCATTTCCATTCTCCTCACAAATGCAGACGATTCACAGAAAACAAGAGATAATGGCCAGTGTCCAATCGGCCAGAGCTAATCAGCGTGCATCGTGGGAAAAGCCCAGGATGAGGGGCGAAAAACAGCCCATTGTCTGGAGGAGATTAAAGTCCCGAAAAGGCGGCATTGTCTGACGAGGGGATAAATCTTCCTGCTGTCACTCAAACCTGAATTAAATTCTCCTTCGCTTCTAAAAGAGGCTTATCTCTGCTCAATAGCTTGTTGCGCTACAAGCCCAAAGGAATGTATTTGGTGAACTTGTGTTGCTGACACCTTATGAAGAAAAAAATAAATAAGGAGCAATGGGCAAAGAGCAAATCAGGGTGTTGTGGAGCTCGGGGACTTGAAAGAGGATGTGCATTTGGGCAGAGCGGGATCATGGTAGCCTCGGGAGGGGCGCTTGATTGACTGCCCCTGGACCTTTGAAAGCGAGCAATAGTCGCTCCTTCCTCCGACTCCTCCGACACTCTCCCTCTCCGATGCCAAGCGCCATTTGGACGCGCGTCACACGCCGGAAAAGAGATTCGTCTATGGCACCGTTGGCTCGTGAAGCGGTGGCAACATATGAAAAGCCCGTGGCCGCATCACTTTATCTGTCCTCCAGCGGACGCCCTCGCCAAATTCGGCTCCTTCTCACCGGCCCTTTATCTGCTCTCCAGCGGGCTGCCCTGCCAAAAACTGATCCCTCACACCAGGGCCCTGGAAGGATCTTCATGTTCTGCGTGCATTTAAAACAGACCTTGTAAAAGCCGCGAAAGAAAGAAAGCAAAAGAGAAAGAGACACGGAAAAAGGAACTTCTGTGGACGCTGCCCCTCTTTGAATAGAGAAAGTGGGTGTCCCATTTTTCAGCAAGTCCTTTCTGTGTACTGAAGGAGGAGAGTAAGGATAGATATTGATGATTCATACAGGAACAAAACGAGAGAGCGCGCGGAGCAGAGAGAGAGTCTATTCTTTACCACCCGCTGTCTGCTCCCTAAACAGGATTTTCCGCTTGCCGTTTTTGCAACTCGCTGTTGTTGTTTATGCCCTCTTTTAATTCCCTTCTTTCACAGTCCCAGGGCCGTGCTCTCGCCATCTCTGGCCCGTCTGGACTTGGCTCCTTAACAAGCAAGGCTTACACCTGCTTACAGGATTAAATTAATTAGCACGAAACAGAGATGGTGGGGGGATAGAGGGAAGAATTATCACAATGAGGCAACTAGGCCATTGTTGCCCAGTCATGGCATCCTCTAGAGCGGATGCTGGCTCCGTTGTTTTGTTTCTGAGCGGAAGTTACACCAGGAGGATACAAAAGGAGCGGGCTGATTTGTTTGGGTGTTGGGGCCTGAGGGTAGAAGGATCTGTCAAGGTGATGTTTGACTGGCCTTATTCAGTGATGACCGGGGCTCCACGAGGAGCTTGTGCTCTAAAGCCATGGAAACGCATTCACTATTCATTGGGTCTCTCTTGAAAATAACAGTTCGGCGCAGCACCTTGGGTTCTAGGAACCACATAGGGTCCTTGAGGTGACCATATAGTGTATTTCTTTGGGGACAATAAAAGTTATTAGCTATGCTTCCATCCACCTATTTTATTTTAAAGATTTTATTTTTGGCGTTCCTGCCTTTTATTATGATAGTTAAGTAGCTACACATGAAGAAAAGTGGGAGTGAGATGGGTTTGGGAAAGTTCTGCAAGCCGAGACTTAAAATTGGGACGCCCGAAATGCAGCGGCACTGTATATGCCATTGGCACTGACCAACCCATCTATTTTTATAGGCATTTCAGGATATTGCATAAATGCCAAGATGCACACAAATTCTAAAAATGTGCATAAAAAAACATATTTTTGCATGAACAATTTTGCATGTACGACTATCAAAAAAGCCATGCAGCTTTGCACGATAGGACGGCATAACTGGATTAACCAGCAGACCAATCTCATTGCACAGCATCTGAAATGTTGTTTTGGTCATTTTGAAATGCCTGAGCCAAAGTTTGTCGTCAAAGTGGTTTGGTATAATTACCTCTCAGAACTGTCTTACACAACTCCAATCACAAACAGCAGGCTTTTGCATCAGGATAGCATGACCATGTTTATTGCATTTCATCTCTGAGGCACAAGTAATTTATCATATACGAGAAAAAGACCCACAGTGGCTTCTCTTTCTGCAGCAAATGACCTTTTTCTTGGTGATATTTGGCAGTTTTGTTCTTTTCGTCTTGCTGGATGGAAACGGTGCTTTATTCGTAACTTTTTAATGCAATATTCCAATTTTGCGCATAAGTTAAATTCGCAGCTGTATAGAAACGTAGCTACTGATGTAAAATGAAAGATTCTTCAGATCAGTCATTCACCAACAGAGGAGGTTCTTTAAGGCCTAAATGATTCTCCAGTGGAATCATAGGAACTTATTTAGGAACTTGTGTTGTTCCAGATCTGCTTGATTTTCTTCTGTGGAACAGCATACAGTAACTCTGCTTTGTCAAAATCCTAAAACATCTTAGTGCACTGGCTACAACAACATCTCCATGTGTGGGTGTGTGTTTAGTTTATTTCTCCAATGACATCTGATAGCAACAAGATGACCTCTATCTTTTTTGATGTGGGTGGTTTAATCCAGATATTTGAGGTTACTCCTTATTTGGTGAGCTGACTTTTATTTAACATGATTATTTCTAAGTCAGGACAGGTAACCCCAGCTTCGTCAGAGGAAATTCCTCCTCCATGAGGTATTGAAGCCCCTTTGGCAAGTGTCTGCCCTCATCTGTCTCTCTTTCCCAAGGATGTCAGAGGAGCAGTGGAGGAACACAGGACAGAATACCCAAATCCATCTCGCTAAATGCTTGCAGATGTGTGAACTGTGTCCTTGCCATGTTTTTAGGCGCTACCTCAACACTCTTTCGACTTTCCACTGACCACAACGACAAGGAGAGAGAAAAAAAAAAAAAAAAAAGCAAAAACAAAACAAGAATTTCGGGCTGAGGTTCTCAACCCAGCATAGCATGCTATTTATGTCCAGGTCATAAATTTGTTTTTGAGATGATATTTGCTAAAATACTCATTACTCATTCTTGTTCTTTTTCCTTTAGGGTGAAGAGGTCTTTTAGATAGTTGAGGTCATGCCCTCAGTTTTTCATTTGATTTCTAGGGTCATTTGATTCTTAAGAGAGCTGAACCTTTCTAAAAAGGCATCGGAAGAAAGAGATGAAAACAAGAGTGTGTCTCAAACAGATTGTTCAAAAGCAGCCTGAAACAGAACCACTTGACCTGCCACCCCAGCTATATTATTACTGAATAGATAAAGACGCCCATACCTTCAAAAGTAAGATCTGTTTTGGTCTTGACTAGTTCCAGACTGGCATTTAGGAGGTAATTTGAGAGTTATCTGAGTGGTGTAGCCTGACACCAGACAAGTTCACCATTCAATTGAGCTTTGAACCAAATGGCAACCCAAACTGATTTTTGACATTGCCTGTTATTTGAGTCCATAGGCGTCAGTTAGTCTTCATAAAAATGTGATAAAATGTATTTAAGGAGAGTGCTACACATTTACTGGTAGCATTGTCAAACAGAGAAACATGGAAGGGACAGGGATTTGTAGAAGATTCTAAATGGAATGGCGTTCCAATTTCAGATCATTCTCCATGTGGTTCTACTTATAACCTGATACCACTATTCTTTTGCTATTAAACATGAGATATGTCTGAAAATTTGGACAGAGTAGGGGACATTTGAGTGCCTCAGAATTCAGTTGCAGAACTACAAATTCTCATTTTGTGAAGTAAAAACTGGAAAGAACAACACACCTCAGATCATCCTCAGACAATTGTGGTTTGGATACACATATAGTGGTCTCTAGTAAGTGGCAGGAGCACACTGGTCCAATCCCTTCCTTATGACAGTGATTAGAGCCACGCAGACAATGAACGGTCTGAGCCTGAGATTCCAGCGCTAACCTTCTAGCTTCTCAGAGAAGTCTCAGTAAGGCTTAGCACATTCTTAACCGGCCTTGAAAATGCACGCTAAGCACGCGTAACTGCATGTATTTGCGAGATATACTGACTTGCGTTCATGTTGTTTGGTACATTATTCTTTGAGATAGGCAGAACATTTCTGCCAGTGTGTGTGTGTGTGTGTGAACGCTAGCAGCTGTGAGTCACTTTGGCCTTCAACATCACAACTGTCAACTGTCGTGATGATACAAGGGGGATTGGTTTACACACTCGCTCGCTCTCACTCACTACATGCACAACGTCACACGATATAAAGCAACTACCTCCAATGTTTTCTGATGCTATATTTGTAATGCGCCGTTCAACATGTCCTACGCCTCACCGACCGAATCGACCTGGCGTGTGATATCCCTCCTCGCGACGGAGGAAGTGTTAACTCAACTGGAAGGGTTTTGTCCTGTTAGGATGAGAAGAAAAAGAGTGAAAAAGTGGGAGAATTCGGATAACAGGACTAGTCACAGCAACCTTGATCCCGTCAGGTATTCACACTATTGTCAGCGCGTATAACGGCTGTCCGTCCGTCATCCCCACGGTCAGACGCCTAATCTGTTCTTTCAGTGCGCTCTGAAAAGCCCCCAGCGCCACGGCCCCGGCGACACGCCGATTCTCCATTCACCCTCCCCTGCCGAATGCAATCACCGGACAACCCCGCAATAATGCGCTCCCTTTGAAAAACAAAATAAAGGTGGTCGCCTCGTTGCGGTTAGTCCCGGCGAGATAAATCATGCACTCCAAATTAACTTCCATTCAAAGTGCTGGAAAAGAATAGGCGTCCGTGGACGGACGGGCTGCTCTGAGAACACGATGATTCGACTTGATAAATGTCAAGGCGGATAATTTGAGGGCTCTGATTAAGATCTTATCGGCCCGGGAAGTTAATAGAAAAGAGTTAATCAAAAAAGCCGCGCAGGGTTCTGCCGAGTATCTGCGGGAGAGATCCCGCTTAAATTGGCTTCACTCGGGTCCTCTCAATTCTTGCCCTCACAAAGAGGTTGACATGTCCAAAGGTTAGTCATCCCACCAGGTCCGCTAATGCTCAAAAACAAAACCGCTTTTAAAGATTGCCTGGAAGACACGATTATAAAGCAAGCAGGTGATCTCCTCACCTTTTATTGCTTAATTCAAGAAAAAAACTTTTTGAAAGACATTACAAGATTCATTTTTCAAGAGTTAACTTAGCCCATTTTAAATGCATTTAAAATCACACCTTTAAAATGTATGCGATTTTGGTAATGTCTTTCAGTTACACTGTAAAAAATGACTTTTCAAAGTTGTAAATAAAACAAAGATGATTGGTTTTAGAAGAAAATACTACTTCAGTCTTTAATTCAGTGTTACTTGCCAATTGAATTTCTGAGTGAAAATTGTGGCTAGTTTATGCCAAATTTAAATTTATTCAAACGAAGCAAGGCTCTAAGGAAAGATTATCTATCCAATCTGTTGTATAGCAAGTCAGTTTATCTTGGCTGGCATCTTGGTAAAATGGCCATTTTTTCCATTCATTTCTCTATGAGCTGTCCATTATCTATGTTGTTTCTTAAAATGTCCAGTGTTGATATAAAAGTACAGAAAATCTGGGACTTAAAATTTGGACATGATCCATTTACCTTAAAAAGTACGACAGTGTATGTGTATTTCTGAAGCCTCATTTATGTTGGGTTAAATATGGCTTCTAGCCTGACAAAGGTTTATTGAGTTTTTTAAGTTTATATATTTATGCATTAATTGAACTGATACACCAACCGTGAGAGTGATTTTCTCATATATCTGTTGGTTAAAAATAAACAAAACTGCTTTTTTCAATCTTTGATCAGATGTGTGGGGGAAAAGTCACGTGTTTCTTTGGCTGGGAAAAGCTGACAGATAAGCAAAAGGTGCATCTCATTTTATCGACTCAAGGACGCACATTATCCACTCAAAGCAAAATTAGTTCCCCAAAAAACCTCTCACATTGAGCTGACCTTTGCCTTCGAAAAACAAAGAGCTTAGAGCGCCCTTGTGCAACAGTAATCGGTACAGACTTAGCAGTGGATTTTTTCATTTTCACAAATGCCGATTTAGAGCGTCTCTACTGACATGCTGACACCTGTCAGAATGGCCTAGCTTCTGAAACTCAGGGTGGGGAGATGTGTGGAGATCACGGAGATGATCTTTTGTCATGTTTGCTCCCAGTTAGGTGGTGGTAAGCACAGGTAGAGCAAATAACAGCTAAACAAACAGAAGAAGACAGTGGTGTGTGATAAATGATGAGACCTGTGTGAACAAAAAATAACTCCGGCAAGATCAAAAGATGTTGTCGTCTTCGTGTAAAAGAAGAGTACATTCCAGCGTTGCAAAACTATACATTATGTGTCACTTGTGATATGGTAAGCTACACAAGCTACAGTTTTAAAGATATCAAGTTTTAAAAATGTTTTAGTGATTATAATTTAGAATTTTGGCACAAAACAACGGGTTTCCGAAAACAGTATCTGAATTTATATAAAAGTTTAAATTATAATAATAAACTTCAGCATTCAACTTAGCATTTTGCTTAAAAAATAAAGACGCAAGGACTCAGGGAACTGCTTTTGACCCTGATCTTTTGTTGCTCTATTCAGAGAAAAGAAACTTTATGAGTAATCCACAAGACATTTATACAGCTTTTACACATGATCCATAAAGATCCATATGAGAACTCAGTAAAACAGTGTCAGTAAAAATTATCTGCCAGTGCAGGAGGCTACAATTTGGTTTTCCAGTCAGATGTTCTCACATCTATAGCAGTAAAAATTTAAGTGAATCTCATTTCATCTCTGTGAGTGATTGAACTTTCATCTCTGCTACAATACATTCACTTTGTTGACTTCTTTTGTGTTGCTTGTGTAGATAGAAAAGACTATTAAAAGAAATTATATTACTTCAGATTTTAAGTAGTTTATCAGTTGAGATTGCTTAGGCAAGCACCAGTATTACTATTGCTTAAACAGTGAGTTGGTGTTTAGAACCGGGGGACAAGTTAGCATGACCCTGTTAGAAACATCTGTTTTGACTGATGACCAAGGATGCAAAATGCTGTATTGTCAGTACCAGATTCTGGTTTTTAAAATGAACTCAAAATCACACCCAGAAAACTATTCCACCTTAGCTTTGTGACTAATGGTTGACTGATATGAATTTTTGAGTTCTGATGACGGTATCTTAGAGAGCAGGTTAGCTCATGGCTGACATAAAGCTGATGTATGTGATCTATAGTGAAAAATGAATATACTAAAATGTATTTAAAATACATTTATTTCATTCATTGCCAAGTATACTACAAATACATTTGTATATTATTTACTTAATAAAAACACCCTGCAATTGTACTTTTAGTATACTAAATTGGTATATTTAGTCTGCTAAACTGGAACAACTAATTTTGTACTTAATGCACTTTAATTGTCCAAAAGTGGTGCTGAAGCCCAACTAAAGATAAACTTAAGTATAGCTGATTGTGCTAAAGTGGAACCATTGCTAGTATACTTTATTTACACTTCAAATATTTTGCATTTAAAGATCATAAAATCCTCATCAAAACTGACATTAAAACATATTTTAGGTTTAATATTAAGACATGTGCATTGTGCACAAGTAGTACTCCAAATAAAGTTTAAATAAAGTTCCAAATTGCAATTTTTATATCAGTATGTCATGAGTGATATGTCCGTAAATATGTTAACAGACTTGAACTATACTTAGTATAAAATGCATTTTAAATATTTTACTTTTTTTTTACTAGGGATGTCACACTATTTAGTTTAAATATTGCAAATAACAGGTTTCAATAATTTAAAAAAAAGGCAAAAATTGGGCTATATATACACTGTAAAAAAGAACTGTGAATTTAACGGTAAAATACTGTAAAATGCTACAGTAAAAACCTGTTAAATGTTTAATGGTAAGTTCCCCTACTATATACGGTTAAAAACTGTATTGGACATTTTACATTTCAGAAGTGGAAAAAGAACGTAAAAATGACAGCGAATAACCGTAAACTGACATTCCCAGAATTCCCTGCATTATATTTCAAATTTGATTTTTTTTATTTATTTTTTTTAAATATCTATATTTCTTTTCTTTTTTTTTTTTTTTTTTTTTTTTTTCTTATCAATTTATTACAAAGTCACAAAACAGATTTTAGTACTTCAATAGGGTTGGTATTTATTTAAATGTCATTTTAAGTTAAAACCAAAAAACCTAAAACACTGCTACTGTATTTTTTTACGGTGAAATTCTGGCAACCACAGATGTCATTTTTCGATCGTAAAAATACGGTAGCAACGTTTTAGGTTTTACAGATTTTTTTTTTTTTTTTTTTTTTTACAGTGTAATAACTTGACAATGTATTGATTGACCACTAATCATGACCCTTATACATGCGAAAACAAACCAGATTTTTTCTCTCTTTTTGTAGGATTACAGCAAAGTTAGAATTATATTTTTAGAACACATTTATTTAGACAAAATTAAATTTTTATTTAAGAGGGACTCACAAGATGTTTGAAGAATGGATGGAGGGATTTAAGAGAAACCGTATAAAGATGTGAAGCATAGGTTATTTTTTTTTGTCCCAGTTGGCCAAGTAAGTGTTCTCACTTGACGATCCCCTTGTGTGTGTGTGTTGTGAGTACAGTGATAGAGCCTGGATGCAGAGTGTTTGACAGAAGTGAATTAATTGGGCCCCCTCAGATCATTTGTCTTTATTGCGAAGGCTAATTGGAACAGAAGCAGGTGTTAATGGCACCAGCACAGTGACTGAAGACTGAATCTCCAATGCAGGCCTGTAATGGAACTCTGTGAGTGAACTTAACCATGTTTTAATTAGATTTCATTCTGAAACTAAACCTCACGTTTCTCCTGCTTGCCCTCTAAAGCAAGCTGAATAGACTCAAGAAAGCGTGTGTGTGTGTGTATGTGTGGTTGGGGGTGCAAGTGAATTCGCAAAACAGTTCTGTGCCAAAAGCTTTCAAAACATCTTGGACGACTCTACTGTTTTAAGTAAATTTTATTTGTGTTTAACTTGTTACATAAAATCTAAATGTTATTATGTCTTAATATCTTCATACCTTATTCTCTCATTTTTTTCCCTCACATATACAGATATTGTACATGAACAAAAAATGCAAAACTTACAGTCAGCATGACATCAGAATTGACCCTATTTACTTCCTGTTATTATTTTGCATAATTTACTGGGTTGTGAACAGCTTACACATCGATGTTAAGAGAAGTGAGTGGCATAACCTATACAGTATGCGTAATAATTTCAGCATGTGTTAACACTTTTTGAGTTGTGCTTTGTTTATATCACATTTGACATTTGGATTTTGTTTACGCTGCTCTGATAAGGCGTCTCATTGTTCGGAGTGAGGCCGAACAGGCGTTTGTGTGTCTGGATCCTCTGGCCTGGTTAGCGTTCGGAAGCTTGGTTCCTCGCAATGTGATGTCAGCAAGTTTTAATGGCCAACACGTTTTACCAATTATACCACGTAGGGATGAGAGTGGAAAGTCACTGTTGTTTTGATGTGGTGTTTACTTGTAGGAGGGCTGTGTTAGCATAGCCGTGTTGGTGTGTGGTCTGTGTACTGCTCGCCTCAGTGCAGAAGCTCACCTGAGGCATTCAGGTGTGTGTGTGTGTGTGAGAGAGAGAGACAGTGTGTGATACGTTGTAAACCAAAAGGAGGAAGACTGGTCGCATTGCACAATGTGCCTTTGTTTCTTGTGTGTCCTGTGAGGCTTAACGGACTGCATAGTTTAGCTGTATGTTTGCTTGATGTTTGTCTAAAAAGTCAGCTGATCTGGCATAGTCATATGACTGTGCACAGGAGCTTGCTTTTTTTTTTTTTTTTTTTTGATTAGTTATGTTTGCTAAGGCAACATACTTTTGAACTGAGCCTTAACCCTGTTGAGACAAAAAAAAAACAAAAAACAAAAACAAAAAAAACAGCATATGCTGTATATTTTGAAGCATGGCTGCTGGTTTAAGATGGCCCTTAGCTGGTCATGTTGTGGTCCTAAACTGGCCCTAAGCAACTAGCTCAGGACAGCTAAGAACCAGCTTAAACCAGCTCAAACCAGCAGCCATGCTTCAAAACCTAACCAGCATATGCTGTTTTTTTTTTTTTCAACAGGAAAGTATTGAACATAAAAATGTATAACTTGTCCTGTACCATTTGTACTGTGGAAATAAATGAAAAAATCATTCAAAGTTCATTGTTTTTATTATTATTATTCCCAAAAGAGAGGATATAAATTTGTAAAGACAGACAGAGAGAGAGAGAGAGAGAGAGAGAGAGAGAGAGAGAGAGAGAATGGATAAGGATTGGACTAGAACCTGCGTCTTCTATATGAGCACCATAGCCCAATTTGTTTGAATTTGTTTTATGTATTTTATGAAAAGAGCTCACTTCAGTCTGACTAATGAAATATGTTTCAAAATAGATTTCATCTCTTTTCGTTTCATTTTTCAGCTCTATCATCTAATAACATTTCCGGTGTATATGGTTTATAAACTGTCTCTGACAATCACGTTGCACATGTTCTAGTTGCAGTTGCATGGAAATTTTAATTTCATTTGGTCATTTTTTTTTTTTTTTAAGTGAATTAAAAAATTATAACATTTGGATGATTTAGGATGTAATTGCAGATTTTAATTGGATTTTAATAGACATTATTGCATTTTCTGTAAAGCTGCTTTGAAACAATATGCATTGCAAAAAGTGCTGTAAACTTGAACTGAATTGAATTAATTATTAATAACCACCAATTTTACAGAAATAGTATTCATATTTAGTGGAAAAATATTGGTAACCCTCGTAAATAATGTTGATTTAGAATAAATGTTGTGCAGCAGTGTTAATTTTGACAGCAAATTTTGATTTAGTCTTAAAATGCCTTTTAGTTTTAGTCATATTTTAGTCATCTGACTTGTTTTTATTGTTTTCATCTTGTTTTAGTCAACTACTGTAGATTTAGTTGGCTTAAATCATGGTCTTCTTTTCAGTGAAATACCAATAGTTGTATAGGCTAATTTTGCATTCTTTATAACAACTTGTTTACTACATTCTTCATTCTTTCAAACATAAATATTTATTTATATGAATAAATTTAGATTAAAATCACTGTATTAGAGCTACTAAAGTGATTGAGTCAAGAGCAGTGAGCGATTTTCTGTTTTTCTTTTTTTGCTTGATTAACATCAATGCCACAGACAATAGCAACTAAATTAGGCTGCTATCCCTTTAAAAGCGAATGCACGGATGCAATGTACCGATACACATCTGATATTCTCCTAACTGTTTACGTTCACCCAAGACTAAACTGAGTGTGTTTACGTGACAATTTGGCATTATTTTGTGTGTATTTCTCTGTTCATGAGACACGTCGTGTGAGAGGCACTGTTTCGGTGTGTGCGCTCAGAAAACCGGACCGAATTGAGTTCTCTTTTGCATCGTCAAGTTTATCCATATGTCTGCTCTTCTCTTACTCCCAGATACTGACATTTTTGAATGTTTTATAAGACGTGCAGCAAATGTATGCTAGCTTATGTCCCTCCGGATAGATCAATAGGCTATGATACAGTTCATATGTATGCATCTAATCTCCTAGGCACACAGCAGATTCATTCTGAATGAATCTTATCCCAAATCGTTCCTCCATAACTTTTTCATCTCATTTTTTATTCGTTGATGAAAATGTCACTAGATTTTCGCCATTTTGCTTTCAAAACGAGTTTTTGTTTCGTTAGCATTTCATTTTCGTCTGTGAAAAAATGTCGTTAACGAAAATTATGACGAAAATTATTCGTCAATGAAATTAACACTGCTGGGCAGTTGCACACTTTTGCATACAAAAGTTCAATACTGACTGTAAATGCAATGCAAAGCTGAAGTCAAATCTGAAATTTCTGCATACAAATGAATAACTTCCAGTCTGTCTTTTGTCAGAGTAAAAAGGTGGCTTTATACAGACTACACAATTGCAACCACATATAATAGCATAAAAAGAGATTGAACAGATTACTTATGTATCCACTGCAATGCAATAAGAAAGCACATACAGGAACACAAACTTAAAACAAGACCACAAAAGCCTGGCTGAAAAAATAACTTAAACCAGCTTAAGGTGCTTTTTCTGACACAGGAATCTAACTAGCTGGTTAGAGGTGTTTGGGGCATTTGTTAACTGCTTAGAAGATCTGGTTTACCAGCAAAACCAGCTTAACATCAGCCTGGCCTTGCTGAACCAGTTCCAGTAAGACCAGCAAACCAGCTCTCCAGAAGCAAAAGAGATTCACTAATGGGCTTCTGTTTTGATATTGTACGTTTTCCAACATCGCTCAGCGTTTAACAGTGCGAATTTGAGGTGAAAACAATCTGTGCTATTGCGATCACAGTTTCTGAGGCGTGCTTTTCAGGGAGTTGAGTGCTGAGAGATGTAATGTTGTGAAATTATGCTCCTCGTTGTTCCTTGTTAAATCAATGCTTTAGCCCGAAGCAACGTCCAAACAAATTACTTTCCACACACTGTCATCACATCCTCAGCCGTCCGACTGTCATCCACCGGGATCGAGGAGTGTGTGAACACCGTGCCCCCACGGACCTCTTGACACCGGGTCCAAACACCACACACACACACACACACAGGCCGCTCTCGGGCCGTCTCAGAAGCATTACAGAGGGTCTCGCGCTAATGGTTGCCATGTGCAGTTTTACCAGCGTTTAAGGGGCCGCCGGTCTCTAGCTCTCTGCTATCATACACTTCCAAAAACATTACCACATAATACCTTAATGCCTTTGTGTCTGTGAGGGGGTTTGAGGAAAAGGCAAAACAGGAGGTAAATAAGGACCCATGTTTGTTCAGGCCATGCAGGAAAACTGCCTTATTGTTTTCCAGCCTCACTTTTTCATCCCCTCATCCATCCAGCACCCTTTCTTTCTCCTCCTTTTCTGCAGGCTGTTAAAAGCGCTGAGGCCTGTTGGCCGGCCCGCCGCTCAGACTTGGAGTGCAGTCAGCCTGCATGGAGGAGAAAACTGCAAATTAGACTTTAACACGAAAAGGATCCAGAGATTTCGTATTTTGTTTGGATAACACTTAAGCGCTGATATCTTCCGTCCAATTGGCTGGCCTCCGCCAGCTCTGATAAATGAGAGATTCATGCTCTTTTTAAAGGCCTTATTGCATTCTAATGAAATGCTGGGCAAAAATGCATTGTGACCTCATTACCTAGCAACCTAGCAACATTCATGTTATAAAATGGATAGTTTGGACTAAAAACTTACTGAATGAGCCATATTCAAAGATGTTGTATAATGCAGTCAGTACTGTTTATTCTTGATTAAAGGGGACATTAGAGGCAAAATTCACTTTTACAAGATGTTTGCATATAAATGTGTCTTAGCAGTGCGTGTACGTAAGCACTCTACAATGATAAAAATCAATTCACTCCGTATTTTAATTCCCAAAAAAACTAAACAGTCTCAATTATCAAACCGTTTTGATTTTCTTAGCAGTATGATGTCATATTACTCAGGCCCCGCCCATAACTGCTGATGGACTGTCACGTATTAGCATATTTCTGTTCTCAGCCAGTTGTCTGCCATTTCCTCCACGCCCGAGCAGCTGTAGCAACAACAATGTCTCGTAAGCAATGCAGGTGTTTTGTATTTAGATGTAAAAATGAACATAAGAGTCTTCATTTTCTCCCGCTGTCAGAGCCACAGAGGACGCAGTGGATTAGTTTTGTTTTTAATGGCAACGTGCCACCAAACACACACAAAAAAAATAAAAAAATGGAAGGGGGGGTGGAGTGAGCAGAGCTCATTATCGTTTAAAGAGACAAGTTGCTGTGAACAAAACTATTTTTGACAAGGTGAAAAGGGTGTTGTTTTACATGACCACTGAGGAATTTTAACCAAAGTATGCTGCAGACATTTCATGAAGACCCTAAAGAATCATCTAGAAAAATTGTCTAGGATGTAATATTTTCTTGATAAAGTTACTACATTGCTTGTCAGCAATGATTAGCCTGCAGTTGGGCTGCACAATGTTAAAGAAAAATGCAATATGTGACCCTGGACCACAAAACCTTAAGTAGCATGGGTATATTTATAGCCAAAAATGCATTATATGGGTCAAAATGAACAATTTTTGTTTAATGCCAAAAATCATTAGGATATTAAGTTAAGATCATGTTCCATGAAGATATTTAGTAAATTTCCTACCATAATTATATCAAAACTTAGTAATATGCATTGCTAAGAACTTCATTTGGACAGCTTTAAAGGCAATTTTCACAATATTTTGATGTTTTTCACCCTCAGATTCTAGATTTTCAAATAGTTGTATCTCAGCCAAATAATGTCCTATCCTAACAAACCATACATCAATGGAAAGCTTATTCAGCTAACCCTTATGACTGGTTTTGTGGTCTAGGGTCACATATGTGGTTACTTGTTGATGCAATATGCAATACAATAATGCTTTAAATGCACAAAATGAATTATATTGAAATATTAAAAAAAAATAATAATAAATACATAAAAAAAAATGATGCATGCATGTTTCAAATTCTTTTGGCACTAAATCAACCTAAAATGACTTTTTGCAACTTGAAATATTAAATTAATTCAGTTATTGCAAGCCAATGAGTTATGCGTATTGCAGTTTGTACATTTGCAATACTCTGATTTTTTTTTTTTTAATTTTACTACATTGTGCAGCCATAGAATACTTTTCTTCTTCTTCTTCTTCTTCTTTTTCTTCTTCTTCTCCTTCTTCTTCTTCTTTTTCTTCTTCTTCTTCTTCTTCTTCTTCTTCTTCTTCTTCTTCTTCTTCTTTTTTACCTCTGGTAAAATCTTGTTCTTAGACACAGTGTGATGTGAAGAATGTAGTTTTAATTTGTACTTTCAACGAGCAAGTGTTGCAGTCAATGCATAATTTAAATCTATTAGGCACATGCCAAATTTCAACATTACATTTTTTTAAAAAATTACATTATTTGGAAAGTATAAGCATAACACTTAAATATTATACATGCTAACATGAAACCCAGAACCCTGTCTGCAGAAGGACACAACGAAAAGAGATAAAAGACAAAACTTCTACTGTAGGTGCTTTAACCAAAATACATATTACAAACTGAATAAGAAGTCAAACTGATTCTCTGTCGACATAGACACAATGTGAATGCACTCCACAGAATTTAAACTGAACATAACCAGTAACATTCCTTTAATTCTGCAGTTGACCTGCGTATAAACTCTGATGCCTGAGATGCGTCAGTAGATCTCTGTATGTTTGCTCACTTTACTGACGACTTTGCTCAAATCAACAGAAGTCAGATGTTCTAGAAAATAGCATGTTATTAGAGTGTTTTATAAATGCAAACAGAAGTGATCTTATGTAAAAAAAGAAAAAAAATGGTACAATACAGGTATTTACTCAGGCCAAGACACACCATGAGGGAGTTTTTAAAGGAAGTTCACTGCCAACAGTGCACCTTCAGATACTGCCGTCAGATGGAATCAATGGAGAGGAAACAGTCTCTTATGAAAAGCGGGCGAGATCTTCCTCTCGGCTCTGTGAGGCGGCCTTGTTCTGGATCGAGGCGCTGCACTGGTAAAACACTGACCTCCTACTAATCTCTGTCTAGCAAACAGTTGATCGGTGGAAAGTTTGAAAGATGAAAGTGATATGAGACTGACAGAAGTCTTATTCTTTACAGGAATATTAAAATCAGCCCTCACCTGCTTTTGAAAGAAAATGACCTGAGCTCTTGTTTTAAAGCATAAATGGGCAGCTTGTCTTCCTTTCCGTTTTCTTCTTACCATCAATAATCCAAATTTGTGCATATTCTAAAGAAAGTGTGTTTACTCAACTACGCTGCTATGCAGTTGCTAGGTGTTTGCTTACTGGCTTGAGTCAAAACATTGCACTCCTAAGACTCTGTGATCTGCTTGGGTCTGTCCTTCAGTGAAAGTCTCTGGAATTTTTTCCTATTTCATTGCCGTTTAATTAATAGCACACTTTGAAGTCGATTGCTGCAGCCAGACCACATGACTGTGTTTTAATCACAGAAAGAACGAGCAGCGATGGACTAGCTATCGGGGTCCGTTAGATTTAGTCTTCATTGTGTTTTGCTTTAAGTGGGAGCAAGAAAAGACAAACTTTCCCTGAGCCACTGACAGAGGATATTTATATCGTTTAGAAGGCCCCTTGAATGTGCCACAGCGAGGGCGGTAATTGTGTAGGACTGTTAGAGTTGATTACTAATTTGGAAACCGACAATAGAGTGCCGATTACCCGGCACTTAAACACAATTAGTGAGAGCCGATAGGAGTCAATACCAATACCGAAGGCCTGGAGAGTTAGTCAATAACTGACCCTTGCTTTGTAGCATACCATATGGGTTGGTATACACTTACTCTTTCCGGTCTTTAAATGTACCACAGTTTGCATTAATACTAATTGCACACTCCTCATATGTCCAGTATATGCAATCAAAAAATGGTGTAGAAACAATTTTCACTCAGAAATTGCTTGTAAATGTTACAATTAATAGCTAAAATACACAAAAACGTCTGCACACACAATATATATATATATATATATATATATATATATATATATATATATATATATATATATATATATATATATATATATATATATATATATATATTTACAGGTTCAAAAAAAGGATTAAATAATAAAATAATAATAATAATAATAATAATAATAATAATAATAATAATAATAATAATAATAATAATAAACAATAATAATTACAGTGTGGATCGATGTGATTAAAAAAAGTTACAGTGCATTTAATACAATAAATTGAGTAGACTGTTATGCAGTAAAATTTATTTATTTATTTATTTATTTATTTGCTTGCTTGTGTGATAAATAAATAAATAAATAGGAAAAGGACATGATGTGTGGCCAAGTATGGTGACCCTGCATTTTTTGTGATTTGTGCTCTGCATTTAACCCATCCAAGTGCACACACACACACACACACACACACACACACACACACACACACACACACACACACACAAATACATGCAGGCACACAATCCATCCCTCTTCCAAAACACAAATAATGTAAACATAAAAGAGTGTGAGATGAAACAGGTCCATTTTTGTTCTAACTATAACAAACTTTTAGATGTTAGCACTCACTGTTTGTTTTGAGTCGGAGAATAATGTGTGCATGTATGGCAATTGGCTTTTGTGGCAATTAACAGGCCTTAATTACAGTTGAATGGTGAGTGGAGAGCTTGATCGCTCTTTCAGGCCTTCAAATGGCTCGTCTGCTGTCTGATTGGACATTGATCTCTGTGCGGCATCTGTAATTTAGCGCACAGACACTAAGTGCCGATCTCAAATTGTTTGTTGTTCTCTCGACGAGCGGGAGCCGCCAATTAACCCCTCGTCATTAGGGTCGTTTATCAGCGTCGGTAATTAAGATGCTAAACAGTGTTCGCAAGACACTACCATCTTCATTTTCTGCATTGTTGAGGAGAGGGTGAAATAGCTGAGAAGGTGGGGGGGATTGCTGATTTTCTTGCCATTGCTGGCAGGATTGTAATACATTAGCATGGCACAGAGATTAAAATAGCCAGAATGCTTTTTGTGTAGCATCACTGAAGTGGCAGAATGTTTTTTTTTCCTAGTCCAAACCATGAGGCAGAAGAAAGAGAATGTCTGGGAACGCGTGCCAAATTCCCAAGTCAAGAAATTTGGCTGCTATTAATAGAAATGCAAGTGATTATTTTTGAAGCGGAGGGGAATGATATCATTGCTTCGTTTGGATCATTATTTAAGGAGCTCGTGTTGTCCTATCACATTTCCTGAATTACTCTAAACATTATTATCACCTCTTTATTAGATCATTGTTATTTATTGTTTTGACTTAACCTTTGTACAGCCACTCAATTAACAACAACATCCACGGATTGTGTTAAATATAAACCGAATACGAAATTGCAGATTATGTTTAAATTTGATGACCAAATGTTTTGCGTCTTTTATAACAATGTAATTACATTGTAATAACTATAGTACAACGTAATAACAAACTGTAGCTTGGCTTTTTCCATTTTTGCTCCTTCTGGATGATTGAATAAGCAAATAAAGGCCAAAATGGACTATTTGTAATGCCTAAGCATTGACTTTATATCACAGGTGTTATGATAACACTGCAGCCCCTGACATTCTCCAAATGTTGCTCCATTTCTCCGAAGTGCATCCATCCCACCACTGTTCTCACCTCTGCGTTCACCTTCTCTCCTCCACCTCTGATGGAAATCAGCCTCTCCGCCCAGCGTGAGGCTCAGATGGATGCAGAGGGTCTGGATCAATAGCAAAGGTCATTCTGCTAAAAGGCCTTTGGCTCCACAAGTCTGAAATGTCAGTAGTGAAATATGTGTCGGTGGCCTGAACCGGACAGTTGTTTTGTGCCGTCGTCCACATTAAGGTTGACGGAGCAGTAAACGGGCAGGTATCTAAAGCGCACCGGCTTGTTTTCCATTATGGAGTAAAATGATGGGATGATTTTAGCGGAATTGGATGTGTACTGGTGGATAAAGCCCGTGCCAACGAGCGAGATCCTGATTCTTTGAATGCCCTTGTGCTTAGCGGTGTTCGAAGCCAAGGCTCAGAGCGTGTGTGTAGCTGATTTGTTAAGTGCAGACCTCGCGTATATGCGTGTGTGTGTGTGTTTCCAAGGTAAGCTGGCCAGAAGATGGACGCCTGTTGCGTGTGGCTTTTGATGGAGAGAGGCAGCTGGGTGTGTGAAGAAGTGTAGAGAGCGGAGGCGGTCCAGGCCGCTGCTGTCCCCTATTCACTGGCTCTCGTTAAAGGTCCTCACCCGCTGCTTCCAATCAGACGCTCTTTGTAGCTCTCGCTCTGTGCCAACGCACCCGGCTTACAACTCACCAGCTCTGGCACATCTGTGTCCGCGGGGAGGGAGAGAGAGAGAGATGGGGATGAGGGGCGGTGGGCGGCGGAACAGCGTGGATGGATGGATGGATGCGGTATGAGGAGTTTGTAAGAAGCCATAGGAAAGAACAGGCACAAATGAGATCTCTTTAATGTCGATTGTGACCCCAAGAAAGGAATGAGATTGAAAGCACATGGAGACCTTCTAAGAAAAAAAAAAAAATCATATGTGTCTCTTCTAGAGTTTCAGAAAAGATCTCAACAGGGACTCAAACTGTGCTCAGATCTGCCAGGACACTAGTTAGCAATCTCAAAATAAACTCCCTCATGAAATATGACAAACTTTCTATTCAATACCTCTATAGTCTTACCATATGTCACAATTTTTTTCTTGTTTTAAGAATTCTAGGAGCAACATCTGAGACAAAAGTCAATTAAGTTTATGAAAGATCAGCATTTTCAATGCATGTTTTGGCAAATTTGTGGTGAAATTATGTGCATTTGTAAGATGTGATTTGTATGTTTTTGTACACTCTAAAAAATGCTGAGTTAAATACAACCCAGCGCTGGGTGAAATATGGACAAACCCAGCAACTGGGTTGTTTTGACCCAGTGATTTGGTTAAATGTTTAACCCAACCTTCTGTGTAATTTTATTTAACTCAAGTATTGTTTAAAAATTACTGAATAGCTGGCCTAAAGTGAACCCAAAATAGGTTGTAAAAATGATGAAAAATCAGACACGTAATTGCTAGAGGCATCAGTGAAAACAGAACCAAAAAAAATTACATTTATTTACAATTAAAAAATATGTATACAGTTGAGGTCAAAAGTTTACATCCCCCTTTCAGCATCATTGAAAATGTAAATTGTTTTACCAAAGTAAGAGTGATCATACAAAATACATGCTATTATTTATTTAGTACTGACCTGAATAAGATATTTCACATAAAAAAATGTTTACATATAGTCCACAAGAGAAAATAATAGTTCAAAAGTTTACATACACTTGATTCTCAATACTGTGTTGTTGACCTGAATGATTCACAGTTGTTTTGTTTTGTTTAGTGATAGTTGTTCATGAGTTCCTTGTTTGCCCTGAACAGTTAAACTGCCTGTTGTTCTTCAGAAAAATCCTTCAAGTCCCACAAAGTCTGTGGTTTTTCAGCATTTTGTGTATTTGAACCCTTTCCAGCAATGACTGTATGATTTTGAGATCCAAATATTCACAGTGAGGACAACTGAGGGACTCATATGCAACCATTACAGAAGATTCAAACGCTCACTGATGCTCCAAAAGGAAAAACTACATTAAGAGCAGAGGAGTGAAAACTTTTGAACAAATTGGGGATTTTTCTTATTTTGCCTAAATATCTTTTTTTTTTTTCATTTAGTACTGCCCTTCAGAGGCTACAGAAGATACTTACAAGTTTCTTAGAAGACAAAATAAGTTAAATTTACCCTGATCTTCAAATTCAAAAGTTTTTACCCCCCAGCTCTTAATGCACATTAGAAATGCATCATTAAAAAAAAACAAAAAAAACAAAACACTTTTTGAACGTTTTTATAAATTCAGCTATTATTTTTTCTTTTGGACTATATGAAAACATCTTTTATGTGAAATATCTTATTCAGGTTAGTACTAAATAAACAATAACATGCATTTGTATGATCACTTTTATTTTGGTAAAATAATTAACATTTTTAATGATTCTGAAAGGGGGATGTAAACTTTTGACCTCAACTGTATATTATTTAATAATTATTTATTCAGCTTATTAATAAATGTTCATTTATTGAACATATTTATTAATGTTAATTTCCAACATATTCGTAACATATTCATTTTAAGCAAGTTGAGTTAAATAAAACTACCCAGAAGATTGGGTTAAACACTTGACCCAACCGCTAGGTCAAAACAACCCAATTGTTGTGTTTGTCCATATTTCACTCAGTGCTGGGTTGTATTTTAACCTGTCTTGTGATCTGTTTATGTTGGCGGACCATCATGCTTGTTTTTGTTTTTTTTTTGTTTTTATGTGAATCACATACAAATTCATACAAAATCGCCATTCTGTTTTTCATAAGATCAGATTGACATTTAATGTCCAAAGAAGCTTTTAGCGCAACTCAAGAATCTTATAAAGGGTTCTTGATAAGAAGGGATTCCTTTGCTAAATTATTTAAAGAACCTTTATTCATAAGCTTGTGGCAAATAGAGAATTTTGGACCATGTTAAATGAAATCAAATGTGGATGTGATTTTGTGGTTTTGGTATTGTGACATAAATGCAGTCTTAAGGTGTGGTCACATAAATCTTGCAGGCAAAAAAAGGTTTATTTTGTCAAATTTGTGTGACCAACTTGAACAAGATGCAAAATGCGTGTAAGGAAATCTCACGCCCTAATGCAACTTTCACGAATGTGTGGATTCCTATTGAAATGACTCATTTTAAATAAATCAAATAATGCTAAAAAAAAAAAAAAAAAAAAAAAAAAAAAAGTGAAGGTACCTTAAAAGGTACCTTATGTAGTAGTTTGTGCAGTGGATTTTCATGACCCCACAAACTTGGTGTTGGATAGTTTTCCTTGAAAACATTGAACTTGATTACTGACTGCAGCGAATGCAGCAATAAAATCAACATTTTTACGATTCGTTAAAATGGACAACTTGACTTGTCTTGGTCTTGGTCTTGTTTTGAGCCTGGGCCTAGATTTGGTCCTAGTCTGGATCTTGCAATGCCCTACCCTACTCAGTAACTGCAATTCCCCAAACACATCTTCAGTTCATTCAAATGTAACATTTCCTTCAGTTGCTTGCCCACAGTTTGTTGACTTTGATTAGAATAGTTTGAATTGTTCAACACTTGCGTCATGAGGTCTGTGCCAATGTGTGGCACACAGAAGATTAGCGTGTAATTCTGTAAATCTTTGCTTGTGACTTTTTTATGAACTCTCTCATGGATTTGCGCGGCTGATGAAGTATCTTTGCCAGAGGAGCGCTTTAAGCTCGCCATATATTTTATTAGACAGGCTTGTCAAAACAGACACCACATTGGGCAAACAGTGGCAGCTCAAAGCACACCTCCGTCAAGGCCTCGAGCGTCGACATAAATGTCACAGCCTCAGCGGGTTCCCAAGTTTGTGCGTTATCGTCATCGTTTAGTGTCTCGTTGACCTTGTCTCTCAAAAGCATGTCCAGGTGTTCAACGCCCCATCTTCTTTACAGCTTGACGGCTCCGAGAGGCGGAGCGCGGCTCAGGTTAACTTCCTGTAACCCAAACTCCAAAGAGAGGGGGGAAAGGAGAATTAGTATGTACTTGCACAGAACGCACAGGCTATTGTCGAAAGTGGTGTCTTGTGTCTTGATCCCATTACAAAGGTAAATAAGAAGAGCAGAAAACTGTAATTCAAGTGTTCCCATCTCAGTTCATGCCGATGTCATGTGCTTCCCCTCTCCATTCAAGCTTGTATTGTATGTAATTATGTGATTAGTCAGGCTCTTATAACTTGTGTGGAAGTGCTAGAGTTGGTTGGTGCGTAATGGTGATGAAGTTTCACCTGGACATTGTCCATCAAAAACATACTCTAGACTGCCTTCCTGAAGTGAATGGAGGTGCTCATCAATTTATGAGTGTCTGTTTGGATCATGCATGTTTGAAGCCATAACACAGTCAGTCAGTTGAATTCCATGTTGACGTATCTACAGCATCACTTACATTTAAGCTAAAGAATTGTTTATTGTGTATGTATTACTAATAAGAAATGTTATGTTATGTTTTAAACATTGGTCTTTTATCGTTTTGCTGTTGCCAAGTCAGTCAAGACTAAAGTGCTCTTGGTAAAATCATTGTAATGCATAGCCTCTTGTAGCTTATTTCTTAAGTACACCACAGGCACAACAGCCCCCAAAAGTATTTGGACATTCAAAAACATTTACAAAAAATTGCATTCACAATGTGGAAAAATCAAACCAAAAAAAAAAAAAAAAAAAAAAACACTACTTTTCAGAATTTGAGGTCAGTGAGATTGATTGATTGATTGATTTATAAATAATAACAACAACAGTAATAATAATAATAAAAATAATAATAATAATAATAATAATAATAATTATTATTATTATTATTTTTATTATTTATAAATTCATCAAGGATGCATTGAATTAATTAAAAGTTACTCAAAGTGGTTACATTTTAAATTTTACATTAATAAAAAAATAAGTAAAAATTAAATAATTTTTAGGGACCAATTCTTACTATTAACTAGTTGCTTATTATTATGCATATTACTAGCATATTGGCTGTATATATATATATATATATATATATATATATATATATTTTTTTTTTTTTTTTTTTTTTTTTTTTTTTTTTTTTTTTGATCATATGCTAAATCCTATTCCATACCTAAACTTAACAACTACCTTACTAACTATTAATAAGCAGCTAATTAGGAGTTTATTAAGGCAAAAGCAATAGTTAATAGTTTGTTTAGAGTGAATAATAATTTTTGATACATAAACATAACATTTTTCTTAAATATTAAAATGCATGTGTTTGTTTATTTATATATACATAATAAATATACACAGTACTCACACTCGTATTACTGTATGTAAACAAAAACATACCTCCAACTTATTTTGGATGTGATTAATTGCGATTAATCATTCAACAGCACTAAAACAACAACAGCAATATTATTTATACTTTTTTTTTTATGTTTTACAGCATTTTTGATCAAAAATGCATAAATGCAGCATTTGTGCATAAGGGCTTTTTAATTATTATTTATTTTTTTAAATCCTAACCCCAAACTTTTGAAAATTCTACATTTTTTTTTTATCAGAACTTTACTTTGAATTAATGATTAATTTGTTGTTTGAATCAATTTGGATGTTAATGCAGGTTGCTGTAGTGGAGAATCCTCGAGAAATGATTTGTAACGTAGTCTGTATTATTCAATCAGTTGGTTAGGCCATGCTGGATGCTGGGATTCGGAGGGCGATAAAGATGATATGATGTGATGCATTTGCATACCCACAATCCTCTGTGTGTTGTGCACATTGGAGGCCCACCCTGACCTAATTAAATGCTGCTGGATAACAGTCAAGTCATAAGCACAGCTAGCCTGGGCTTTTACAAAAGCTCAACTTTAACTTAAAGAGATTAGACAACTTTTGCAAGATATTAGCTGTTCAAAAATGAGAAAAATGTCCCTAAGCCTCTTGAGCGCGAGGGGTGAGCAAACAGGGGCTCTTTTGTTCCCGCGGAGGGGCCGGGCAGTGCCGGGCAGGGGCCTGGCTCCGAGTCGCTGTGTGCGGGACCGGGCAACACTGCTGATCCCTGCCCCTGTAAACCCAATCAGCTCCGGGAATTAGACAGGGATTAGACTCCAACCTACCAGCACAGCACTTGAAAAAATATAAGGAGCTGGGGAAGGGGGTGCTCAGCCCACCCAGGAGGTCACGGCGGTAGCGAGAGGAGGCGAGTGACGCAAGAGGAGAAAATCGAGAGTCGAGAAAATCATTTGTGCATTAAGTCACACTTAACATTGTGTGGATGTCATTTGATTAGAAACACAACGTCAAAACAAGTGGCTGCACACGCTACTTCAGCTTTTCTAATTTCTAATGTGGTTTAATAAGTTTTAGTGGCTGTAGTCAGGTTCACACAGGTGTCCTAGAAGAGCAAACACAGGTGCAGATCATCACTTTAACTCTCAACATATTGGAAACACTTTGCAATAATGTCTCATTAGTTGACCTGAACTAACAATGAGCAATATATTTGTTCAAGTATTTATTCATCACTGTTAATTGTTCATTGTATGACAATGAAATAAGGAGATACAGCCTTTGATTAATAATGTGTTAGTCAATGTTACAATTAACATTAAGTTAACTAATAGGTGTTTTAGACATATTTTTATTGTTAGTTTAACTAATTTCTAAAGAGTTGCCAACATATTTTTCTAATGCAAAGCGTTGCAATACCTTTGAACAGTAAATCTATTGTTTTCTTGTAGGGCTGGCAAACGATCAATCGTGATTAATCGCATACAAAATAAAAGTTTGAGTTTGCCTAATATATGTGTGTTTACTGCATGTAATTGTCATGTATATATAAATACAAGCACATTCATGTACATTTTTAAGAAATATTTACAAGTATATGTATTTATTATAATTTTTATGGAATTGATATTATATATAAATAAAACTATTTTGTACATAACAGATTTCTCCTAAATATATACATTCATTTGTGTGTATTTCTATATGCATAATAATTACACACAGCACACACACATATATTATACTATTTTCTTGATTAACTCTCGTTTTGCTTGTAATTGTTTCCTATTCTCTATAATAAATACCACATGGTTTGATATGTAGATTCAGTGCAATGGCATTCAGTCTACCTTATAAGTATACTTTTTGGGACCTCTTATTAAAAATTAAAACAAATATATCAGTAATACTTTCAGTTAAGATATGACTAAAAAACAAAATGAAATGCCATATATTTTCTCATTACTTACAGTACCATTAAAAATTTGGGGTAAAATTAATAAAGAAAAAAAAAAAATTAAGGATGGATTAAACTGACAAATTAAACTGATAGTAACGACATTTATATTGTTACAAAAAAATAATAATAATAAAATTCAAATAAATGCAACTGATGCAGTTTTCAACATCAATAATAAGAACCACTTTTAATAATTGAGCACCAGTCATAATTTATAATAATTAAGCAAGAATGATTTCTGAAGGATAATGTGGCTCTGAAGACTGGAGTAATGATGCTAAAAAATCAGCTTTGACTCACAGGAATTAATTACATTTTAAAATATATTACAATTAAAAAAAAAAGAAAAAAAAAAAGTTGCTTTAAATCATAATAATGTTACTGTTTTTACTGCACTTTTGATCAAATAACTGGTGAGCAGAAGATATTTCTTTCAAAAATATTTAACAATCTTAATTATTCCAAACTTTTGACCAGTACTCTAGTTCACGTTAACCAATGCAGTTAACTAACGTTAACAAGTGGAACCTTATCATAAAGTGTTACGCGTATATAATATATTCTAAAATAGAGCTAGAAATCCCAACAAATGGCTTTTCATCAGGTCAGACGGCTGGAGAATGTGATATCTCTGTGCGAATGTGCTAATCGATGAACTCAGAAAGCCTCATTGTGGCCTTGCGTCAATCTCTTTCTCTCTGCGGTGGGCGAGCGGAGACAGATAAAGACACACAGATGCTTTGGTGTGTAACGAGGCCTGGCCCCTGTCATCACAAACCCCTCGTTGTGCCTGTGAAATCCTCTCACACACACACGGAGTGAGATAGAGGGTGGCTAGACACAGCAGCCATGTGAGGGGTGTCATATGGAAGAGCTTTAGTCCCTGTATCATCCTATCAAAGGAATGCTGCCTACGCCTGGATCTCCCACAAAGCCACCTCATGTGTGCCAGTCCAGAATGGTGCAGGGGACAGAGCCACGCTGCCAGCCCGCCGCAGAAACACACACACACACACACACACACACACACACACACACACACACACACACATCTGTGTGCAGGTCATCATGCAAGTTTTAGCCTTTACACATGACCGTTTGTTGTTTCTATGCTGTAAGAAGTGATAACAGACAACTGTTATCTTGACTAACTTGTGCAGTCAGAATACCATAAAACAAAACAAAACAAAACACAAAACCAGCCACAAGTGTCAATAAAATAAACAAGCTCTCCATTGATGTATGGTTTGTTAGGATAGGACAATATCTGGTGGAGATACAACTATTTAAAAATCTGGAATCTTAAGGTGCAAAAAAAAAAAAAAAAAAACCTAAATATTGGGAAAATCGCCTTTAAAGTTCTTGGCAATGCATATTACTAATCAAAAAATAAGTTTTTATGGTAGGAAATTTACAAAATATCTTCATGGAACATGATCTTTACTTAATATCCTAAAGATTTTTGGCATAAAAGAAAAATTGATCATTTCGACCCATACAATGTGTTTTTGGCTACAAATATACCCATGCTACTTAAGACTTAAGGTTTTGTGGTCCAGGGTCACATTTTATAGGTAACACCTTACAGTAAGGTCCCATTTGTTAACATTAGTTAATGCATGAGCTAACATGGACTAACAATGAACACTTTATTTTTTACAGCATTTTTAAAATCTTTTTTTAAAGTTAGTTAATAAAAATGTTCATGTTCATGTTAATTTACAGTACATTAACTAATTTTAAAAGATACAACTTTAAATTTTAATAACGTATTAGTAAGTTTTAAACTTATACTTTTCTAACATTAATAAATTCTATATAATTATTGTTCATTGTTCAACTAATATAGTTAATGTTAACAAATCAAACCTCATTGTAAAGTTTTACCACTTTGTTTTATTTTATTTTAATTATTTTATAGATTTTAAGTATATTTTAAAATATATTTCAAACAATGTGGGGTTTAAATATGAATTAATATTCAGTAATATTATTATTTGTGATCGGATGAGAACCAGATTTGAACTGAATTTATAGCTAAATTGGGTTCATACAAAAAAAGGATGCAATTTTATTTTATTTTATTTTATTTTATAGATTTTAGTATATTTTAAAATATATTTCAAACAGTCTAGGGTTTAAATAGGAACTAATATTCAGTAATATTATTGTTTGCGATTGGATGGGAACCACATTTGAACTGAATTTATGGTTAAATTGAGTTTGTACAAAAATGGATAAAATTTGATGAATTCGTTGAATGATTAATGCGACATTGCAACATTGTTATCAAATGTTATCGAATGACTTGAAACAACACTGAACTAAACTGATCTGAATAATGACACTTATATCCTGTAGAACATGAAATTTTCATAATTGATGAAAATTTTACATCATTAATACTGTTATTTTAATGTGAAGCTGCTTTGACATACACGCTATCTTTTCTGTAAAAATGTATTTTAAACAATTATGGTTTAATATATGTTATAATAATATTTTAGCTATTAACTTTAATAGATTAAACAGCTTAACTAAATAGTTGTATAGCTAAAAATAAATTAAACAATAAATGTAAACACTGAACACAAAAGCTGTGTGATTAATGTGAAAAATTCATGTGGTAAAATATAATCAACGGAAATTATTTCAGAAACATTCACTATTACTGAATTACTTGTGATACTTTAAGTATCACAAATGAAACAAAAAAAAAAAAATAAAAAAAATAAAAAAATAAAAATAAATCAATAAAATAAAATAAAATAAAATAAAATAAAATAATCTGTTTTAATACATTTTTTGTCTGGCACATGTAAACATCCTGAATCGCTAGAGCTATCAACAGTTAAATGAAGATAGAGATGAAGTCATCTTACACAGACAGACAGGCACTCAGGTCTGAGGGCCCCGGCTTGACTCTGGGCCCTCTCTGTGATTGACCTCTGAAGTGTCCTTTCCTTCAGCGCGTCGAGTTCCTGCACCTCTGCTATCTGCTTCACATTCTTTCACGTTAGCAGCATCACCCCAGCGGACAGCCTCTTCACCAGCCTTATACACCCTATCTCAGACTCTATGTGTGTGTGTGTGTGTGTGTGTGTGTGTGTGTGTGTGTGTGTGTGTGTGTGTGACAGCAACTATCTTGGGCTCTCAGTTAATTGGTAACCAGCGTTTTTGAAAACTGGAAGAGCTTTCAAACGCAATCGTAGACCATGTCTGCATTCGGTAAGTTCTTTCTGTGCTTAGATTTGGTTGAGGAATTAGTTGTGAGTTAGGGAATATTTGTTGTATCTGCGGCGTGAGAGTGTGTTGTTGACGTCTTTTGCTTCTTGTAAGTTTAGTGTCTTTATATCTATCAGAAGTGAAAGTTTTACATTGTCAAGATAGTATCTGTTAATTATTAGCATCACAAAATTAGAAAATTCAGAACTTCAGTTCAGTACGTGTCATTTTATCTCAATGGCATAATATGTTATTACACAGCACGGTGATTTATAGTTCAAGGACATCTTCCATTTTTCCTTCTACGACAGTAAAATCAATATTTAAGAGGGAAATGAAATGACATTTGTTTTCCGGCTGTTTTCTCTCTGTTCCTCCCACACGTTTGCTGTGTTTATCTCTGTTGGTGGCTGCTTGTCACATGCATTGGAGGGTCATTCATATTGTGTCGTGTGGGCCTGTTAAATCTAAGCGGAGTTAGTCATTCTTCATCGTCTTGTTAGGTCTGTCCTCCTCTCTCTCCATCCGACAGCCCGGCCGCTCACCTTTAACCTCCTCTCCACTACTCATTCTGCTCATTTTCTGTAGAGCTCTGATATCTGGAGCTGGAGCGGGTCTTCAGGAAAAAAAGCAGAGTTTGCCCCCAAGGCTACACTCCATCACTTCAAACAGTAAAACAGCAACATCCTTTTCCTTTCATATGTCATGTGTAGAAATGTCATCTCTAAACCTGGACAACATCAAAGGGAGGACTTCTCGCTAAATGGCAGATAATTATTTATGTTTTGTGGACAAGGATGGCTGATATGTGACCCTGGAGCACAAAACTAGTCTTAAGTAGCACTGGTATATTTGTAGCAATAGCCAAAAATACGTTGTATGGGTCAAAATTATCCATTTTTCTTTTATGCAATAAATCATTAGGATATTAAGTAAAGATCATGTTCCATGAAGATATTATGTAATTTTCCTACCATAATTATATCAAAACTTAATTTTTGATTAGTAATATGCATTGCTAAGAAAATGAATTATAAAAACAACAGAAAGGACAAAATGGGTAAAGAAAGTAATAAATCTGTGTTATGTTTCACTTTGTTTTCCCCCACAATTAAATATCTAAAAACAATATATTAACCAAATATTAAATATGCAATGCAGCTAATTTAAATAAAACAAACAAACAAATAAATAAATAAACAAGAAATAGGTCATAATAATAATTGTCCAGTGACGCAATCATTTTATGTTGTTGCAAATATCCAACAGAATGGTGGACATTATAATTCTGTATATTATAGAAATTCAGTAATATATTAGAAATATTCAGTAATGACTGATAATCTTTAACTAAAACTAAAACAAAACCAATACAAATGTTTTCATTGCTTGAAATACAATAATCATTAACTGAGATTAAAAATCATTAACTGAATATAAAAAATAAATGAATGAATGAATGAATGAATGAATGAATGAATGAATGAAATAAATAAATAAATAAATAAATAAATAAATAAATAAATAAATAAATAATTATAAATAATAAAATAATAAATTTAGCTGAATAAAAAACTATGCTAAAATGACAAAAAAAAAAAAAAAAGTTTTAACCCAAATCAAAATAAAACTTATGAAAATATAAAAATAAAAATTTAAAATGTTAACAAAAACAACAAGAGTATATCAATGATTTCAAAATAACACCATAACTGATGCAATCATCATCATCATGAATACTAATATTGGCCACAACAGATGTTCTCTGATGCATTGTGCTTTTTTAATCATATTTGTTGGAAGATCAACTTTACAACTTCACAAGAAGCTGTGGCTTACAGTGAATTTATAACAGCTAAGGGTGCTGCAGTGCCTAAAACCCCCTTAGCTGTTATAAATTCACTGTAAATCACGGCTTCACGGGGCTTATTGCTTTTATAAAATGGTTATTCTATATATATGTAGTAAAGTTCAACAAAATAAAACAGCAAATATAGTGTAATGATATTAATAAAAACATTATTCTTCCGCCAATTAATGTAGCTCCCCAGAAACGATTGTGGTTGCAACAAAGTGGTTGCCGAGCAACACGCAGAAGTAAACAAAGGAGTATTTTTGTAGAGTAATTTACAACAGCTTTGAAACACAGCTCAACCAATCAGAATCAAGGACCGGAACTGGAATCCGTTTTATAAATAGAAATTAAAAGCAGATTACAATTAGAATTGTAGAATTGTCCGAAAAGCACAGATGCCGATTATCACTAACACCAGTCACATTGCTTCTATAACCAAAAATATTGGCTGTGTAATTGTTAAAAAAAAAAAAATAAATAAATAAATAAAAAAAATACAAGGACAGAAGAGAGCTATAAAAAAAAATAGAGGCTGCTCTTTCAGTCCATTTCCACAGCCCTCCCCTCCTGTCCTTGTACCTTGATTCCTGTTTAATATAGAGACTGATGAGCCCAATTTGGCTGCGTTTCTCCCACTGCTGGATGATTAATAGTGCTGTAAGGTAGCATCGGGGAGCTGTCCTCTCCTTCGGCCCTCTCGTCATGCTGATAGCTCTGCCCCGCGCCCTGAATTGATGACAGAGGCTGGCCATTTGCAAATCAAATGGAGGGAGGCTGACTGTAACTCTGACACCTCCGTGTCCCCTCGCTTTCTCTCGGTCTCTCTCCCTTGCTCGTCCGCCCTCTCGTTACTCCCTATTTCACTTATTTGTTAAGTGTCTCTCCCATTTGTTATGCAAATGAGACGGGTGAGAGCCGGGGGTACGACATCATCTCCAAAGCATGATAAATATTTGATCAGGCGTAATGGAAATTGTCAAGCCCGTCTAATTGTGTCACACATTATCTGAAGGGAAGTAGCAAATTTGGACATAGCCTTTGATCTGTCTCTCTCTCTCATTCCTGTCTCTCTCAGCCGGCACATATGCTCATTTGCCTTCTCCTTTTCTCCCTCAACTCGCTACGTGCTCTTCGCCTCTCTGCTCATCTCATACAAGCAGAAAGCTACAGTTGAAAATCTTTTGCGGTATCACACGACGTGTCATTGAAATCTCCCTTTCCTGTGTATTTATGCCCGGTGTCCCACACCGTTCTGTACTCGGACCTTTTTTCTTTCCTTTGTGTTGTGCATTGCATCCTTTGCAGTTTTGTTTTTTCCTGTTTGAGGAAATGCAAGCCACACAGAGGATGGTCGGCCTCTCTCTTGTGTTTTTAGATGCATCAAACAAACTTTGGTTCACACTGTTGTATTAGAAATAGATCTGACCGAAATGAAAATGTTCCTTGTCAGTTAGACTATAAATTAGCCTAACTAATATTAAAGACACTCATTTCAGTATTCAGATAATCATTAAAACCACCATTTGAATGAGACAACTCTTGCATTAAAAATGAATCAGCTAATTTATATGCATGATCTAACAAAATGGTCATTATTTTGTCAAAATGCTCACTTTTTTTCTTCAGCACCAGAAAATACAACAAAGTTACTTTATTACATTACTGTACTGTTTTAGAAAGATAGATGGATACCAATAACACTTTTCATGTTGTGGCAAATTGTTCTGTTATTTATCTATTTGTTTGTTTAAAATAAAATTAAATAGAAACATAAAATAGAAAAATAAATGAGATACTGCTATTTATTTATTTATTTATTTATTTATTTACACATATAAAATAAAATAAAGTAAAATAGAAACATAAAATAGAAAAATAAATGAAATGCTAATATTTATTTATTTATTTGTTTGTTTATTTAGAAATATTAAAAATAAAATAAAATAAAATAGAAACAAAAAAATAAAATAAATGAGATACTACTGTTTATTTATTTATTTATTTATTTATTTATTAGCAAATAGAAACATAAAATAGAAACATAAAATAGAAAAATAAATAAGATACTACTTTTTATTTATTTATTTAGAAATATAAAAACAAAATAAAATAGAAACATAAATTAAATACTACTATTTATTTATTTAGAAATATAAAATTAAAAATAATATAAAATAAATAAATAAAATAAAATAGAAAAATAAATAACATACAACGACTACTACTACTACTACTACTGCATTAGAATAACATTATTTTCTGAAATGGTCTATGTGACCTATGAAATATATATATATTGTAAATATCATTCATGGCAATACATTAAGCAGCACCATTAGCATCCCGTTGTTCGATGGTATATTTGCTGATGCTCCAAATGTCAGTCATTTCACGATGTATTAAGGTTTTTAATGTGCAGTATCTTGCTCAGGCCATTGAGTTTTCCTCCATGTCTCCTCCACTCTCTCATCGTGACAGTAGTCACTGTCTGAAACCTCTAATCTTTTCAACAAAGACTAAACACGTTGATTAGTTAGGAAGGAATACATCAAATAGGAATCTGCATTCCAGTCCACATTTCCCAGTTATGCAAAAATAATCAGGAAGGTCACACATCAAAAGGACAGAAGATATTTATAGTTACACGCAATCAAAAAAATAAATCACATATGACATATATGCTGGACGAAGTGGAGAAAATAGACAAAATATAATAGTATGTTACAGCTGTGCTGATATTTAGAATAACGGCACTCCGCAGTTAACCGTTGTTGGTCGTTTTAAGCAATTCTGGTTTGCTTCTGCTGTTCTATTTTAAACCTCACTCCCATACTTAGCAAGTGGGCTAAAAACTGCCACATGATTCAGGCGTGATCACAATTTTTGACTCCGAACTGGAACATACTCAGCGAGGAGGCACTCGAGAGGCAGGCGCAGCGCTGTTGACGCCTCTGGCTGCGGTTAATGGCCTGGGCTGTGTGCGCCGAACGCACTTTGTGGCAGTAAAGGTTGCGGAGTCTACGCGCATCTGGCTCTTGTGTTACTTTCTTTGCTCGTCTTCCGCATGGCTCGGAGGCACGGAGCGAGCTACCTGCTGGATCTCAGGAGAGCGGTGGGATATTTATTCAGCCTGCGTCCACTCTGACCTCCCGTGCTTCCCCCAGCAATGGGATGTCTAGTCGGACCGTCGAAACGAAATTTGCGGAGGTACCGCGGGGAGCGGCAAAGA